>CM050170.1:31571127-31978627 GCA_027410445.1 Discoglossus pictus | reverse complement strand
GCCAGATTTACTGATGAGAAAACTTTTGGAGATGTAATTCTGCCTTTTTATAAAAACTATGTGCTGGAATCTTGTCCAAACAATATACAATATTCTCTAAATCTATTTTGTTGGTTTAGGAATCCTTCAGCTTTTACCTGTATCGTGTTCAGATTTGTCCTGATTAATAATACTGTTTCTTTGTCGTATGGTATACGTATGAATGGTTTATTGTAATGTTGTCACAGTTAGTATTGTCAGTAATGGCCATATATAATACAAATATGTTTCTGCAGCCCTTGAATAATCCCATGTCATGCTGATGGGGCTTCCTGCAGAAGTTTTCCAAGAAGTTGATGTCATTGTTTCTATAGCGTGACTTTGGGTAAATGCAAAATCCAAGAATATTGACTTACTGTTTGTACAACGGAATTCAAAACATGTAAAATAAACATTAGATATGTGAAGAATGGGCCAGATATACTAATAGGTGAATCTATATAGAATCTATCCATTACTATGTTATTGTAAAGTAAAAAGAAGGTCATTCTGATTGAACTTGCACGTCTCAAGTACAATATTTCCAGTGTAGATAAGGATTCTGGGTAGGACAATGCAAATGAGGCTCAAAACATACCACTTCTCCAACACTTCTCCATTTAGAACAAATGGCCCAATATATTCACCCATAAATGTATTTTATACTATAATTAAAAGAAAATGGTCTGTTTTTTTACATTTCTTCACATTCTAAAGATATTTTTATAAATTATGAGGTACTTAAACGACCATTATTGTCCAAATGTTTATGTAGACTTATGAATAACTAACCATGATAATGGGATAAATGTGTTTAAAAAAGAAATGCAAAGAAACTAATGAACATCCCATAACAAGAAATTAATAATTTAAGAAATTAAAATAATGAATTATAGTTTAATCTGAATTTGAAATTAAATCACCATATGTACAGTTTATACCTTGAAAAAGCTGCAACATATAAATATAAAATCTTTCAGAGAACTTTTGATGTAAAATGAATGAGAAGTGACATAAAACTCAATGTTTCAATAGTTTAATTCCAGTATAGGGTATTATAATCAATCCAGTTTTAAGACAATAAGGCCTCCAATCCATGACTCTTATAAGAAAAAAGTCCAGTGAATTCATACACACAACATACACACAATTATTATTTTTTTACTTTTTTTTATTTAATTATTCAAACATACAAATAAACAAAAATTACATATCAATACATAATATTCCAATTCATACAAATTGTGCATTATATAGAAAGTTAAAAGAGAAAACATTACTGAGAATGTACAATATTCAATTGTAATCTCTGAGAAATGCAATCCGAGCACCTGAATATGCCTAATATACTAAGCCCAGAGTAATGGTCCCATAACTACTTTACAAATTACTATCACAAAAATATCCAATCTCACTGATGTTAACTTGGAAGTCAATCCGAGTCCCGCAAATTTAAAAAAAGCCTATGGGTACTTTCAAACTTATGTAAAGATAGAAAAATGCCCAGAGAAGCCATGTATGCCTCAAATCCATCTCTATGAATAAGCCAACACTTTAAATGTGTACGATTTGAGGCTTGATTGCTTAATTTCGGCACAAAAAGGGTTTATACAGTTACCTCGTAATATTTGGAAACAGCCTCTGGATGCGAGTCAGTAAGTTTTACAAGATTATTTTATGTTGTAGCCATAGAATAGCTCCACCAAATAGCTTCTCATAACTCCCGTATTTGCGAGTCAGCCTTCGAAGAGTTCTTATGGGAGCCATGGAATGGAGGCCGAAGGCAGAAGCTTTTGAAAGGTTCAATATAATATTCTGCATTATCACATATAATAGTTGTCGTAATTACCAGTTGTCTTCACGCAAAATTACGGGCTTGCACATGCGCAAGGAGCACTGAAGGCACTCATCATGAGGCCCGCAAGACTTTGATAAAGGCTGGCAATAAGCGCCGAAAGGCTCAAAACAAGGCCGAACACTTAGCCGATCAATGCAAGGCTTAAAAAATAAAAACAATGGCCCTCATAAGGCCAGCAAGACTTTGAAAATAAAAGCAACGGCGCTAATCGCAAAGCACACATGATGAGCAGAGAGAGAGAGAGAAGAAAGACACAGAGGAGGGAGACGGCAGAAAGGGTGGGAAGAGACACAGGGGTGAGAGAAGGGGGAAAATAGATACAGGGGAGGTAAATAAGGTAAAAAAACACAGGGCAGGGAGAGGAGGAGGGAGAAAGAGGGGGAAACAGACACATGGAAGGGAGAGGGGGAGGGGGAAACATACATGGGTCAGAGAGTGGGGAGAGATTTGCAATGAGTGTCGAAGGCGCTCAGCGCGAGGCACCAAAGTGGCGGGTTGGACGACATCTGAAATGAACGCTCATTGGTCAGTAAAGTGGGGTGGGGGAGAGGCTAGCAATAAGCAATGAAGGCTCTCATCGTGGGGCTCGCAATGAGCTCCAAATATGTTCATTTCGAGGCATGAAAGTGGCGGGTTGGCCGAGGCCTGCAATGAGCGGCTCATCGCAAGGCCCATAAAGTAGACGGTGGGAGAGGCTCACAATGAGCACTGAAGGAGCTCATTGCGAGGCCAGCACGTTAGAGGGGGGAGAGTCTTGCATTGTGTGGCAAACATAATTGCCAGCCTTCAAATTTGATTGCTGTCATTTTTGACAGGCAGGTCGCTAGTATAGAAATATATTACATCAATATGATGACACAACAACAATTAGAGAAGATGTGATGGCATTTATTAGAGACTCAAGAGACATGGGCTGTGTTTATTCATGAACCATGGGGTAAAGTCTAGCGGACTCTAATACCCTTCCCAAAGAGATAGAAGCATGTAGTATAAATTAAAAGTAAAATAAAAAACATGTCATATTATGACTGAAAACTAAGGCATATTTCACATTTACACTTTAGTACAGTTTGGGAATTTATGCTTCTAATTAATGAGGATATAATAAAACCTTAAACCTGTAATGATATAACATTGATTTGAGTTTAGGATCTCGTGTCCTGCCCTGTTAGTCTCTGTTTTATATGACATATAATGTATAACTTGTGATTTTTCTGAATATTATTTTGTTTGTTTGATAAAGTTAGAACAAAATATTGTAGGAGAAACCCCAGAAGATCAAGTGTCTCCAGGAGCTCTGTCTCATAGAAAAGGATTCAGAGCAGGAGAAGAGACAATAATTGCCAAGCGACTGTAGCAATTGCCAACTTCTCCACATGGTAAATGTGTTTAATAAGAGCGACCAAGTGATACTCCCGGTGGTGCCCAACACAATCAGAAGTGGAGGGAGAATGCTCAGAATGCTCATTGTACCAACATCTCTAAATTGCGAAAACTAAATTAGAGCACTGACTCGCTACACACGCCACACACGCTACACACACTACACACGCCACACACGCCACACACGCCACACACACTACACTCTATAGATGTGACATTTGCATAAATACTAAATATTAGGATTTTATTTGCAGTCAATAAACCAGAACATTTTTCACATATAGGTCACAACATTATTTTTTGGGAGCTAAGACTAGCATAAAACTAGGCTATTTGTATTATATATGAATTTTTTAATGCATCTGCTTACATATTACCTTAGAATAGCTGGTATTCTGAAATTAAAATAAACATTATCCATAAAGTTTAAAAATCTATCCCATATCAGTATGTATTATCTCTGTGCTGAAAAACTGGGAGTGGGAATCCCTGTTCTTGGGGTAACGTCTTAGTTTATCCTTCACTCTCAGAATATAGCACCTTCCAGGCCACAGTTGTGAAGATTTCTGACTGGCAGCACCCATTAGACTAAACCTAAAGTAATGGGGCGGTTTCAGAACCTGACAGACTGTTAGACTGTTGTCTGTTGGCTTCCTAAAAGGAAGTTAAGTGTAAATATAAAAACTATATAAAAAAAGATAAAAGTTTACTAAATAAATCTAGTTAAAACATTCCTACTTTGTTAAAGGACCCCTGAATGTTTGTGATATCGCCACATGCGACTATAAGAAATTCTTATATTTATATGACTCTACTTATGTCATGGGAAATTCCATCTTAGTTTGGTAGTCTGTCTGTTGGGGTGGGTTATCCTTTGGGGTCCTCACTCCCCCATATTGTCAAGGGGCTATATATATCATTAAAGTATATATTAATAAAGTGAAATTGAATACAAAAGTTGAAAATTACAGGTTGTCATTATGTACTTTATCAAGTCAGGCTCTACAATACAGCCTATTATAATTATTACATGTTAGTGGTCCTTTAGTCCTGTAACAATCTAATGTAAATATTCATTACAAATATGGTGGCTGATGCCTATGCACCCACTGTAGTGCCTACTCATACATGGGCACCCCCACTTAGCTTCACCCCACTTTACTGACAATTACAGCGTAATCACACCACGGCACCCACTGGCATGTGGCGGTGCCAATATGGTGGATATAATGTTAGCTCCAAGTCATGTGAAGGACTAATACAAATATAATTGTATTTCTGCAGTAAACTGTGAATCATTTTTTGCCTCTTATGTTGCTGAATGTGCCCAATTCCAATGTGGCTGGTGAGGAGAGTCCAGAAGATACCCCAAGTCTTCGGGATGATGTCTTCTATGTGTGGGATTGGGTTTGTCAGCTATTGGCATATTATATTCAAAATGCAGATTTGTTATTGACAAAAGTTGTTTGTAGGAAGTGATGTGAAACGTAAAGGCCTCAAGGAATAAGAAACCTTAGGTCGCCTGGAAGCCCCGTCCATAACCCCTGTCCATTGGAAATCTTGCAGATAAATCTGAAACAACGAGATCTAAATGAGATAAAAGCATTTTCAGTACTTAGCTGTGATAAAATTATTATAATAATCTCAGATTTGTCTAAGTAATTAATACATATTATTTATTCTTAAAGGGACCCTGACACTTCAAATTCATATTTTATATTTTAGATATTTTAGTTATTCTTAAATATAGTTCCTGAGATTTTCATCATGTTTATGCTGTTATATAAAAGAACAGCTTGTGCTAATTAGTATCACTATCAGGTCAAAAACAAAGTTCCCTAATGTTATGATACCATTATTTTCCCGACTCAAGACTTAGCAAACTTTCTAGGCTACTGATTAGCATAAGGAGCCGCACATTAGCACAAAAGAGCTGTATCAATAATGCTGAATAGTGATGTCGCGAACATAAAATTTTCGGTTCGCGAATCGCGAACGCGAACCGCCGCAAATGTTCGCGAACCGGCGAACCCGGCGAACCGCCATAGACTTCAATGGGCAGGCGGATTTTAAAACCCACAGGGACTCTTTCTGGCCACAATAGTGATGGAAAAGTTGTTTTAAGGGGACTAACACCTGGACTGTGGCATGCCGGAGGTGGATCCATGGCAAAACTCCCACGGAAAATTACATAGTTGATGCAGAGTCTGGTTTTAATCCATAAAGGGCATAAATAACCTAACATCCCCCTCCATCATCATCCTCCCCTGTATCTCTTTACCCCCTCCCTCATCATCCTCCCCTGTGTCTCTTCCCCCCCTTCCTCATCACCCTCCCCTGTGTCTCATCCCCCCTCCCTCATCATCCTCCCACCTCCCTCATCATCCTCCCCTGTATCTCTTTACCCCCTCCCTCATCATCCTCCCCTGTGTCTATTTCCCCCTCCATCATCATCCTCCCCTGTGTCTCTTTCCCCCCCTCCCTCATCATCCTCCCGTGTCTCTTTTCCCCCTCCCTCATCATCTTCCCCTGTGTCTCTTCCCCCCTCCCTCATCATCCTTCCCTGTGTCTCTTCCCCCCTTCCTCATCACCCCCCCCTGTGTCTCATCCCCCCTCCCTCATCATCCTTCCACCTCCCTCATCATCCTACCCTGTATCTCTTTACCCCCTCCCTCATCATCCTCCCCTGTGTCTCTTCCCCCTCCATCATCATCCTCCCCTGTGTCTATTTCCCCCCTCCCTTTATCATCCTCCCCTGTGTCTCTTTTCCCCCTCCCTCATCAACTTCCCCTGTGTCTCTTCCCCCCCTCCCTCATCATCCTCCCCTGCGTCTCTTTCCCCTCTTCCTCATCACCCTCCCCTGTATCTCTTTACCCCCTCCCTCATCATCCTCCCCCCTCCCTTGATGATAAGGGGGGGAAGAGACACAGGGATGTGGGAGGGGTGTTAGGGTAAGGGGTGTTAGGGATAAGGGTGAGGGGGTTAGGTGTTAGGGTGAGGGGTGTTAGGGCTAAGTGTGAGGGGTGTTAGGGTGAGGGGTGTTAGGGATAAGTGTAAGGGGTGTTAGGGTGAGGCATGTTAGGAATAAGTGTGAGGGGTGTTAGGTCTTAGAGATAAGGGGGGGAAGAGACACAGGGATGTGTGAGGGGTGTTAGGGTAAGGGGTGTTAGGGATAAGGGTGAGGGTGTTAGGGTGAGGGGTGTTAGGGCTAAGTGTGAGGGGTGTTAGGGTGAGGGGTGTTAGGGATAAGTGTAAGGGGTGTTAGGGTGAGGCATGTTAGGAATAAGTGTGAGGGGTGTTAGGTCTTAGGGATAAGTGTGAGAATGTTAGGGTTAGGTGTTAGGTTGATAGGTGTTATGGATAAGGGGTGTCTTAGGGATAAGTGTGAGGGGTGTTAGGGTTAAGTGTTAGGGTGAGAGGTGTTAGGGATAAGTGTGAGGGGTGTTAGGGTGAGGGGTGTTAGGGATAAGTGTAAGGGGTGTTAGGGTGAGGCATGTTAGGAATAAGTGTGAGGGGTGTTAGGTCTTAGAGATAAGGGGGGAAGAGACACAGGGATGTGTGAGGGGTGTTAGGGTAAGGGGTGTTAGGGATAAGGGTGAGGGTGTTAGGGTGAGGGGTGTTAGGGCTAAGTGTGAGGGGTGTTAGGGTGAGGGGTGTTAGGGATAAGTGTAAGGGGTGTTAGGGTAAGGCATGTTAGGAATAAGTGTGAGGGGTGTTAGGTCTTAGGGATAAGTGTGAGAATGTTAGGGTTAGGTGTTAGGTTGATAGGTGTTATGGATAAGGGGTGTCTTAGGGATAAGTGTGAGGGGTGTTAGGGTTAAGTGTTAGGGTGAGAGGTGTTAGGGATAAGTGTAAGGGGTGTTAGGGTTAGGTGTTAGGGTGAGGGATGTTAGGGTTAGGTGTTAGGGTGAGGGGTGTTACGGATAAGTGTGAGGGGTGTTAGGTGTTAGGATGAGGGGTGTTAGGGATAAGTGTAAGGCGGGTTAGGGTTAGGTGTTAGGGTGAGGGATGTTAGGGTTAGGTGTTAGGAATAAGTGTGAGGGGTGTTAAGGTTAGGGTGAGGGGTGTTAGGGATAAGTGTGAGGGGTGTTAGGGTTAGGTGTTATGGTGAGGGGTGTTAGGGATTAGTGTGAGGGGTGTTAGGTTTTAGGGTGAGGGGTGTTAGGGATAAGTGTAAGGGGTGTTAGGGTTAGGTGTTAGGGTGAGGGGTGTTAGGGTTAGGTGTTAGGGATAAGTGTGAGGGGTGTTAGGGTTAGGGTGATGGGTGTTAGGGATAAGTGTGAGGGGTGTTAGAGTTAGGTGTTAGGGTGAGGGATGTAAGGGTTAGGTGTTAGGGATAAGTGTGAGGGGTGTTAGGGTTAGGGTGAGGGGTGTCAGGGATAAAATTAAGGGGTGTTAGGGTTAGGTGTTAGGTTGAAGGGTGTTAGGGATAAGTGTAAGGGGTGTTAGGGTGAGGTGTTAGGGTGAGGGGTGTTAGGGATAAGTGTGAGGGGTGTTAGGGTTAGGTGTTAGGGTGAGGGATGTTAGGGTTAGGTGTTAGGGATATGTGTGAGGGGTGTTAGGGTTAGGGTAAGGGGTGTTAGGGATAAGTGTGAGGGGTGTTAGGGTTAGGTGTTAGGGTGAGGGGTGTTAAGGATAAGTGTATGGGGTGTTAGGGTGAGGCATGTTAGGAATAAGTGTGAGGGGTGTTATGTCTTAGGGATAAGTGTGAGGGGTGTTAGGGTTAGGTGTTAGGTTGATGGGTGTTAGGGATAAGTGTGAGGGGTGTTAGGGTTGGGTGCTAAGGTGAGGGGAGGATGATGATAAGGGGGGGAAGAGACAGAGGGGTGTCCTTGCAGCAGAGATCAAAAGAGTCCTCCTAGCTATGGTTTTCCCTATTGATGCAGTATTACCTACACTCAGCCTCCTCTCAGTAAGACTGCAAGTTAGTTATGATTCCAAAATGGCTGCTGTCCATGAGTTAGAAGGGTCTTTGGCTGGAATGTGTCTGCTGACTTTGAGTTGAAGGGTCAAAGTTTGCTCAATGATAAAGTATAGGGGGCTGGTTGAATATCGCATATGTTCGCAGTTCGCCGCTAACGCGAACATGCTATGTTCGCCGGGAACAGTCCGCCGGCAAACTATTCGTGACATCTCTAATGCTGAATATTTCAGGAATGATTTACTGATTTACTAGCCAGCACAATGTGTAGACATAACATACAGACACAATGTATAGACACAAGATGTATAGGCACGATTAATAGCCACAATGTATAGACATAAAGTATAGGCACGAAGTATAGACATAAAGTATAGATACAATATATAGACATAAAGTATAGGCACGGTGTATAGACATAAAGTATAGGCACAATGTATAGACATAAAGTATAGTCACAATGTATAGACATAAAATATAGCCACAATGTATAGACATAAAGTATTGGCACAATGTATAGACATAAAGTATAGGCACGATGTATAGACATAAAGTATATGTACAATGTATAGACATAAAGTATAGGCACAATATATAGACATAAAGTATAGGTACAATGTATAGACATAAAGTATAGCCACAATGTATAGACATAAAGTATAGGCACAATGTATAGACATAAAGTATAGGTACAATATATAGATATAAAGTATAGGTACAATGTATAGACATAAAGTATAGGCACAATGTATAGACATAATGTATGGGCACGATGTATAGACATAATGTATAGCCACAATACATAGACATAATGTATAGGCATGATATATAGACAAAGGCCCTCATTCAATTGCAATTTGGCCAGTTGAATAGGGCTCTAAATAAGCACATGACATATTTTTTTTAAAGAAGTTTTTAGTTAGTGAAAACCTTGCTTTTGGATAGATGCTTACAAACTAAAAACTTCTTTAAAAAAAATATGCTATGTGCTTGTTTAGAGCCCTATTCAATTGGTCAAATCGCAATTGAATGAGGGCCATAATGTATAGGTACAATGTATAGACATAAAGTATGTGCACAATGTATAAACATAAAGTATAGGCACAATGTATAGACATAAAGTATAGGCATAATGTGTAGACATAAAGTATATGCACAATGTATAGACATACAGTATAGGCATAATGTGTAGACATAAAGTATATGCATAATGTATAGACATAAAGTATAGGCATAATGTATAGACATAAAGTATATGCATAATGTATAGACATATAGTATAGGTACGATGTATAGACATAATGTATAGGCATAATGTATAGACATAAAGTATATGCATAATGTATAGACATAAAGTATAGGCACAATGTATAGACATAAAGTATAGGCACAATGTATAGACATAAAGTATATGCATAATGTATAGACATAAAGTATATGCATAATGTATAGACATAAAGTATAGGCACAATGTATAGACATAAAGTATATGCATAATGTATAGACATAAAGTATAGACATAATGTATAGGCACAATGTATAGACATAAAGTATAGGCACAATGTATAGACATAAAGTATATGCATAATGTATATACATAAAGTATATGCATAATGTATAGACATAATGTATAGACATAAAGTATAGGCACAATGTATAGACATAAAGTATAGGCACGATGTAGAGACATAAAGTATATCCACAATGTATAGACATAAAGTATAGGCACAATGTATAGACATAAAATATAGGCACAATGTATAAACATAATGTATGGGCACGATGTATAGACACAATGTATAGGCACAATCTTAAGACAAGATGTATAGGCACGATTCATAGCCACAATGTATAGACATAAAGTATAGGCACGATGTATAGACATAAAGTATAGGCACGATGTATAGACATAAAGTATAGGCACAATGTATAGGCATAACGTATAGCCACAAGTTATAGGCACAATATATAGATACAATGTATAGGCCCAATGTATAGGCATGATGTATAGACATAAAGTATAGGCACGATGTATAGATATAAAGTATAGGTACGATGTATAGACATAAAGTATAGGCATGATGTATAGACATAAAGTGTAGGCACGATGTATATACATAATGGATAGGCATGATGTATAGACATAAAGTATAGGCATGATGTATAGAGATAAAATATAGGCACGATGTATAGACAGAAAGTATAGGCAGGATGTATAAACATAAAGTATAGGTAAAATGTATAGACATAAAGTATAGGCAGGATGTATAAACATAAAGTATAGGTAAAATGTATAGACAGAAAGTATAGGCATGATGTATATACACAATGTATAGACATAAAGTATAGGCACTATGTATAGACATAATGTATGTGCACAATGTATAGACATAATGTATAGCCACAATGTATTGACATAAAGTATAGGTACAATGTATAGGCACAATGTATAGCCACAAGGTATAGGCACAACATATTGCTACAATGTATAGGCCCAATGTATAGGCACAAGGTATAGGCACAATATATAGATACAATGTATAGGCACAATGTATAGTCACAATGTATAGACAAAATGTGTAGGCACAATGTGGGGTTGCCTGATGGTCCAGTGGTTAGGATTCTGTGCTTTCACCATGGTGACCTGGGTTTGATTCCAGTCAGGGAACCAAGACGTCACACCACTCTGAAGCTGAGCAGTGTTGGGCCTGGTCAGTGCTTGGATGGGAGACCACCTAAATAGAAATGTATAATAGAAGTTGTATGTTCTGGCGCCCTGTAGAAGAATCTGGCAACCCACTCCAGTATCTCTGCCATGAATACCAAGTGGATCAGCATGGTGTGTTGAGATTCATGAAGTTATGGAGAGTCAGACACAACTGAACAACACAATGTATAGAGACAATGTACAGGCTCTTTAAGATGAAACCAACTTTTCTGGAGTGTCCGTGACCCTTCTTTATATCACTTATCACTTTATTTGGGGTACTTTCCCTCACTGTACGGAGTGTATACAGACCTCACTCTGATTCCTCTGTATGTTTCTGTAGCTGTGGGTTTATGCGGCTCATTTTTAGGTGGTGATATGTACATTTGTGGCTTTTATGTGTATGTGTGTACAGTTATTTCTGAAGAGACAAAACATTTTTTGATTCCCCAACATTCATGCAAAAATAATTTTCAAAACTAAACTATGAGCAGATCCTCAAAATTAAAATTAGGAAAATTAAATATTTAAAGAAAATTCTATATTTTCCATTCACGTGAATTAAAACAATGGAAGAGACGGTCATGTACATTTGTATATGTCCTATATTGTTGTGTATGTTCATCACATCTCTACCTATGTGTATGATTGTTATATTTATCAATGTAGGTAGAATTTTTGTGTGATGATGACGTTTGATGTTTCTTTAGATGAACCTGCTTATGTGTAATAATGTTCTTTACAGAAGGCGTAGAGGGACCCGCTCGGGTGAGAGATTACAGTCTAGGACTACAGCACCTGGCTCATTTGAGTTAATTCCATACACTGTATATGGACAGTCAGACCTTCCGCACCTTCAGTCTATACATTATCTCCATGTGATCCAGGCAGTGGGGGAGCTAGAGAATGGGGGGGCCTGATTCCCCCCCAAAATTGTGTACCGCCTCTCCCCTCTCCCAAGACCTCTTCCCATAGCAACTGCCCTCCTAAGACCACTATCCATTAGACCATTTCCCATAGCTGCTCTCCCAAGACCCATTTCCATAGCTGTTCCCCTTTTCTTATCTCCTGTCTGCGTGAAGCACACATATACTGTATATACACATATACTATCTCTACATAGTAGCCATCCCTACTTAGCGCCCAGTCCTCTAGGAAGCCATATCCTCTCAGTATTCATCCCACACAACACCCAAAAAAAATGACACAACACCCCCGAGGAGGCCCCTGGTGCAATGCACCACCTACACCACTGGTAGCTCCGCCCCTGGATCCAACCTTTTCCACTACTACCATTTTTGTGTGTGATGACCAAACAACTGCATACTAATATAGTGTCCAAATTCTGTTTATCTGTGAACTGAAGTCCGTTGAAGAAGCCATAATTTTTTATTTAAAAATATATATGTACTCTTATCTATGTATTTTTTTAAATTCTTTTAAATTAATTATTCTTTTCTCATTTTTCTTCTTTTGGTCACAGCTTTCTTCTCTTGTGGTGTAGTCTGTGCTAGACTGACATCTAGTGATTATTTTGTGGTATAACAAGCGACTTTAAAATTAGTCGAATTATCAAAGTTGATATATTTTTTATTGGACAAACTTTGTATTTCGAGTGATGAGCTTTCGAGACATACAGCTCTCTTTATCAAGTCAGGAGCAATATTGCTTTGTTATTCTAAATAAAATATTTGTCCAATAAAAGGCAGCACTAACTGCAGCAATAACCAAAGGGAATTCATATATGGATGTTCTAAAGGACTTCACCATAATGTCACCAGCTTGGTATCTCAACATGATACCCATTTCCAATTACTTGGATGGAAAGGGAACCAAAATTGTGTTTACTTAACCCAGTAAAATGACGGGGATGTGTTAGCACATCTGTAAATATTCTGTAGCATCTACATCCATGGTACAAGAGAAACAATAAATAGATATCTTACAAAGAAGACGTGTGAGCTTCTGACAATGAATACCTACTCAAATCAATTGTCTTTTTCATAACTTACTGATTACCAGAAAGTCTAAAACATTAAAATATAATAACCCGAGCAACTAGATCTCACACTTATCTTTTTATCTACTTGTTGTGCTTAGACACCTATACATACCTATGTTGCGTATAAGTCCCCGGTGCCCAGGCGATCTACACTAAATCATCACAACATCATTCATGTTAGACACTGACATCCTGTAGTTCTAGTGTAACGGGACCTAATTATGGTACATCTGTCTAAACCACCATCTTCAATAACCTGTTTATAACTGTAACATGTAGAAGTGGTCAACCAATCCTAATTATCAATATTTCACATCCAATTCATGACTCTTTTAAACCCATTCCCAAGTTGATAAGGTCCAAAAGACCAGCACTGGTCCCAGAACTGGCTCAGGATCACTGTTCGATATCATTATATCATCTGATACTTTGAAAAAGCAAACACACATTTTCTATAACCAAGAATCCAATTTTATTTCATATTTTTAGTATATTTTCCCAAGAATATAAAATATTAGTTGAATAAAAGACATAATGATAGAAGGTTTACTATCTGGGCTGGAGATTAAAGACTAGGGTCCTGTCTCTTTAGCATCTTCCTTGCATGACATATAATGATATAATGACTGATATTGCTGAATCAGTTTATTGTTTCCCAAAATGAGAATAACGGATTGAAGAGGAGAACAAGCCAAGACCAAAACACAAGTCACACAGTACTGTAGACCCAACTGTGGCCGAACGCTGGACACCAAAACAAGCTGTGCCACATAGAAGACTAGATATAGAAGGAGAAGGGAGAGCATGGTCCGGGCCGCTCGTCTGTGCACCTTCAAGTTGCCAGCTTCTCCCATGTTCTGCTCCATGTTACGTGCGTGTGTGTAGAGAGAACGCATGATACAAAATGTGGTGACCATCACAGTCAGAAATGGAACCAGAAAGTTTGGAATGAGAGGAGATACTATCTGCATGGAGTTATTGCTGATCCAAGATGTCACTGAGGAGATGTTACCAGTGATGGGATTTGTAACATTAGAATATACATTGGAAAAGCTCAATGCCATAGGGATGCTACTCAAGATAGATATCACGTTTACTACTAATATCAGCCAAGGCACCAAGAGATCAATCTTCATCTTGAGTCGAACAAGAAGACCATTTGGGAACTGCACAATTTTCACAAAATAATACAAGCACAGCAAGGCGGTGATCCAAGAACTGGATATGAAGGCAGAGATGGTAAGAGCGTAGACAACTGGAAAGTAATTGGCCAATATACCCTGTGGCTGCACAAAGCAGATATAAAGCAAACAACCACTGAACCATGGGTAACATGCATTGGAAATACCCAGCGCAAGTAGGATCTGATCACAGGAGCTCAGCATTTTCTTTTCAAACCAATCAAGGAAATTCACAATCACAATAAAAGTGCTGATAAGTATTCCAGCTATGACTTCAGCTTCAAAAAGAACCACGAAGACAACAAAATCAGTTGCATGCATTCTGGGATCTTCACCAGACCCGGGATAAGCTGCTGTCTTCTGTGAAATGTCTGTTCTTCCAATGTTTGTACAGATACTGGACCAGATCTAGAAGAAGTCCCACTGGCTGCGGAGTCTAAATAGACCTCACTCTCTGGTGAAGAGCTTTGTGTTTGGTATTTGTATAAATGCAAAACCTTAATGTGTAAAAACAACAGACCTGAGGGACCCATTAGTAAAGGCAAATAGTCCATCTTTATACAGTCATTTATATGGTATTTAAGATAAATACCATCGCCCCATATTCATATAGCCCTCACATGTATGTATGCATGTGAATGAAATGATGGGAGTTAGTACATTAAGATAAATAATCTCGCCCCATATTCATATAGCCCTCACATGTATGTATGTATGTGAATGAAATGAAGGGAGTTGGCACATTAAGATAAATAGTCTCGCCCCATATTCATGTAGCCCTCACATGTATGTGTGTATATGAATGAAATGATGGGAGTTGGCACATTAAGATAAATAGTATCGCCCCATATTCATATAGCCTTCAAATGAATGTATGTACATATGTGAATGAAATGATGGGAGTTTGTACATTAAGATAAAAAGTATCACCCCATATTCATATAGCCCTCACATGTATGTATGTATGTGAATAAAATGATGGGAGTTGGTACATTAAGATAAATAGTCTCGCCCCATATTCATATAGCCCTCACATGTATGTAAGTATGTGAATGAAATGATGGGAGTTGGTACATTAAGATAAATAGTATTGCCCCATATTCATATAGCCCTCACATGTATGTATGTATGTGAATGAAATGCTGGGAGTTGGTACATTAAGATAAACAGTGTTGTCCCATATTCATATAGCCCTCACATGTATGTATGTATGTGAATGAAATGATGGGAGTTGGTACATTAAGATAAATAGTATCGCCCCATATTCATATAGCCCTCACATGTATGTATGTATGTAAATGAAATGATGGGAGTTGGCACATTAATATAAATAGTATCACCCCATATTCATATAGCCCTTACATGTATGTATGTATGTGAATGAAATGATGGGAGTTGGCACATTAAGATAAATAGTATTGCCCCATATTCATATAGCCCTCACATATATGTATGTATGTGAATGAAATGATGGGAGTTGGCGCTTGGGTCTGCTAACTTCATATCATGTAGTCACTGGGTAGAGATGGGTGCCATGTCTGGCTCTTTAATCTGTGTAATTGTCCAAATCCAGATAATGAAATGACTCTTTGTTTACTATAAATAACAAAACTATATGTGTCCAATCACCTCTCAGATATTGCAGCCCAATCAGATAACAACAAACACAATCTGTGGGCAATGCCCAAAACACCAATATATTCTCTGTACAGTGATGTGTAAAAACAATTAAACAAAAATAAATAAACAAATAAACAAAAATGAGGGCCCTAGTGCACTGCACCAGCCCCACCACTGGTAGATCCACCCATGCCAAGTATAATGATATGATCAATCCTCTTGGCATATTTCACATTCTAATGTTATAATGGTACAATAATTATATGGCATTATATCTCCCACTGCAAAGACTATCTAATAAATACCACCCAGAAATATCTCAAACTCTACAACAAAAGCAGTTGCAGTAATTACACACGACATTACAGACGAGTGTCCCATCCCACTTACCGTACGTGACATAACACAAGTGAGCAGCTTCTGACAGATCTTCATCAGTTTGCTGTTTCCCACGATGAGAATAATACAAAAAACAACATGAGCGTTCCCAAGTACTCTGTATTCAGTGGTAACGGCAGGAGAAGAGACATCATTGTCCAGGCTGGTCTTTTGTGGATCTTCAAGCAATCAGCAGGTCTCATATTCGCTCCATATTAAGTACTTGCATGACGAGAGTCCAAATAATACAAATCGTGGTATCCATCACTATCATAAATGGAAAACATGTTTGGAATTAGAATTTGCGTGGAATCCGTAAAGACCAAAATTGGAAAAGAGATGTTTGGAGTGGAGGATGTTCCATTATTGTTATAATCAGGTAAGTATAGACAAATGCCCACCACATGGGCACCATGAGATCAATCTTCATCTTTAGTTGGACAAAAAGGTCACTCTTGAAATGCACAATCTTCACACAATAAAACATGCAGAGCAAGGCCGCGACCCATGAAGGACTAAGGACATACTGAGGAAACTGAACACTTGAAGGAATCTTAAGTCACAATCCTTCCATAAAAGTCTCATATAAACCAAGGAACCACTCAAACAAGAGTAAACAGTTTTGCAAATGTCCCGTACAAGCAGGATCTGGTCACGAGATTGTAGAGTTTTTTCTTTAAACCATTCCAGGAAATTCTCACATACAATGAAGGAGCCAAATGGTGACCCCAGAAACCATCTCAACTTCAGACATGACATAAAATACAGAGCTGTGAGTTTCATCTGCTCCAACGAGGGTGAAATGTGCTTTTATCTCAGAATAGTGAGGCAAATGTTTGCAGTTTAAGATCTTTGCTTAGATACTGAAGGAAAGGAGGTGATTGCACAGAAGACATGTCTGTTCCTTCACTCTCTCTTATTACTGGTGTCGTTCTCTGGAAATTGGATTTGGATACATGGAAATTGTGAAGATATTCTCTTACAGTCAATACACGAGACAAGGACACCTGCTAGAAATTATACAAACAACGGAAAATAGTTTTGTATGGAATTGATCTCATTTATATACATTGCCCGGTGTCCTGGTGTCCCATAGAGTGACCCGTGTCAGGCTCATATTAATGCAGGATTCTCCTCACGAAGCATGTCTGGGGGGTGCCTCCGGTGTCTTTATATTCTAATGGAGTGTTCTGTCTTCCTATATTATCTTTTGTATTCTATTACTCCATATTATCAAGCTCCCATGAGCACCCGGGCACTTACATGTGTTATTCTGTAGGAGCATTAATGGTGATTGCTCTGCTCTATGTGGGATATTTTGCAATAATAAAATCAGTTAAAAAGATGACAATGTGTAAATGGAAAGGAATTTATATAGTTATAAAATGGCGCATCATTTCATTTTACTGAACAAACATAAGAGATAGAGCATAAAGTGAGATTTGGGATTGCTGCTGGAATAGTGCAATGAGCCAAGGGCAAGTCCATGGTCCTATAGATAGTCAGGCAAGCCTATAGATAGGGGAGGGCGGGGTTAAGCTGGAAAGATACAGGAAGTGGGTTTTCAGATATTTGTGAAGTGCTTTATGTTGGGGGACTGTCTTATGAGCAGAGGGAGTTTATACCAGTGAAGGAGTTGGAGGAATTGGTCACAAGGTGGTGATGGGACTGTGAGAGGTGTTTAGATGTCAGAGAGAGATGTGGCACATAGGGTGAGATAAGTGGGGTAAGATATGGGGAGCAAAGACATGTAGCAAATTTTAGCCAAGGGTTATGAACTTAAAAAGACAGTGGTAGTAGGCAAGAAGTCATTGGAGTCGAAGAAGGAGAGTGGAGTTGTAAGGTGTGTGGAGAGCACTGCATATAATGTGGGTAGAGACATTTTGTTATAGGCGTGGGGTGAGTGCAGGATCTGGAAGATGGATGCGTTGTAGTAGCCCAAGCCGGTGAAGATACGAATGTGAATTAGCAATTTTGTTGCAGAGGCAATGAGAGAAGGACCTATTTTGCCAATATTGTAGAGATGGAACTGGCTGGCACAAGTGACTGAGGATATAACATTAGTCAGAGAGAGGAGAAAGGGTAACATTTCCAATTTTTGTGAGGAAGAAAGTGAGATGCCGTCCAAGATTGAATGGCAGTGAGGCAAGATGAGATCTGAAAGGATAGATCGGGTGTGAATGTTGGGAAGGAAAAGGAAATCTGGGTCATCAGCAAATAAATGAGAAGAGGATATAGAGGGAATAATTCCTTCAAGGTGTGATAGAGTGAGAAATGCAAGGGTCCAAGGATGAAACATGAGGGACATCAACAGAGAGTAAGGAGGGTAGAGGGGTTGGATTTTTTAATGAAACCATCAAAGTGCAGTCACATAGTCCTGAAGCCATGCCAGAGGAGTGCCCACAATGCCTGAGGAGTGCCCACAATGCCTGAGGAGTGCCCACAATACCAGAGGAGTGCCCACAATGCCAGAGGAGAGCCCACAATGCCAGAGGAGAGCCCACAATGCCCAAAGAGTGCCCACAATGCCTGAGGAGTGCCCACAATGCCAGAGTAGTGCCCACAATGCCCAAGGAGTGCCCACAATGCCAGAGGAGTGCCCACAATGCCCAAGGAGTGCCCACAATGCCAGATGAGTGCCCACAATGCCTGATGAGTGCCCACAATGCCAATGGAGAGCCCACAATGTCAGAGGAGTGCCCACAATGCTTAAGGAGTGCCCACAATGCCCAAGGAGTGCCCACAATGCTAGAGGAGAGCCCACAATGCTAGAGGAGTGCCCATAATGCCAGATGAGCACCCACAATGCTTGAGTGCCCACAATGCCCGAGGAGTGCCCACAATGCCAGAGGAGTGCACACAATGCCCGAGGAGTGCCCACAATGCCAGAGGAGTGCCCACAATGCTAGAGGAGTGCCCACAATGCCAGATGAGCACCCACAATGCTTGAGGAGTGCCCACAATGCCCGAGGAGTGCCCACAATGCCAATATTGGCAAGTAACCTGTTGGTTTGTTTTTGCATTCTATAATAATAACAATAAAAAAACATATTGCCCACCTCTTAATTATTCTGTCGCTATTACACCCTCTGAAAGGAGTTTGATACAATAATTTTATTTAGCATGACCATATAATATAATTTATGAGTCTCAACAGCATCTGATCACAATATCTCTGATATTTCGCTTTAATCTAATCCAACAAATTCACAAAGCACTGATAATGATTCCAATAACTATCGCTGCTGCAAAAAGTGTAAACAAACAATCAGGAAGGAATAAGTTGGCAAATTACACATAAATTATAATAATAATAATAAGCATTCTGACGCCCGCCATGGCCAGGAGAACATACATCTTCTTTATTCAGAATTCTTTAACCCCTTCTTACATTTTCAGATCTTTGTGCGGGTAGGACAATGTATATGGTAAAAGAGACATTTTAATCCTTCAATGTCTACAAAATAAATCTTCATTGCTAGTGGTTTAATTCTCTTTGATTTAAATCTCCATAAAGTTAAATTTTGGTAATATCCCCTTATATTCAATATACAAGATCATTTTGAAAGTGTATAAATATGTAATATTATTTGTTTTAGTTCATTTAATGTGAATGATATTAATGATATTGCCTGGGTCTTTCTCATTATGGGTCAGTGGGATCTTGTGTTTTCCTACCTTTGGATAAAATAATAATTTGCATAATACAAGAACCAGAGGAGATCTAATAAGCTTGAACTTTCTGGACTAAACATCAATTTCAACCTCAATTACAATGTTACTGTAAAAAATAATAATTTAAGAATTAAAATATTTCTTGAAACGGATCAAAGACAACTCCAAGGATGTTTTTCTTTGTGAGCATCAATAGCACCGACATAGTTTGATTACCAATTATTACGGGCGTCTGGGATGGATGCTAAGGGGTAATGCCTCCTTGCAGATGAATGCGTAGTCACTGGAGAAAAGCTCACCAGGCGTACAAACTGGCAAAGGTTGAACATTGGCTTGGGACTACCAAATTGGCTGGACCCATGTTATATGTGATAAAAGGTGGATCTATGACACCTTGAGCAAAATCCTAGGAAGTGTGGCCTACACAGCACCAAATAAGACAGTAGATGCTGGCCCCATGTCACAG
Source organism: Discoglossus pictus (assembly GCA_027410445.1). Lineage (NCBI taxonomy): Eukaryota > Metazoa > Chordata > Amphibia > Anura > Alytidae > Discoglossus > Discoglossus pictus. The sequence goes on along the minus strand of CM050170.1, from coordinate 31,958,418 downwards.
GGACGTGGAAGGACCCGGAGGCAGCCCACTGTACTCAGGTGAGGAAGCGGAGGAACGACTCCTAGGCCAACCCGTGGTCTACAGTACGATGACAATCCTAAAGGTTTTGTATCACAAGCCTCAGCGCTCCCTATTTTTTGTTGGACCCCGATGTCTTGTTTGATATTTCTAACAAATTATAATTTATTTATGTAAATATTTACCATAGTTATAGAATGTAGGAAAGGACAGAGCACACCGCGTGGAGTCTGGGAGGAAAGAGCCGTGATAACGCCATAATACAAGGTCTAAAGGAAGAGGGGACGAGGATTCAACGAAACTTTTATATACATTTACCAAAGGTTAAAGAGGCGGAGCATGAATATTGGTAGTCAATTAAATGCATAAATATTATAATAGATTGAAAAATGAAAGTTAATCTCTGAGACAGCCACCAGCAGGGACAAAGGATGTAGGTCTTGCAATTAGATGACCTGAGAGAGACAGTTTCAGCTCGAGAGACATCTCCAGCCTGAGAAACAGCTACACTCATTAGATGACCTGAGAGACCACTCCAGCCTGAGAGACAGCTCCATGCAGCAATCAGATGACCTAAGAGACCGCTCCAGCCTGAGAAACAGCTACACGCAGCAATTAGATGACCTGAGAGACCACTCCAGCCTGAGAGACAGCTCCATGAAGCAATCAGGTGACCTGAGAGACCGCTCCAGCCTGAGAAACAGCTACATGCAACAATCAGATGACCTGAGAGACGGCTTCAGCCTGAGAAACAGCTACATGCAACAATCAGATGACCAGGGAGACAGCTCCAGCCTGCGAGAAAGCTCCATTCAGCAATCAGATGACCTGAGAGACAGTTCCAGCCTGAGAGACAGCTCCATGCAGCAATCAGATGACCAGGGAGACAGCTCCAGCCTAAGAAACAGCTATACACAGCAATTAGATGACCTGAGAGACCGCTCCAGCCTGAGAGACAGCTCCATGCAGCAATCAGATGAACTGAGAGACAGCTCCAGACTGAGAGACAGCTCCATGTAGCAATCAGGTGACCTGAGAGACTGCTCCAGCCTGAGAGAAAGCTTCTAGCAGCAATTAGATGAAAAGGGAGACAGTACCAGCCTGTGAAACAGCTATACACAGCAATTAGATGACCTGAGAGACCGTTCCAGCCTGAGAGACAACTCCATGCAGCAATCAGGTGACCTGAGAGACCACTCCAGCCTGAGAGAAAGCTTCTAGCAGCAATTAGATGACTTGAGAGACAGCTCCAGCCTGAGAGAAAGCTCCATGCAGCAATCAGATGACATGAGAGACAGCTCCAGCCTGGGAGACAGCTCCATGCAGCAATCAGATGAACTGAGAGACAGCTTCAGCCTGAGAAACAGCTTCATGCAGCAATTAGATGAACTGAGAGACAGCTCCAGTCTGAGAGACAGCTCCGTGCAGCAATCAGATGAACTGAGAGACCGCTCCAGCCTGAGAGAAAGCTTCTAGCAGCAATTAGATGACTTGAGAGACAGCTCCAGCCTGAGAGAAAGCTCCATGCAGCAATCAGATGACATGAGAGACAGCTCCAGCCTGGGAGACAGCTCCATGCAGCAATCACATGACCTGAGAGACAGCTCCAGCCTGCGAGAAAGCTCGATGCAGCAATCAGATGACATGAGAGACAGCTCCAGCCTGAGAGAAAGCTCCATGCAGCAATCAGATGACATGAGAGACTGCTCCAGCCTGGGAGACAGCTCCATGCAGCAATCAGATGACCTGAGAGACAGTTCCAGCCATAGAGACAGCTCCATGCAGCAATTAGATGACCTGAGAGACAGCTCCAGCCAAAGAAACAGCTATACACAGCAATTAGATGACCTGAGAGACCGCTCCAGCCTGAGAGACAGCTCCATGCAGCAATCAGTTGAACTAAGAGACAGCTCCAGACTGAGAGACAGCTCCATGTAGCAATCAGGTGACCTGAGAGACTGCTCCAGCCTGAGAGAAAGCTTCTAGCAGCAATTAGATGAAAAGGGAGACAGTACCAGCCTGTGAAACAGCTATACACAGCAATCAGATGACCTGAGAGACCGCTCCAGCCTGAGAGAAAGCTCCATGCAGCAATCAGATGAACTGAGAGACAGCTCCAGACTGAGAGACAGCTCCATGCAGCAATCAGATGAACTGAGAGACAGCTTCAGCCTGAGAAACAGCTTCATGCAGCAATTAGATGAACTGAGAGACAGCTTCAGCCTGAGAAACAGCTCCATGCAGCAATTAGATGAACTGAGAGACAGCTCCAGCCTGAGAGACAGCTCTGTGCAGCAATCAGATGAACTGAGAGACCGCTCCAGCCTGAGAGAAAGCTTCTAGCAGCAATTAGATGACTTGAGAGACAGCTCCAGCCTGAGAGAAAGCTCCATGCAGCAATCAGATGACATGAGAGACAGCTCCAGCCTGGGAGACAGCTCCATGCAGCAATCACATGACCTGAGAGACAGCTCCAGCCTGAGAGACAGCTCCATGCAGCAATCAGATGAACTGAGAGACAGCTCCAGCCTAGAGACAGCTCCATGCAGCAATCAGATGAACTGAGAGACAGCTTCAGCCTGAGAAACAGCTTCATGCAGCAATTAGATGAACTGAGAGACAGCTCCAGTCTGAGAGACAGCTCCGTGCAGCAATCAGATGAACTGAGAGACCGCTCCAGCCTGAGAGAAAGCTTCTAGCAGCAATCAGATGACCTGAGAGACCGCTCCAGCCTGAGAGAAAGCTTCTAGTAGCAATTAGATGACTTGAGAGACAGCTCCAGCCTGAGAGATAGCTCCATGCAGCAATCAGATTGCAGCAATTAGATGAACTGAGAGACAGCTTCAGCCTGAGAAACAGCTCCATGCAGCAATTAGATGAACTGAGAGACAGCTCCAGCCTGAGAGACAGCTCTGTGCAGCAATCAGATGAACCGAGAGACCGCTCCAGCCTGAGAGAAAGCTTCTAGCAGCAATTAGATGACTTGAGAGACAGCTCCAGCCTGAGAGAAAGCTCCATGCAGCAATCAGATGACATGAGAGACAGCTCCAGCCTGGGAGACAGCTCCATGCAGCAATCACATGACCTGAGAGACAGCTCCAGCCTGAGAGACAGCTCCATGCAGCAATCAGATGACATGAGAGACAGCTCCAGCCTGAGAGACAGCTCCATGCAGCAATCAGATGACCTGAGAGACCGCTCCAGCCTGAGAGACAGCTCCATGCAGCAAGCAGATGACATGAGAGACAGCTCCAGATTGAGAGACAGCTCCATGCAGCAATCAGATGACCTGAGAGACCGCTCCAGCCTGAGAGACAGCTCCATGCAGCAATCAGATGACCTGAGAGACCGCTCCAGCCTGAGAGACAGCTCCATGCAGCAATCAGATGACATGAGAGACAGCTCCAGATTGAGAGACAGCTCCATGCAGCAATCAGATGACCTGAGAGACCGCTCCAGCCTGAGAGACAGCTCCATGCAGCAATCAGATGACCCTAGAGACCGCTCCAGCCATAGAGACAGTTCCATGCAGCACTCAGATGACCTGAAAGACCACTCCAGCCTGAGAGACAGCTCCATGCAGCAATCAGATGACCTGAGAGACCGCTCCAGCCTGAGAGACAGCTCCATGCAGCAATTAGATGACCTGAGAGACAGCTCCAGCCCTAGAGACAGCTCCATGCAGCAATCAGATGACCTGAGAGAACACTCCAGCCTGAGAAACAGCTCCATGCAGCAATCAGATGACCTGAGAGACAGCTCCAGCCTGAGAGACAGCTCCACTCAGCAATAAGATGATCAATTCCTCCACAGCACAAAGAATAAACAAAGGAAGACTAAGGGGATTCAACAGTCTTCTTCCCTGTACACAATCAGTAAGACAGTATTCTCCTGGTACACACTGTTTTGGGATACACTTTTCTAGTACAATGGTATATTTTTTACTTTTCTCCATTTGACTGCAACTTTCTTCTGTAGTTTGTTCGGCGCAACCACCTTGTTGTAATTTTCGAGTATTATAATATGCATCAAAAGTAATATATATATATATATATATTTTCTTTCAAATCAGTAATAATCTGATCTAAAGTCCCAAAGCAACTATGGTCAGTAGAATCTAACAAATTCATCCTTACAAATCAATGAAACAAACTAAAACACTTCCTGACCTCTGCTTTGTTGTCAATCACCCATGACTCAAAATGAGAGAGCTGGAAGGAGATGAATGAGAGTCTACATTGAAAGCACTTGTCTTGGGTAACTCGTATCATCTGGAATTATATCTATGTCTCCCTCATTTAGATTTCAGAGTTTTCACCCTCCTTTAACATTACATAGGTTAGTAGGAATTTGGATCAAGGCAACTGAGTGGATGTAGTCTATATGCATAGGCTTTTGATACAGTACCACATGGGAGACTAGTCAGCAAACTAAGAGATACAGGAGTTGCAGTAAATATCTGCTTATGGATTGAGAGCTGGATAAGAGACAGGAAGCAAATGGTTGTGGTAAATGGAACATACTCGGATTGGACTAATGTGGTAAGTGGGGTTCCTCAGGATTCAGTATTAGGTCCTCTCATTTTTAATATATTAATGACTTAGAGGTAGGATTGGAGTGTGGTGTCTCCATTTTCGCTGATAACACAAAGTTGTGCAAGGTAATTAAATCAGATAATGATGTGCTATCCCTTCAAAGGGATTTACATAAAATTGAGGAATGGGCATCTAAATGGCAGATGAGATTTAATACGAATAAATGTAACAATATGCATCTGGGAAGGTAAAATAGCCATGCAATTTATAATTAATGGAGAAAATCTAGGTGTATCAGATATTGAAAGGGATTTGGGAGTACTTGTGGACAACGACCTAGGTAACAGTGCTCAATGCCAAGCAGCAGCTGCAAAGGCAAATAAAATATTAACATGTATTAAGAAGGGTAAAGAAGCAAGGGAAGCAAATATAATGCTGCCACTATAGACATCTCTAGTACTCCCTCATTTGGAATATAGAGGACAATTTTGGGCACCACTTCATAAAAAGGACATTTTAGAGCTGGAAAAAGTACAGAGAAGGGCAACAAAACTAATAAGGGGAATGGAGGGACTAAGTTATGAAGAAAGACTAACCAAATTAAACCTATTTACTCTAGAAAAAAGGTGTCTAAGAGGGGATATGATTACCTTATATAAATATATCCAGGGTTAATACAAGGCTTTTTCAAGAGAACTTTTTGTGCCAAGGGGTTTTCAACTGACAAGCATGTATAATTTCCAGTTACCAACTGTCTTACTGCTCTGTCCTCACAGTTACCTCCCCACCATGTTACTGAGTGTGTATACCCCCACTCATTTTGTTTCACTACCGCATCCATCTGTCTTGGAATGTAACCTAATGTATCAAGAGCAATGACCTCCATATACAAACCATAGACCCCACAAGGACTGATTGTATACCCAACATGCTGTTATATATCAGAAGAACATGATTACTACTTGAATCTGACATTATAACAAATGTGCCCATATAAACTAGAACATATTAAGCAGAGTAATCTCTGTATATACTCTTCACCCCATTAGTTTAAATGATTATTATGCAACATAATTAAGGATTTCGAGACACAGTTATACTGTGGATGTTTTAATTAAAGTTGTTTTTTTACAAACGAATATTGGATGACTCAACCACCCACCCCTCACATAAACTCTTCAACCATTGAAACAATTCCCATAGTTTCCTTTAGCGTATAAGATGGTGAGCAGGTCGATCAGAGGCTGTTGAATTCTTTGGATAAAAGCCCAATATAGTCTAGAATGTTTGATCACAAGTAGGGTCTTAAATTCCTTTTCCATCAGTATATTTAATTATGTATGGTCATCAACCCTTTAATCACTGCGGTCATGAGCCAGTAGTAAGTAGTGATGTCGCGAACATAAAACCGCGAACGCGAACCCGGCGAACCGCCATAGACTTCAATGGGCAGGCAGATTTTAAAACCCACAGGGACTCTTTCTGGCTACAATAGTGATGGGAAAGTTGTTTCAACAGGACTAACACCTGGACTGTGGCATGCCGGAGGGGGATCCATGGCAAAACTCCCACGGAAAATTACATAGTTGATGCAGAGTCTGGTTTTAAGCCATAAAGGGCATAAATTACCTAACATTCCTAAATTGTTTGGAATAATGTGCTTTAAAACATCAGGTATAATGTTGTATCGATCAGGTAGTGTAAGGGTTAGGCCCGCTTCACAGTGACAGACCAAACCTCCCGTTTAACGCACCGCAAACAACCGCAAACAGTCCCTTTGCACAACCGCAAACTCCCCATTTGCACAAGGTTGGATACCAAGCTAGTCATGTCCCGTTCCATGTCCTCACTGATGTCATTGAAGGTCTCTTCCTCCACCCAGACACCAAGGGTCCCCGAAAGGTGACAATAAGCCCCCTGGGATGCCTGCTGTGTTTGGTTTTCCACCTCCTCACAGCCACCTTCCTCCTCTGACTCCTCTTCTTCAGACTCCTCTCACTGCGTTGCCTCTCTCTGCATTATTATAAGGTGTGTTAAGTAGTACTACTCTTATCAGTTTAATACCTGTTACAGCACCTATCAGGGGGCGTGTATAAGGCCTGGATTTTTGGAACCGGGAGATGGAAAAAGATACTTGGTTGGTCGTATCACTTCAAATTTGGGGCATGGCGCGTGCAATCAAAGGTGCCACCATATAGGAGTGGCGTGTTTGTAAGTACTACTCTTATCAGTTTAATACCTGTTACAGTACCTATCAGGGGGCGTGTATAAGGCCTGGATTTTTAGAACCGGGAGATGGAAAAAGATGCTTGGTTAGTCGTATCACTTCGATTTTGGGGCACGGAACGTGCAATCAAAGGTGCCACCAGATAGGAGTGGGTGTTTGTAAGTACTACTCTTATCAGTTTAATGCCTGTTACAGCACCTATCAGGGGGCGTGTATAAGGCCTGGATTTTTGGAACCGGGAGATGGAAAAAGATAATTGGTTGGTCGTATCACTTCAAATTTGGGGCACGGCGCATGCAATCAAAGGTGCCACCAGATAGGAGTGGCGTGTTTGTAAGTACTACTCTTATCAGTTTAATACTTGTTACGTCACCTATCAGGGCACGTGTATAAGGCCTGGATTTTTGGGACCGGAGATGGAAAAAGATGCTTGGTTGGTCGTATCACTTCAAATTTGGGGCACTTTGTGACATTAGCTTCTTACGCTCAACATGTCCTTTACAGGCACCTGACTATGGGCAGATGAGCAGGAACTGCTCAAGGCAAGAGACGGAGTGGCGGATGGTTGAGAGGGGGCAAGGAGGACAGCAGTGGTTGATGTGGCTGATGAAGCTGGACCAGGAGGAGGATGGCGGCTTTGAGTTTGTGTGCTGCTTGTACTCATGTGTTGGTCTGGAGTTACCCAAACATTAGGTCTCAACCTGTAGAGGATAAGGGAACCAGGCTACACTAGACCTCATTCATCATTACAGGTTTTGACAGATTGGTACTATGCGTGCAAGCTACTGTGACAACAGATATGAGTTGCACTGTGCACTTGCAGAAATTGGCAGAGTTGACGCTGTAGGCCTGACACAGATGCTTGCAGACAAGTAACTGCTATTCAATGTATTACAGTCAAAATTGTATTCTTTGTTTAAATGTGCACTACTGACTGTTACACCAGATATGAGTGGTGGCACTGACTGGGCAAGTGGGCACAGTATACGATGTGAGCCTAAGACACACACTCGGGCAGGCAGGCAAATTGAATTAGATTAACCAGAAAAAAAGTGTTGTTTTTTTTAAATGTAGAGTGCTGGTACACCACTAGATTGGATTGGTTGAAGTTGGCACAGTACTTGTAAGCCTGACACACTGGCTAGCGGTCAGGCAAATTAACTTAGATTTAAGAAAATAAAATTATTGTTTTTTTTAAATGTAGACTGCTGGTACCTCAACTAGATTGGATTGGTTGAACTTTGCACAGTACTTGTAAGCCTGACACACACACTGGCTAGCGGTCAGGCAAATGAACTTAGATTGGCGTTCAGGCAAATGAACTTAGATTTAAGAAAATTATTGTTTTTTTAAATGTAGACTGGTGGTACACCAACTAGATTGGATTGGTTGAACTTGGCACAGTACTTGTAAGCCTGACACACACACTGGCTAGCGGTCAGGCAAATTAACTTAGATTGGCGGTCAGGCAAATGAACTTAGATTTAAGAAAATAAAATTATTGTTTTTTTTAATTGTAGATTGCTGGTACCGCAACTAGATTGGATTGGTTGAACTTGGCACAGTACTTGTAAGCCTAACACACACTGGCTAGCGGTCAGGCAAATGAACTTAGATTGGCGGTCAGGCAAATGAACTTAGATTTAAGAAAATAAAATGATTGTTTTTTTAAATGTAGACTGCTGGTACCCCAACTAGATTGGATTGGTTGAACTTGGCACAGTACTTGTAAGCCTGACACACACACTGGCTAGTGGTCAGGCAAAATAACTTAGATTGGCGGTCAGGCAAATGAACTTAGATTTAAGAAAATAAAATTATTGTTTTTTTAAATGTAGACTGCTGGTACACCACTAGATTGGATTGGTTGAACTTGGCAAAATACTTGTAAGCCTGAATCACACACTGGCTAGCGGTCAGGCAAATGAACTAAAATTTTAACAAAATAAAAGTTTTGTTTTTTTAAAAGTAGACAACTAGTAAACAAGATTGTATTGGTTGCACTGTGCACACACAGTATAAGCTGTGAGCCTGACACACACACACTTGCTAGCAGGGGCTAGCAGGGAGACAGGCAAATGAAGTTAGATTAGACAGAAAAAAACAAACAAAAAAAATTGATGTTATAGCCCTAAAAAAGGCTTTTTGGGGTGCTGTGTTTACAGCAGAGATCTGATGAGTCCTTCAGCACTGCACTGCACACTGAATAAACTTGCCTAACTATTGATTTCCCTATTCAATCAGCATCACCTACACTCTCCCTCCTTTCAGTAAGACTGCAAGTTAGTTATGATTCCAAAATGGCTGCTGTCCATGAGGTAGAAGGGTCTGGAAGGCAAGTTATGATGCTGATTGGCTGGAATGTGTCTGCTGACTGTGAGGTGCAGGGTCAAAATTTGCTCAATGATAAAGTATAGGGGGTGGATCGAACATCGCATATGTTCGCAGTTCGCCACGAACGCGAACATGCTATGTTCGCTGGGAACAGTCCGCCGGCGAACTATTCGCGACATCTCTACCAATAAGAGATATACTCACCTCATCCAATAAGTGATGGACTCACCTCATCCAATAACAGATGGGCACACCTCATCCAATAAGAGATTTAGTCTCTTCATCCAATAAGAGATGGACTCACCTCATCCAATAAGAGATAAACTCACCTCATCCAATAAGGGATGGCTTCGCCTCACCCAATAAGAGATAGATCCACCTCATCCAATAAGAGATGGGCTCACCTCATCCAATAAGTGATTGACTCACTTCTTCCAATATGAGCTGGGCTCACCTCATCCAATAAGAGATGGACTCACCTCATCCAATAAGAGATTGACTCACCTCCTCTAATAAAAAATGGACACACCTCATCCACTAAGAGATGGACTCACCTCATCCAATAAGAGATGGACCCAACTCATCCAATAAGAGATAAACTCACCTCATCCAATATGAGCTGGGCTCACCTCATCCAATAAGAGATGGACTCACCTCATCCAATAACAGATGGACTCACCTCATCCAATAAGAGATGGACTCACCTCATCCAATAAGAGATGGACTCCACTTATCCAATAAGAGATGGACTCACCTCATTCAATAAGAGATGGACTCAGCTCATCCACTAAGAGATTGACTCGCCTCAAAATATAACTTTTATTATGATTGTAATTAATAATAACAGGAAAATCTCTAAGTCACTAAACCTGGCCATCATTCAAACTTTGAAGACTTCTATGTACATTTTATAATGTTGATAACATGGAACAATAATACAGGAAAGGGGGGAAAAGATGGAGAGAAAGAAGGGAATAGAGAGGGAGGAAAAGAAAGAGAGAATGGAAGATGGAGGTGAGAGACATGGGAGGTGGAACATGTGCAATATATAAATGGGGCCTGAAAGGAACAGATTACAAGGCTGAGGACGATCCTTTCTTTCCACCTTCAAGACTTCAACCCCTCAGCACAATCAGTGCTCAGGAATATGAGAGTGCAGCCTTTTTCTTTTTTTATCAGAGAACTGTTAATAATGTACTATAATTATCTTCATGTCTGTATTTTGGTAAATAACTGGAAATGGAGAAACTCTATAGGATGTACTTTTGATCTTTATTGTGTGAAATTGAATAAATCGCAGTTTGACCACTACGATAGATTCTAAAAAGCCCTGCGCATGTGCACTGTGGGGCTGACGCCACGCACGCTCAGTATGGCAAAGGGAGCCAGAGAAGTGAGGAAGACACAAACAGGGTAGGAGGGGAGATACACACAGAGGAGGAGGAGGGAGAGACACACAGGGAAGGAGGGGGGAGAGACACAGGGGAGTGAGAGAAGGGGGAAGAGACACAGAGGAGTGAGAGAAGGGGGAAGAGACACAGGGGAGTGAGAGAAGGGGGAAGAGACACAAAGGAGTGAGAGAAGGGGGAAGAGACACAGGGGAGTAATAGGAGGGTGAAGAGATATAGGGGAAGGGAGAGGAAGAGGGAAAAGACAAAGGGGATAGGGGAAAGACACAGAGAAGGTAAATGGGGGGAGACACAAGGGAGGGGGTAGAGACACGGGGGAAGGAAGGAAAGAGACACAGGAAGAAGGAAGAGACACAGAGGAGGGAGGGGGAAAGAGACAAAGGGGAGTGGGAAAGAGACACAGGGGAGGGAGGGAGGAAAGAGACACATGGTAGGGGGGAAAGAGACCCAGGGGAGGGAGAGGGGGCAAAGAGACACAGGGGAGGGGGAAAGAGACACATGGGAGGGAGAGGGGGAAAAGACACACAGGAGGGGGGAACAGGCACATGGGAGGTGGTAAATTACACAGGGGAGGGAGAGGTAGAGAAAAGACACAGGAGGGAAAGAGACACAGCGGAGGGAGAGGAGGGGGAAGAGACATAGAAGAGTGAGAGGAGGAGGGGAGAGACTGGGCAGTGAGAGGAGGGGGAACAGACAGAGGGGAGGGGGGGCAGGGAAAGAGACAAAGGGGAGGGGGGAAGAGACACAGGGGAGGGAGGGAGACATAGGGGAAGAGGGGGGAAACACAGGGGAGGGAGAGGGGGTAAAGAGACACAGGGGAGGGTGAAAAAGACGCATGGGAGGGAGAGGGGGAGCCTGAGAAGGGAGGAAGAGATACACAGGGGAGGAGGGGAGACACACAGGGAGGAGGGGGGAGACACACAGGGGAGGAGGGGGAGAGACACAGGGGAGTGAGAGAAGGGAGAAGATACACAGGGGAGTGAGAGAAGGTGGAAGAGACACAGGGGAGTGAGAGGAGGGTGAAGAGATACAGGGGAAAGAAGAGAAAGAGTTAAATGTCACAGGGGAGAGGGGAAAGACACAGGGAAGGTAAATGGGGGGGAAGAGACACAAAGGAGGGAGGAGAGACAAGGAGGGCAGGGAGGAAAGAGACACAGGGGAGGGGGAAGAGACACAGAGTAGGGGGGGAGAGACAAAGGGGAGGTAGAAAGAGACACAAGGGAGGGGGAAAGAGACACATGGGAGGGAGGGTGGGGAAGAGACACAGAGGAGGGAGAAAGGGGAAAGAGACACAGGGGGGAAAGAGACACAGGGGAGGGGAAAGAGACACATGGGAGGGATAGCAAAGTAGAGGGGAGAGAGGATCCCATTGTGTGGCAAACAGCATTGCCAGGCTTCACATTTTATTGAAAGAGACACATGGGAGGGGGTAGAGACACATGGGAGGGAGGGGGAGGGGGAAAGATACATATGGGAGGGAGGGTGAGAGACACAGGGGAGGGGGGAACAGACACAGGGGAGGGTGGAACAGACACAGGGGAGGGAGAGGAGGAGGGAAGAGACACAGGGGAGTGAGAGGAGGGCGGAAGATACACAGGGGAGGGGGGAAAGAGAAAGGGAGAGAAATGGGGAAGAGACACAAGGGAGGGGAAAGGGAGGGGGAAAGAGACACAGGGGAGGGGGAAGAGTCACATGGGAAGGGGGAAGAGACATAGGGGAGGGGGGCAAAAATCACAGGGGAGGAAGAGTGGGGAAGAGACACAGGGGGAGACACAGGGGAGGGGGAAAAAGATAAAAAGGAGGGAAATGGGGGAAAGAGACACAGGATTGAAAGAGACACTGGGGAGGGGGTAGAGACAATGGGGGACACAGGGGAGGGAGAGGGGGAAAGAGACACAGGGGAGGGGGAATGAGACGCATGGGAGGGAGAGAGGGGGAAAAGACAAAGGAGGGAAAGAGACACAGGGGAGGGGATTAGAGACATGGGAGGGAGGAGGGGGAAATGAGACACAAGAGAAGAAGTAGACAGGGGGGAGACTCGCAATGAGTGCCAAAGAAGCTAATTGCAAGGCCTGTGATGAGCGCCAAAGGTGCACATCGAGAGGCCAATAAAGTAGAGGGTGGGAGAGGTAGGGGGGAGGCCCTTGATGAGCCCCGAAGGCACAGTGGAGGAAGAGTGGGGAAGAGAGCCAGGGGAGTGGGAAAGAGATGAATGGGAGGGAAAGGGGGGAAAGAGACAGGATTGAAAGAGAGACAGGGGAGGGGGTTAGAGACATGTGAGGTAAAGGAAGTAAAAACACAGGGGGAGGAGACACAAGAGAGGGAGAGGAAGGGCAAAATGAGACACAAGGGAGGAAGTAGAAAGGGGGAGAGACTCAGGGGAGGGGGAAGAGACACAGAGTAGGGGGGGAGACAAAGGGGAGGTAGAAAGAGACACAAGGGAGGGGGAAAGAGACACAGGGGAGGGAGGGGGGGGAAGAGACACAGAGGAGGGAGAAAGGGGAAAGAGACACAGGGGGAAAGAGACACAGGGGAGGGGGAAAGAGACACATGGGAGGGATAGCAAAGTAGAGGGGAGAGAGGATCCCATTGTGTGGCAAACAGCATTGCCAGGCTTCACATTTTATTGAAAGAGACACATGGGAGGGGGTAGAGACACATGGGAGGGAGGGGGAGGGGGAAAGATACATATGGGAGGGAGGGGGAGAGACACAGGGGAGGGGGGAACAGACACAGGGGAGGGTGGAACAGACACAGGGGAGGAGAGGAGGAGGGAAGAGACACAGGGGAGTGAGAGGAGGGTGGAAGATACACAGGGGAGGGGGGAAAGAGAAAGGGGAGAGAAATGGGGGAAGAGACACAAGGGAGGGGAAAGGGAGGGGGAAAGAGACACAGGGGAGGGGGAAGAGTCACATGGGAAGGGGGAAGAGACATAGGGGAGGGGGGCAAAAATCACAGGGGAGGAAGAGTGGGGAAGAGACACAGGGGGAGACACAGGGAGGGTGAAAAAGATAAAAAGGAGGGAAATGGGGGAAAGAGACACAGGATTGAAAGAGACACTGGGGAGGGTTAGAGACATTGGGGGGACACAGGGGAGGGAGAGGGGGAAAGAGACACAGGGGAGGGTGAATGAGACGCATGGGAGGGAGAGAGGGGGAAAAGACAAAGGAGGGAAAGAGACACAGGGGAGGGGATTAGAGACAAGGGAGGGAGGAGGGGGAAATGAGACACAAGAGAAGAAGTAGACAGGGGAGAGACTCGCAATGAGTGCCAAAGAAGCTAATTGCAAGGCCTGTGATGAGCGCCAAAGGTGCACATCGAGAGGCCAATAAAGTAGAGGGTGGGAGAGGTAGGGGGGGAGGCCCTTGATGAGCCCCGAAGGCACAGTGGAGGAAGAGTGGGGAAGAGAGCCAGGGGAGTGGGAAAGAGATGAATGGGAGGGAAAGGGGGGAAAGAGACAGGATTGAAAGAGAGACAGGGGAGGGGGTTAGAGACATGTGAGGTAAAGGAAGTAAAAACACAGGGGGGAGGAGACACAAGAGAGGGAGAGGAAGGGCAAAATGAGACACAAGGGAGGAAGTAGAAAGGGGGAGAGACTCGCAATAAGGCTCTTATTGCAAGGCCCATGATGAGCGCCAAAGGTGCTCATAGCGAGACCAGCAAAGTAGAGGGGAGGGAGGCTCCCATTGTGTGGCAAACAGCATTGCCAGGCTTAACTTTTTATTGAAAGAGACACAGGGGAGGGGGGTAGAGACACATGGGAGGGAGGGGGAGGGGGAAAGAGGCACATGGGAGGGAGGGGGGAGAGACACAGGGGAGGGGGGCACAGACACAGGAGAGGGCAGAACAGACACATGGGAGGGAGAGGTGGGTGGAAGAGACACAGGGGAGGGAGGGAAGATACACAGGGAAGGGGGAAGAGACATAGGGGAGGGGGCAAAAATCACAGGGGAGGAAAAGGGGGGAAAGAGACACAAGGGAGGGGGAAAGAGATGAATGGGAGGGAAAGGGGGGGGAGACACAGGATTGAAAGAGAGACAGGGGAGGGAAGGAGCTCATTGCAAGGCACTGATCGCGAGGCCAGTAAAGTAGAAGTGGGAGAGGCCCCCATTGTGTGGCAAACAGCATTGCCAGGCTTCACTGTTTATTGAAAAAAAGAAAGGGGGGGGGAAAGAGACACATGGGAGGGAGGGGGAAAGAAACACATGGGAGGGAGAGGGGGGAAGAGAAACAGGGGTGGGAGAGGGGCAAGAGACACCAGAAGGGGGAGCAGACAGAGAGGAGGGGGGAACAGACACAGGGGAGGGAGAGGAGGGGGGAAGAGACACAGGGGAGTGAGAGGAGGGGAAAGAGACAGGGGAGTGAGAGGAGGATGGCAGATACACAGGGGAGGGGAAAAGACACAGGGGAGGGAAGTGGGGTGAGAGACACGAGGGAGGGGTGAAGAGACAGAGGGGGGATGGGGGAAAGAGACAAATGGGAGTGGGGAAGAGACACAAGGGTGGGGGGAAGAGATGTAGGGGAGGGGGCAGAATCACAGGGGTGGTGAGATGGGGGGAAGAGACAAAGGGGAGGGGGAAAGAGAGGCATGGGAGGGATAGGGGGAAAAAGAGACACAGGATTGAAAGAAAGACAGGGGAGGGGGTAGAGACATGGGAGGGAGAGGGGGGTAAAAACACAAGGTAGGAAGTAGACAGGGGGAGAGACTCGCAATGAGCTCCAAAAGGAGCTCATTGCCAGGCCCGTTATGAGCACCAAAGGTGCTATTCGCGAGGCTGATAAGGTAGAGGGTGGGAGAGGTAGAGGGGGAGGCTTGCAATAAGTGCCAAAGGTGCTCAGATGACCAAAAGTACATGAGGGAAGAGGCTCTCGATGAGCACCGAAGGCAGTTAGAGGACCCTAAGCCTTACATTTTGTGGCAAACAGCATTACCTGCCTTACAATTTTATGACCGTCATTTTTTTGACGGGTAATTCGCTAGTATATATATATATCTTTCAGAAGCATAACAGTCGAGGGCAGCACCACCCTATATCTCATATACAGAACTGTCTCATTATCACATCCCGGCACTAACCTCAGTATCACACCATCTAAACGGGACTAGTGTTTCCTTCATGTTGGTATAATGTAGACCCTACATATCCTCCTATGTAATATTGTGTACCCTTCAGCCCCATTATTCATTCAGTCATTATCCACCAGAGGAAACAAACAGAAAAAAACCCAAGTGAAACTTTGGCAATTGTCTCAAAAGGGCAAAATATTAATTCCTCCCTGGATCAATACTCCCTCTCTAATTGTCCAGCATAAGCCTGAATACCCTTTGTAATAGAGTTGGAACACGAAGTCCAGTATCTCCGCTGGTATATGGTAAAATATCCAAGAAGCACTTCAGTCTCACAAGCCCAGACCACCCATATTGGACGACACTCAATTGGGAGTCAAAGAATACTGTCTTTATTTTGTTATATGCAGAAATATATATACACACCTCTTTCCACAGGAAATACACATCCCCCATATTTGGCCACACAATACACATAGAGAGACAATAGGTGTGGTCACACCTCCCTGAGGCTACCTGGCTACTTTGATACAATCAGACATTAATCAGATTATACTTCTCTTTGTTCTATGTCTCATAATGAAAGCACTTTATACAATAGACTTCCTTATTTTATGAGGAGTCTCTGTAATAATTATCTATTAGCCTAGTAGCTGTAATATTCTGAGCCAATATATTCTGTAGAACATAAACAACATATCTACAGTACTGCAATGTGATCATATTTTAACCATAAGAATTAAATAACCATAAAATAGGGTAAAACAGTGATGGGTTCCGTTACACCCTTTTTAATTAAAAATACATCCAATCCCCTTTAAAGTTATCTATTGAATCCACTGTCACCACCTCCTTTGGTCGAGAGTTCTACAGATTAACCACACATACTGTGAAGAACCCTTTTCTTTCTTTAAGATGGATTATTTTTACTTATAACCTCAAGGGATGTCCTTTTGTCAGTTGGAAACCACTTGGCACAAACAGCTCCCGTGACAAAGCCTTGTATTGACCCTTGATATATTTATATAAGGTAAACATATACCTTTTTACTAGAGAACATAAGTGTAATTTGGTTAGTCTTTCTTCATAACTTAGCCCCTCCATTCCCCTTATTAGTTTTGTTGCCCTCCTCTGTACCTTTTCCAGCTCTAAAATGTCCTTTTTATGAAGTGGTGCCCAAAATTGTCCTCCATATTACAAATGAGGATGTACTAGTGATTTGTAATGTGGCAGAATTATATTTGCTTCCCTGGCTTCTATACCCTTCTTAATACATGCTAATATTTTATTTGCCTTTGCAGCTGCTGCTTGGCATTGAGCACTGTTACTTAGGCAATATGAGGATCTGATCTGATTAGAACTGGATGTAATAATAGAAAACAACCACTAGATGGCACTTTTTGCACAAAACACTTTTTGTTTCTTACCTTAAGAAAACATTTAATTCACACATTGGCTACTACTGTTATTATCTTTTCATCTCCTGTAGAAGGCGCTAAAATTAAGTAATCAAGTCTGGAGATACTGACATCTACTCACTCAAAAGTATTACCAGAGATCTAATACAATTTGTGTTAAGTAAAATGATGAGTACTACATGATGAGTACTATATGATGAGTATTACATGATGGGTAACACATGATGAGTAACGCATGATGAGCACTACATGATGAGCACTGCATGGTAAGCACTACATGATCACTATTACATGAGTATTACATGATCAGTATTACATGATGAGTACGGCATGATGAGTAACACACGATGAGTAACACATGATGAGTACTACATGAGTATTAAATGATCAGTATTACATGATGAGTATGGCATGATAAGCACTACATGATCACTATTACATGAGTATTACATGATCAGTATTACATGATAAGAACGGCATGATGAGTAACACATGATGAGTACTACATGATCACTATTACATGAGTATTAAATGATCAGTAGATTGTACTGTTTGCAAGTTTTCAATTGTGTGTCCGTGTCTTGGAAACAAGCACTATGTGCATTTGATTATATGCTCAAAAACAGGGCCCTCCATTCTTTATAAGGTGTTAAGTTTGTTTTTTGCCTTGTACAATACCACTGTACAGCGCTACGTAATATGTTGGTGCGATATAAATAAAGACAATAATAATAATAATCAGTATTACATGATGAGTAACACATGATGAGTGCTACATGATCAGTATTACATGATGAGTATCACATGATCAGTACCACATGATCAGTATTACATGATGTCTATGGCATAATGAGTATGGCATGATGAGTAACACATGATGACTACTACATGATGAGTACTACATGATGAGTACGGCATGACGAGTAACACATGATGAGTACTACATGATCAGTATTACATGATGAGTACTACATGATGAGAACGGCATGACGAGTAACACATGATGAGTACTAAATGATCAGTACTACATGATGAGTACGGCATGACGAGTAACACATGATGAGTACTACATGATCAGTATTACATGATGAGTATGGCATGATGAGAACTGCATTATGAGCACCGCATGATAAGTACTACATGATGAGTACTACATGATCAGTATTACATGATTAGTACGGCATGATGAGAACTGCATGATGAGTACGCCATGATGAGCACCGCATGATAAGTACTACATGATGAGTAACACATGATCAGTATTACATGATGAGTAACACATGATTAGTATAGCATGATGAGAATTGCATGATGAGTACGGCATGATGAGCACTGCATGATAAGTACTTCATGATGAGTACTATATGACTAGTACTAGATGATGGGTAATACATGATGAGTTCTACATGTACTATATTTTTTTATTTCTAAAATCTGCTCCCTGGTCAAAAAATCTATTTGTAGTATTTGTCCTGATTGCTCACAATCCCCTTCTTTTCAGCTCAGGTCAATGGTATTAAAGCAAAACCAGGGATTTTCTACCTGATGCTATAAATTATAACAGGAAGCTACCACTAGATGGCGCCCAAGGATAACAGAATAATGACAAAATAAACAGCTTAGTATGAGTTCTACCTATAAGTAAATAAGTAAATAATAAAATGTGCATAAAGAAAATGGGAAATGCCACTGCATTGGTAATATAGCAAATTGTAGTTTATTGTACTGCATTACGCTCCTTGATTGGATCTATACGGCGCAACAAGATTTAAGGGAACAAGTTATTGACGCTGCTGGTACAGATGGACTAAAATATAAAAGAAAAACTTCTACTGATCTATCTAAATCAGAGGTGTTTTGTATCACATTTAAATCTCATAACTTTAAAAAATCTGTATACTGCATGAACAAGAACGTTGTCTGCTGAAGCTATTGATCAAACCAGTTTGCTGAGCTCTCCGACTGAAAATGAATAAAGTGGTTTAGATAACTTGCTATCCTGTGAAAGTACAGGAACAAAATACTACGTGTGTCAGAATATCCCTTATAGAGGAAAGTGCCCAGAGTGCTAGGTCCATGTGAGGGAAGTGAAATTACACATTACCATTTTGTGTTGAATATAATGGGTCGGGCTACAAGCTCCTCCTACCTTGGATGCTGCTTATTTATAAAAAAAAATCTAATCATTTTAAATATGTATAAAGTGCACATACAGCCTAGAAGTATATAGTATCATGTTAAAAGTAAATTACATTTCAAAATAATGTATGACCACTATGAATGGATGGTTATGGATACAAACTATACATTTTATTTACTTTTTGCTTTTTTAATATAATCTGTATTTTAAAAAATTGTGCTCATCAATAGATAAAAGGTGAAAAGCTAGCTAAATGTGTAAGTATATGTGCATTTATAATGAATATTAATTAGAACCAAGTGTAGAGGCTTTGAATCGACAGTGGTTATATCACACTAGTGACTTGCCCATCCAAAATGACGACATGAAAAATTGAAGCCTGGCAATGCTGTTTGCCACACAATGCAAGGCTCTCCCCCACTTTAACTTGCGGGCCTCTTCCCCCCCTCTACATTATGGCCCTTCGGTGCTCATTGCGGGCCTCGCAATTGTCGCCTTTGGCACTCATTGGAAGTTTCTTCCCCACTCTATGTTATGGCCCTTGCGATGAGTGCCTTTGGCGCTCATCAGGATCCCTGCAATGAGTGTCTTTTGCGCTCATTGCAGCCCCGGCAAGCCAAGCCCCCATCAAACCGTAACTTTCAGGCCCGCAATGAGCACCCGAGCTGAAAATCATATATCTATCTCTTAGAAAGCAATTTTTCGTTTGAGATTGATGTAGCCTAACACATTTGTGGCAAATAGAGATGTCGCGAATAGTTCAACCGGCGGACTGTTCCCGGCGAACATAGTATGTTCGCGTTCGCGGCGAACAGCGAACATATGCGATATTCGACCTGCCCCCTATACTTTATCATTGAGCAAACTTTGACCCTGCAACTCACAGTCAGCAGACACATTCCAGCCAATCAGCAGCATACACTCCCTTCCAGAGCCTTCTACCTCATGGACAGCAGCCATTTTGGAATCATAACTAACTTGCAGTCTTACTGAGAGGAGGCTGAGTGTAGGTGCTGCTGATTGAATAGGGAAATTCAATAGCTAGGCAAGTTTATTCAGTGTCCAGTGCAGTGCTGACGGACTCATCAGATCTCTGCTGTAAACACAGCAACCCAAAAAGCCCTTTTTAGGGCTATAACATCATTTTTTTTTGTTTGTTATTTTATGTGTAATCTAACTTCATTTGACTGTCTCCCTGCTAGCCCCTGCTAGCAAATGTGTGTGACAGGCTCACGGCTTATACTGTGTGTGCACAGTGCAACCAATACAATATGGTTTACTAGTTGTTTTAGAAAACCAAAACTTTTATTTTGTTAAATCTTAGTACATTTGCCTGACCGCCAATCTAGGTTCATTTGCCTGACCGCTAGCCAGTGTGTGTGTCAGGCTTACAAGTACTGTGCCAAGTTCAACCAATCCAATCTAGTTGGGGTACCAGCAGTTTACATGTAAAAAAACAATAATTTTATTTTCCTAAATCTAAGTTCATTTGCCTGACCGCCAATTTAAGTTCATTTGCCTGACCGCTAGCCAGTGTGTGTGTCAGGCTTACAAGTATTGTGCCAAGTTCAACCAATCCAATCTAGTTGGGGTACCAGCAGTCCTCCCAGTGTCACAGCTGCATCTCCCAAGTCCCAATCTGCCCCCACCATAATTACATCAGTTAGTGTGGGGGCACAGTGTAAGCAGAGGGATAATAAGCCCTCTGCAGGGGAGGCAGCTAGTGGCAGCTCCTCTTCCAGGAGTGACGTCCCCAGGAAGAGGAAGCATAAAACCAACAGGGAGGTTGCTGATAAGTGGGAAGTGCTCTATAGTGGAGCACCTCCCTCTAAAAGCAAGAAGAGGAACAAAACATCTCCTCCTCATCCGGTGACATTGTCTGGCCCGGTTATTAAGCTCAGCCAGCCGGTGCCAGACCACACATCTCTCTCTCCAGACCCTATAGGGGTTAATGTGGAAAAGGGTCTGGAGGAAAAGCAGGGGCAAGAGGGTCTCCCAAGTGAGGCAGGGGTAGACAAGAAAGATCAGGTTCTGCCTCTGGCCTTTGAGGGGGGTCCCAACAAAGCCCCTGCTGAATGGGTAGTCAGTGTCCCTGAGGTGCTGAGCTTCAAGGGCACCAGTCAGTCTCCTCCTCCAGTGTCACTCTCTAGTGACGTACCTCGGGCTTTGTTAGAGCCCCAGGCCGAGTCACTACTGGAGGGGGGGACTATAGGCATGACCCCCATTCAGGACCCCATGGATTTGTCTGTCAGGGGGGATGTGGCACAAGGGGAAGTGGAAATGGGGGAGGGTGATAAAACAGGTTTTCCTGTTAACATCATGGGAGAGCCTGTCTACCCTCCTCAGCCGTCCACTGACCCTAACATCGGTGCCATCCAAGCTGAGCAAGCAGCGGTGGAACTGGCTAGAGGAGGCATATAAAGCCTCCAAGGCTTCCATTAAGGAAGCCATGCCAGCCACTGCTGTACAGCCAGCTACCCCTGAATGCACTCCTGAAGCTACAGGGGTGCAGCAGCAATCCAAGGGTCCATTATTTACCTTGAAGGGTGCTAAAGGGACTCCTTCTGTATCATCTAAGAGGGGGTCCCTGAGAATAAAGCTGAGGAAACTGACTCCAGCCGGGGAGGATGGAGTAAAAGCCCTCAGCCAAGAGGAGCCCAGGGGTGACCCACTAGAAGGAACATCAGATTCTGGGTGGGTTATCCCTGTCAAGGAAATAGATCTATTCCTTGAGAGCACCCTTCATGGACAAAAGAAAAGGAAGGTGCGGCTGGCCTTGGAGAGGTGGAAGAATATGTCGTTTATTCTCCACTCTCTCCAGCAATATCTAGTGGTCAGCACTAGGGCCAAGAATTCTGGGACTGCGGAGCATCTCCGCGTCCGGAAATTCTATAAAATGTGCGTGTCCTATCAGCAGTCTCAAGGGTCTGAGGAACGCACAATTCCTGACACGCAGTAATGGCTTTTGCACATCAGCACGCTAAATACCAATGGCTGTCAAGACAGTTTCCGCAGGTTCCAGGTACTCTCCTATTTAAATCAAGGAGGGTGCTCTGTGAGCTTCCTGCAGGAAACTCACACCACTCCAGAGGCTGAGGCCTCGTGGCAACTGGAGTGGAGAGGCAGGGTCTTCTTCAGCCACTTCACATCGGCGTCATGTGGAGTGGTGACCCTGTTCTCAGAGTCTTTTCAGCCAGAGCTGCTGCTTGTGAAAGCTGTTATCCAGTCCGTCTAATCCACCTCCGGGTCCGAGAGCAGGGTAGCATCATTAACCTAGTTAATATATATGCCCCTGCTGGAGGGCTCGAGAGAGTGAGGTTCCTCGCCAGACTGTCCCAGTTTTTGGAGACGGTTGACGCAGATGAGTGTTTGGTACTCGGGGGTGATTTCAACTGCACCCTCGACGCTCTGGATCGGAATAGTCCAGAGCCGTACCCGCCTTCTGCGTCAGCCCTGCGGGAGATCATCGCCCGCTTCTCCCTGGAGGACATCTGGCGAGAGCAGAACCCAGGGGCATCAGACGGTTTCACCTACGTCAGGTGAGAGCCGGTCTGGTGTCCCACTCCCGGATCGACAGACTATATATATCTAGTCACTATATGTCACAAGTCGGTTCTTGTGCCATTAGACTGGCTTCAGTTCACAGACCACAACTGTGTGTCTGTGACAGTGGCGCTAACGCCAACAGCGCCACGAGCCGCCTATTGGCACTTCAACAATGCTTTGTTGAAGGACCAGGGGCTCGTGACATTGATCCGGGAGTTTTGGACGGACTGGAGGGGTTGCAAGGGGGACTTTTGCCACGTTAAAACTGTGGTGGGACGTGGGCAAGGTTCATTTGCGACTTCTGTGTCAGGAATATACCAAGGGTGCGAGTGGGCAGCGCGAAGCTGAGTTGGAGTCACTCCGGGGGGAGGTACTCCATCTGGAGCAGAGGCTGTTCACTTGTAGGGACCAATCCTGCAGAGCGAGTATGTAGAGAGGAAGGGTGTCCTCTGTGACCTGGAACGACACCAGGCCAAGGGGGCATACGTGCGCAGCCGCTTAGGTTTTCTCAAAGATCTAGACCGCGGCTCGCGCCTCTTCTACTCACTGGAGAAAAAGGGGGGTAACAGTAGGCACATCACCTGTCTTCTAGATGAAGACGGTGCCCCCCTTACAGATCCGGAGAGTATCCGGGATAGAGCCC
The DNA here is from genome assembly GCA_027410445.1 of Discoglossus pictus. Lineage (NCBI taxonomy): Eukaryota > Metazoa > Chordata > Amphibia > Anura > Alytidae > Discoglossus > Discoglossus pictus. The sequence continues at coordinate 31,935,080 of CM050170.1, read as the reverse complement.
GGAAACTTTTATAAAGATCTTTACTCTCCGGATCCCATTTCTCCAGACGCCTGCAGGGTGCTATGGGAGGGGCTCCCCACAGTCAGTGAGGGTGTAAGAGAGCGGCTTGATATACCACTATCTTTTCAAGAGCTCTCTGAAGCCCTCCGTGCCATGTCCTGTGAGAAGTCTCCAGGACTGGACGGACTGACTGTAGAGTTTTTCCAATTTTTCTGGGAGACTCTGGGACCTGATTTCCATCTGGTCCTTGGGGAAGCCCTGGAGACCGGGGAGATGCCCCTGTCTTGTCGCAGGGCAGTACTTGCCCTGCTGCCCAAAAAGGGGGATCTCCGGCTTATTAAGAACTGGCGACCGGTCTCTCTGCTCAGCACGGACTACAAGATTGTAGCTAAAGCCATCTCGCTTAGACTTGGGTCTGTGCTGGCAGAATTGGTTCACCCTGACCAGTCCTATGCGATCCCCGGGCCGGACTATCTTTGATAGTATCTTTCTGGTCCGGGGATCTATTGCATAATTCTCGCAGGACTGGTCTGTCCACTCGCCTTTCTCTCTTTAGATCAAGAGAAGGCGTTTTGACAGGGTGGACCATGGTTACCTCATAGCCACTCTGCAAGCGTACGGCTTTGGCCCACAGTTTGTGGGGCTATTATAAGAACGCTGTACGCCTCTGCAGAGTGTTTACTTAAATCAATTGGTCCCTAACAGCACTTTGGTTTTTGGACGAGGGGGTGCGTCAAGGATGTCCCTTGTCTGGACAGTTATATGCACTGGCCATTGAGCCTTTCCTCTGCCTACTGAGGAAAAGGCTCACAGGGCTGGTGCTAAAAGATCCAGACATGCGGATTGTCCTTTCAGCTTATGCTGACGATGTGCTCCTCGAGGGCCCAGGATCCAGTTGATCTTGAGCTGGCAAAACAGTGCCAGGAGGTATATTCAGCTGCCTCCTCCGCTCAGATCAACTGGTCCAAATGCACAGGCCTTTTAGAGGGTAATTTACAGGTAGACTCTTTGCCTCCCACGTTTCGTGACATCACGTGGGAGGCAGATGTCATTAAATATCTGGGGGTCTACCTGCCCGCTTGCGGACGCTTCCGTCCCAGACCAAACTGGAGGGAGTTAGAGGGCAGTGTCCTCTCTCGTCTGGGACGATGGAGGGGTCTAGCAAAAATGCTTTCCCTTAGGGGGCGGACTCTAGTGGTGAATCAGCTGGTGGCTTCTCAGATCTGGCACCTGGCTGATTTGTCTGAGTCCGACCCCCGAGTTTTGTCAACCAAAATCCAGAGAAATTTGTTAGATTTCCTCTGGATGGGAAGGCATTGGGTCTCTGCAGGGGTGGCAAGTCTGCCTTTGGTGGAGGAGTGGACAGGGAGTAGTTTGTGTGTGCTCCCAGTTGTCCACCTTCCGCCTTCAGTACCTGCAGAGATACCTATATGCAGATCCCTCTCCGCAGTGGTGCGCACTGGCATCCAGCTTTTATCGCCAGTGCGCAACCTGGGGTAATGACCGGCAATTATTTCTGATCAGGCCCGAGGGGTTTGGGGAGAGACCTCTCTGTGTTGCCGGCATACTACCAGGAAACCCATCAAAGGCCTGAGCATGGTCTACCGTGACCAGGCAGGGGCGTGCCTTTGGGGGGATGAAATATTCACGGAGCCCCTGCTATTTAATGCAGCAAGTGGGGGCTCCAATGTTACAGTCCCCCCCAGTATCATCCGCCGCCTTAGTCATGCACGGATGAACCGAGTCGGGGGATCTCCTGGAATACGGGCGTTCTGATTGGGTGTCACCCCAGGAGCTTGCGCTCCGTTTGGGATATGTGACGCCCAAAGTCTCAGGGCGCTTGCTCCAGGAGATTAGGAGATGCCATCTCCCCCGACTCGCGCACCTTCCTTCGCGGGGCTTTGCAGGCCGGAGTGCCACATGCACCTTTCAACACCCCTTCTCCGGCTGTTTGCATTGGACACAAGCCCCGTGTTTCCCCTCAGGCTCCTCCTGTCCCCAACCTCTCGAGGTTGAGGGACATACCCTCGGCATGCTTTTGCGGGCATGCCGAGGAAGAGCTTATATTCTCTCGTGCTCCATACAGTGCACTTCCTTGCCCTCGTGACCCGTCCCGATACCATCTGGAGGTGGGTCCTACCAGCTGACGAGGGCAAGAGGCCCCGGTGGAGGGAACTTTATTCTGATTTAGTTCCACGACCCACCGGGGACTTGAGTTGGAGAGTGCTCCATGGTGCACTGAGCACGGGAGAGTACTTAGCTAAATTCACGGACTCTCCCTCCACTTGTCCATTCTGTGGCAAGGGAGAGTCCGTGTATCATGTTTATTTTAGTTGCGCCAGACTGCAGCCCCTCTTGTCACTCTTGAGGGGCCTCCTCCTGCAGTTCTGGCTGCATTTCTCCCCTCACATTTTTATTTTTGGGCGCCCAGTGTCCCGGGGCAATAAGGCCAGGGACCTCCTCGTCAACCTGCTCCTGGCATTAGCCAAATTGGCTATATATAAGTCCAGGAAGCAGTGTTTGATAGGGGGGGTTCCCTTGTCACCTGAGGCCATGTTCCGGGTGCTGGTGCGCTCCCGTATCCGGGCAGAGTACCACCTGGCTTTGTCCACTGGGGGAATGGATGAGTTTGTCTCCCAGTGGGCTGTAGATGGTGTGCTCTGCTCGGTATCCCCCCCATTCGGTTTCTTTTTCTCTTAACCTTCTAAAATGATTTTTATTTAGTTTACAGATCATGTTTCTCATAATGTCAAAATACACTGTGCCAAGTTAAACTAATTCAATCTAGTTGGGGTACCAGCAGTCTACACGTAGAAAACCAAAACTTTTATTTTATTAAATCTAAGTTCATTTGCCTGGCCGCAAATCTAAGTTCATTTGCCTGACCGCTAGCCAGTGTGTGTGTCAGGCTTACAAGTATTGTGCCAAGTTCAACCAATCCAATCTAGTTGGGGTACCAGCAGTCTACATTTAAAAAAACAATAATTTTATATTCTTAAATCTAAGTTAATTTGCCTGACCGCCAATCTAAATTCATTTGCCTGACCACTAGCCAGTGTGTGTGTCAGGCCTACAAGTATTGTGCCAAGTTCAACCAATCCAATCTAGTTGGGGTACCAGCAGTTTACATGTAAAAAAACAATAATTTTATTTTCTTAAATCTAAGTTCATTTGCCTGACCGCAAATCTAAGTTCATTTGCCTGACCGCTAGCCAGTGTGTGTGTCAGGCTTACAAGTACTGTGCCAAGTCAAGTTCAACCAATCCAATCTAGTTGGGATACCAGCAGTTTACATGTAAAAAAACAATAATTGTATGTTCTTAAATCTAAGTTCATTTGCCTGACCAGCAATCTAAGTTCATTTGCCTTACCGCTAGCCAGTGTGTGTGTCAGGCTTACAAGTATTGTGCCAAGTTCAACTAATCCAATCTAGTTGGGGTACCAGCAGTCTACATTTAAAAAACAATAATTGTAATTTTTAAATCTAAGTTCATTTGCCTGACCGCAAATCTAAGTTCATTTGCCTGACTGCTAGCCAGTGTGTGTGTCAGGCTTACAAGTATTGTGCCAAGTTCAACCAATCAAATCTAGTTGGGGTACCAGCAGTCTACATTTAAAAAAACAATAATTTTATTTTCTTAAATCTAAGTTAATTTGCCTGACCGCAAATCTAAGTTCATTTGCCTGACCGCTAGCCAGTGTGTGTCAGGCTTACAAGTATTGTGCCATGTTCAACCAATCCAATCTAGTTGGGGTACCAGCAGTCTACATTTAAAAAAACAATAATTTTATTTTCTTAAATCTAAGTTCATTTGCCTGACCGCCAATCTAAGTTCATTTGCCTGACAGCTAGCCAGTGTGTGTGTCAGGCTTACAAGTATTGTGCCAAGTTCAACCAATCCAATCACAGTAGCTTGCACGCATAGTACCACTAATCGGAAAAAAAATGACAGGCAGAGGCAAGACACCCCGCAGGGGCCGTTGTTGTCGTGGTGCTGTGATTCCCTTTGGCCCTACAATAATGCCCAGTGTTCAGAGGCCAGTTACCCTGAAATTGAAAAGTTCAGAGGACGTAGTTGACTGTCTAACACAGGACACCCAATCGTCTACAGCTTCCGCTTGGAACATTGACGCACCATCCTCCTCCAGCTTAGCTTCGGGCACCTCTCAAGTTACCACTCGCCCTCCTGCCGCCACCACCAACACTAGTACCACAGCCAATTTAATTGATCAGTCAGAAGAGTTATTTACACATCAGTTTGAAGAAATGAGTGATGCGCAACCATTATTGCCAGAGGTAGATAACAGAGATATGACTCAGTCAGGCAGCAGTACACACATGTACGTACGATGTGATGATGTTGATGTACCCGCTGCTGCTTCCTTTGTTGAGTTGTGAGATACAAGTGAGGCGCGTGATGATGATGACGATGCGTCCGTGGATGTCACGTAGTGCCCGCTAGAAGAGAAGAAGAACAGGGGGAAAGTTCAGATGGGGAGACAGAGAGGAGGAGGAGACGAGTGAGAAGCAGAGGGAGGTCATCGCAACGAGCTAGTGGCACAGTCAGACAGCATGCATCAGTACCCGGGGTCAGCCAGACAGCACGCCAATCAACGCATGCTGTTGTCACCACCAGAATGCAGTCACCGCAGAGATCAGCAGTGTGGAATTTTTTTTGTGTGTCTGCCTCTGACAACAGCGATGCCATTTGCAACCTGTGCCAAAAGAAACTGAGTCGTGGGAAGTCCAACACCCACCTAGGTACAACTGCTTTGCGAAGGCACATGATGTCACATCACAAACGCCAAAGGGATCAACACATGAGTACAAGCAGCACACAAACTCAAAGCCGCCATCCTCCTCCTGGTCCAGCATCTTCATCCATATCAACCACTGCTGTCCTCCTTGCCCCCTCTCAACCATCCGCCACTCCGTCTCTCACCTCTTGCTGTTCCTGCTCATCTCCCCACAGTCAGGTGTCTGTCAAGGGCATGTTTAAGCGTAAGAAACCAATGCCACAAAGTCACCCCCCTTGCCCGGCGTCTGACAGCTGGCTTTTCTGAATTCTTAGCCCGCCAGCTTTTACCATACAAGCTGGTGGAGTCTGAGGCGTTCAAAAAAATTGTAGCGATTGGGACACCGCAGTGGAAGGTACCCAGACGAATTTTCTTTGCCCAAAAGGCAATCCCCAACCTGTACCCGATTGTGCAAAAGGAAGTAATGGCATCTCTGGCACACAGTGTTGGGGCAAGGGTCCATCTGGCCACTGGTCTGCAAAGCATGGTCAGGGCAGGTATTTCACCTACACTGCGCATTGGGTAAACCTGATGACGCCTGCCAATTATGGAATGTGTGGCTCTGCAGAGGAGTTGGTGACACCGCCACGACTTGCAGGCAGGCCTACTGCCACCTCCTCTACTCCTCCTACTCCATCCTCTTCCATAACCTCCTCAGCTGAGTCCTCTTCTGCTGCATCTTGCTCCACATCAACGGCACCCCCCCCAGCTCCCCAGATACAATTCCACATCCCGGATACGGCAGTGTCATGCCGTCTTGGGGTTGACTTGCCTGAAAGCAGAGAGTCACACCGGGCCAGCACTCCTGTCTGCCCTGAATGCACAGGGGGATCAATGGCTCACTCCGCACCAACTGGAGATTGGCAAAGTGGTTTGTGACAACGGAAGAAATTTGTTGGCGGCATTGAATTTGGGCAAGTTGACGCATGTGCCGTGCATGGCACATGTGTGTAATCTGATCATACAACGCTTTGTCCATAAGTATCCAGGCTTACAGGACATCCTGAAGCAGGCCAGAAAGGTGTGTGGCCATTTCAGGCGTTCCTACATGGCCATGGCGCACTTTTCATATATCCAGCAGCGAAACAACATACCATTGAGGCGCTTTATTTGTGACAGCCCGACACGTTGGAATTCAACACTCCTAATGTTCGACCGCCTGCTCCAACAAGAAAAGGCCGTTAACGAGCCTCTGTGGAGCTGGGGATTTTTTTGCCACGTTACTGGACGCTCATGCGCAATGCCTGTAGGCTTATGCGTCCTTTTGAGGAGGTGACAAACCTGGTCAGTCGCACCCAGGGCATCATCAGCGACATCATACCATTTGTTTTCTTCCTGGAGCGTGCCCTGAGAAGAGTGCTGGATCAGGCTATAGATGAGCTTGACGAGGAAGAGTAAGAGTTGTGGTCACCATCACCACCAGAAACAGCCTTATCATCATCGCTTGCTGGACCTGCGGCAACGCTGGAAGTGGATTGTGAGGAAGAGGAGTTAGAGGAGGAATGTGGCTATGACGGGGAGGAAGAAGACCAATCACAACAGGCATCCCAGGGTGCTCGTTGTCACCTATCTGGTACCCGTGGTGTTGTACGTGGCTGGGGGGAAGAACATATCTTCAGCGAGATCACTGAGGATGATTAACGGGACATGGGTAGCTCGGCATCCAACCTTGTGCAAAGGGGTTCTTTCATGCTGTCGTGCCTGTCGCAGGACCCTCGTATAAAAAGGCTGTAGGGGAACGACCTGTACTGGGTGTGCACGCTACTAGACCCCCGGTATAAGCAGAAAGTGCCTGAATTGTTACCAAATTACCACAAGTCGGAAAGGATGCAGCACTACCAAAATAAATTAAAAAGTATGCTTTACACAGCGTTTAAGGGTTATGTTACAACACAAAGGCAATCTAACAGCGGAAGAGGTGAACATAATCCACCTCCTCCCACGACCACGCCGGCAAGGAGAGGATGCTTTACAGACGTGTTGTTGATGGAGGACATGCAGACCTTTTTCATTCCTACCAATCGCAACAGCCCTTCGGGATCCACCCTCAGAGAACGACTTGACCGACAGGTAGCAGACTACCTCGCCTTAACTGCAGATATTGACACTCTGAGAAGCGATGAACCCCTTGACTACTGGGTATGCAGGCTAGACCTGTGGCCTGAGCTATCCCAATTTGCAATTGAACTTCTGGCCTGCCCTGCTTCAAGTGTCCTGTCAGAAAGGACCTTCAGTGCAGCAGGAGGTTTTGTCACCGAGAAGAAAAGTCGCCTAGGGCAAAAAAGTCTAGATTGCCTCACCTTTATAAAGATGAATGAGGGATGGATCCCGAAGGGACTGACACTGGGCGATACATTCAACTGAAAAAGGCCTGATGAGATGAGCTGCCTTCGGCTAAAACTGGTCCACACGCTGTTGTATGTTATCTGTGAATGCCAGATGACTTGCGTGACTTATCCGCCACCAACTAAGGTTCAAGAAGACGCAATGTTTTATGGCACTTTCTGCCTGGGGAACAAAGGTTATTTTTTCTGCAACAATACCTAATTTTTTTATTTCAATTTTTATGTCAGAAGGCGTACGGCATGTAATGAAAAAGAAAGCATATTGAACAGTCTTGCATAACACAACAGTTGTGCAAAAATACATATTTACAATGAAGACATTTTGTTAAAATTAGCTGGCTAGGCCTTCGTATTTTTACTTTTTTGGTTAATAAATTTTCTTTTTTTTTACTGTGATTGCAATTTTTAAGAGAAACCTAAGACATGGTAAAACAGACAATAGTAAAGAGTATATCAGCAGTTAACACCAAAGTCCTATTATCTATCATCACTCCAGCAGTAGCTTATTATTTACAATATCTAACCTGCTCAATAGCCCTTGGGTTACCCTAGGGCAGGCTTCAGTAGGCGACCTCTCCTTTCCTCGGATGATTTTGCCGCTGGTTGCTTCTGAAGGGTCTCCTCCAGGGCTCCCCCCCGAGTCGCTTCAACCATTAACAAATGTTTTATTATATTAGGGGGGCACTAAATGGGAATGTTATCCAGGGATCCCAAATTGTCTGGAACTAGGTGATTCTATCCAAGACTACATGGTTTAATCTCTCGTTGAGCAGTAAATAGTTGATTTTTTTTATTAATTCCTGAAAGTTTTAATTTGGGGTTTTCCAACTACTAGCTATGTGTATTTTTTCTTTCCAAAAATATTTTATTAGGTCAGGTAATATATCATATTCAAACAACCATTTCCATGTTACATATATATCCATACATGTTAATACATCACTGAGTTACCTTATCTCTATTAATACTCAGTTTACCCCTTTCCATTCCATAATCTTGGAGCTTATACCATATCCAGGGCTAGTATGTTACCTGGATTTGGTTGTACCTGTAGCCTAAAAATATATATATTTTTTTTACTGTTCAGTTATTAATATAGCTTTAATTCAGTTTGTTTTAAGTTGATTCCCTTTAAGTCTTGAATCCGACTATAATTGGGAAAAAAAATAACTAGTTTTAACATTTAAAATGTTGGGAAAGGGAAAGGTCCACAAACATCCTCCTTTTTTACATAAATGTGATGTAAAATATAGCACTTACCTCCGTCCTCCGCCCCTCTAAGGATCCACACACACCTTCATCCATCCCGTTCTCTTGAGAATATCCTCTCCCATTTAGGGGAGCCCCTATTCCGGACCTAAATTTCTGTAATTGTCTCCAGATGATATGCTATCCCTTAATTACAGCCACGGAGACCATATATCTCAAAATGTATCCATGGAGTTGTCTACTAAATGGGTAAGGTGTTCATTTATAAGGATAAAGTTTAATTTATTTTTAACCACTTGAAAGTGTAGGGTATCCGATTACCATTGTCTGGCTATATGGTTCTTTGTGGCCAACATGATGAACTTTAATAGCCTATTTTGGGTGGGCCAGAGATAGACATGCGGAACACCCAGCATGCAGTTTTCTATATTAGCAGAAATCTGAATCTTAAACATTTTAGAAGCTAGTAAGCATGTTTCTTCCCATAGTCTTATGACTGCCGAACACTCCCACCAGACATGAATAAATGTAGCCTCATTACCACTGTTCCTAAAACATGAGTTGCTCCATTTTGGATCCCATTTATTTTGCTTAAAAGGAGTAATATATGTCCTGTGTAGGACCTTTATTGAAGTCTCAAGCAGACTATAATTTAAAGATCCCCTACTTAAGCCTCGCCAACTTTTATCCCATGTGCTGTCTGCCAATTCGGTGCCCAAATCCCTCTCCCAGGCTTTGGTATAGTCTGGTTTGTTTGCCCATGAGTTTTCATTAAATAGTTCATACATGAGGCTAATAATACCAGGCTGAAAGGGGGAGTCCCTACATTTTTTGAGTAGCCAGGTGTTTCTCTGAGGGGTTCCCCTACCACTTATCGTATATATAAAATGATGTATCCTGCAAATATTATAGTGTTCAGTTAGGGGTAAATTGTATCTATCTCTCACCCGCTCAAAGGTCATTATTTTGTCATCATGCCACCATGGACCAACCCTTAGTAGGTTCTGAGACTTCCACCAACTGAGAGAGCTTTCCGGAAGATGAATCTTAAAGTGGGGATTGGGTACGATAGGGGTAAGATCTGATACCCGAGTGTCCAGTTTTTGTGTCCAGTTCATCTCCGTCCAAATTTTTAATGAGTGCTTACTCAACAGGTTTTTCAAATTTCTCAAAAAAGTATACAGGCCTGGAATCCATATTACTGTATCCCATGTATAAGGTGACATGCTTAAATTTTCCATAAATACCCAGAGCGGCTGATATGTGGGAGAATGCGCCAGAGGAATGAAAACCAGCTGCGCTGCCTTGTAATACAGTTTGAGATTCGGACATGATAGGCCCCCTTTCCCTTTTGGTCTATACATATTATTTTTTGAGATCCTCGGGGCTTTATGATTCCAAATAAATCAAAACATTTGTTTTTTCCCCTTTGAATCTTTATGTGTTGTAAGCGATCTCCCGGCAGTTTTAATCTGGCTAACAGGGATTTGTAGTATGTATTTATCAAGTTCCTAAATTTGCCTGCAAACCCAAATTTCTGTAATACTGCTTTTAAATAAGGCCATTCCAAAATATCAAAGGCCTTTTCTATATCTAACGCCAAAAGGCATGTGGGTATTTGATGTTGGGATGACCATGAGATTAAATTTTGTGTCCGTCTGATATTGTCCCCCGTTTGTCTATGGGGGATAAACCCTGTTTGGTCTTTATGGATTATGGAGGGGAGAAATTGCGAAATCCTGTTTGCCATTAATTTGGCCAAATTTTTTATATCCCCGTTTAGGAGTGATATGGGGCAGTAATTTTTAAGTTCTAATGGGTCTCGTCGTTGTTTCGGGAAACATATCATATTTGCATGGTTTAGTTCTTGTGGCATGGGAGAGCCTTCTAAAATTTGATTGAAAAGTGTGGCTAAGTGGGGTAATAACAAGTCTATAATAGTTTGGTAATAGAGATTTGTAAATCCATCCTGGCCCGGGTAGCTATGTGTATTTTGAATGCTAAAGCTATTAATTGGAATAGCTTGTTCTAGGATTGAGATGTCTTTTTGTGTGTATCCCCAGTAAGCAGGATTCCATTGAAAGAGAAATATCCTTTTGCAAGGATTGGAGGCCCAAGATTTAGCTGAAGTCTTTTATAGTGGACATGAGTGCTGGTATAGAGAGAAGGGGCTTGGTCAGGGTGCAAAGCATATCGTCCGCGAAAAGTTAGCACTTAAACTGATGGTGTCCTACTTGAACCCCCTGGATGGCATGGTTGGTTCTGCTTGCCTGCGCTAGGGGTTCAATGGCAAGAGCAAAGAGCAGTGGGGAGAGTGGGCATCCCTGTCTGGTCCCTCTCTGTACTTGGATTTTGGCCTTATGGTTTCCCTGGTATCTTTAAGTTAGCTACTGGTGAGTCGTAGTACCTTCTGAGCAGGTTGAGAAAGCATCCCTCAAATCCAAACTTATCTAGCATTTTGTACATATATGGCCATTCCACCGTATCAAAAGCCTTCTCTATGTCTAGGGCTAGAGGGCAAACTGGGTTGTTATAGTGTTGAGCCAAGAACTGGGCGTTCAGAACCCTCCTAACATTATCTCCTGCCTCTCTGAATGGAATGAACCCCGTTTGGTCCTTGTGTATTTAGTCCAGTAAAAAGTTAGATATTTGTTTGGCCATAATTTCAGCTAGGATCTTGACATCCACATTTATCAGGGGTATGGGGCGATAATTTTTAACCTCTAAAGGGTCCCTACCCTCTTTTGGAAAGACTCTGAGGTCGGCCTGATTCAATTAAGGGGGCATAGGTTCTCCATTTAGTATAGCGTTAAACAAAGATGTTAGGTGCGGGGGTAAGCATGGGCTCAAATTTCTTATAGTACAGATGATTAAAACCGTCTGGCCCTGGGGACTTGCCAAATTTAAGATCTTGGATTGTAGATTTAACTTCCTCTTGGGATATGTCTAGGTTCAAGCTGTCCAATTGAGGTACAGGTATTTTGTGGACTTCTTGCTGTAGTAGGAAGGACTCTATGTCAGATCCGCTGCAGCGGGATTGGGATGAATATATGGTCTGATAGAAGTTTTGAAATGTTTGTTGGATAGCATTGGGACTAAAGGAGGTTTGGCCATCAGGTAGTCTAAAGATACCGTATATTATGTCCTTTCTTGGGGGGTAAAGACACTAATAATTCCTCCAATAAAATTCTGTTTTTTATGTGGGCAAGGTACCTTGTTAGCCTCTTGGGTTATCTGTTAAAAAGAGTGGTGCAGAGACTGTGGGGGCTGTTAGCCTCCTTGTCCCTGTGTGGCCGTTTAGAATCCCTGCTGCTGCATGTTTCAGCTTTATTAAGGTGTAATTGTACAGCGTTTGACTCAAGTAGCTGCCTGTGCTGGGTCAGTTTGGCTTAATTGATGGGCCCTTTTCCTGCCAAGATGGCGACCGTCAGTCCATGGGCCTCTATGTCCCCTTCACTACCTTTCTCCCCGCTTGTGTGCTTATTTGGGATGGCACCCCTTTATATCTCCGGCCCGTGGCCTTCTCAGGTCCCACCCTGAATCTCTGAGTGTGGATATGCGGGCCTGGGGCGTTGAATCAGGCCTACCTTCTTCTCTGCTCGCTGCAAGTTTAACAATATCTAATTTTTCAGGCATGTGTACATGCCTAATTTTTCTGACCTCTGGTGCTGCACTGTGGCTTCAACAACCAAACCCCCAAAAAAGGCACATAACAGGGATTAAACTAATAGGAGTAGTACTACTTAACACACCACTCATATCTGGTATAACAGTAGTGTACATTTAAAACAAAACAAAAATTCTACTGTAATAGATTGCATAGCAGTTAGTTGTCTGCAAGCATGTGTGTCAGACCTACAGCGTCTACTCTGCCAACTTCTGCAAGTGCACAGTGCCACTCATATCTGTTGTCACAGTAGCTTGCACGCATAGTACCAATCTGTCAAAACCTGTAATGATGAATGAGGTCTAGAGTAGCCTGGTTCCCACATCCTCTACAGGTTGAGACCTAATGTTTGGGTGACTCCAGACCAACACATGAGTACAAGCAGCACACAAACTCATAGCCGCCATCCTCTTCCTGGTCCAGCATCATCAGCCACATCAACTGCTGTCCTCCTTGCCCCCTCTCAACCATCAGCCACTGCTTCTCTCGACTTGAGCAGTTCATGCTCATCTGCCCATGGTCAGGTGCCTGTAAAGGACATGTTTGAGCATAAGAAGCTAATGTCACAAAGTGCCCCAAATTTGAAGTGATACGACCAACCAAGCATCTTTTTCCATCTCCTGGTTCTAAAAATCCAGGCCTTATACACGCCCCCTGATAGGTGACGTAACAAGTATTAAACTGATAAGAGTAGTACTTACAAACATGCCACTCCTATCTGGTGGCACCTTTGATTGCACGTGCTGTGCCCCAAATTTGAAGTGATACGACCAACAAAGCATATTTTTCCATCTCCCGGTTCTAAAAATCCAGGCCTTATACACGCCCCCTGATAGGTGCTGTAACAGGTATTAAACTGATAAGAGTAGTACTTACAAACACGCCACTCCTATCTGGTGGCACCTTTGATTGCACGTGCCGTGCCCCAAAATTGAAGTGATACGGCCAACAAAGCATCTTTTTCCATCTCCCGGTTCTAAAAATCCAGGCCTTATACACGCCCCCTGATAGGTGCTGTAACAGGTATTAAACTGATAAGAGTAGTACTTACAAACACGCCACTCCTATCTGGTGGCACCTTTGATTGCACGTGCCGTTCCCCAAAATTGAAGTGATACGACCAACAAAGCATATTTTTCCATCTCCCGGTTCTAAAAATCCAGGCCTTATACATGCCCCCCTGATAGGTGCTGTAACAGGTATTAAACTGATAAGAGTAGTACTTACAAACACGCCACTCCTATCTGGTGGCACCTTTGATTGCACGTGCCGTGCCCCAAAATTAAAGTGATACGACCAACAAAGCATGTTTTTCCATCTCCTGGTTCTAAAAATCCAGGCCTTATACACACCCCCTGATAGGTGACGTAACAAGTATTAAACTGATAAGAGTAGTACTTACAAACACGCCACTCCTATCTGGTGGCACCTTTGATTGCACGTGCCGTGCCCCAAAATTGAAGTGGTACGACCAACAAAGCATCTTTTTCCATCTTCCGGTTCCAAAAATCCAGGCCTTATATACGTCCCCTGATAGGTGACGTAACAGGTATTAAACTGATAAGAGTAGTACTACTTAACACACCTTATAATAATGCAGAGAGAGGCAACGCAGTGAGAGTAGTCTGAAGAAGAGGAGTCAGAGGAGGAAGGTGTCTTTGAGGAGGTGGAAGATCAAACACAGCAGGAGTCCCAGGGGGCTTGTTGTCACATACATACAGGCTAGCAGGTCCAGCAAAAACTTGGGAGGATCTTGTCCCAGCAAAAATATTTCCTTCGAGGCCAGGGAGACCTCCTGACCTACTGATTCTGGAACAGTACTCAGTCCATTTGTAAAACTGAGGAGCACAAGGTTTCCTTTGTCAGGCCTGCACTTTCTCTTGAATAATCTGAGATGCAGGAGTTGCAAAGTTGGCTAGTGCCCTTCTCTGGTGTCATCCATGCCAGAGTCATAGGCAGTTCTTGCATAAGCCGTTGGGGTTCAGTAGCCAGTATTTTACAACCATCACTGGCTATAGGGGCCACAAGTGGTCACCACAAGTGGTCACCAGTGCCCAGTGACACTCATATCTAGTGCCACCGTAAAGTGTAGTGAAATAAAACAACTCTTTTTTTACTGTAATCGATTAAATATCAGTAGCCTGCCTAAAGGCGTGTGTATGAGGCCTATTGCATCTAGTCTGCTAACTTTTGCCAGTGCACAGTGACACTCATATCTAGTGCAACCATAGAGTGCAGTAAAATAAAACAACACTTTTTTTACTGTAACCATATAAATATCAGTTGCCTGCCTAAAGGTGTGTGTGTGAGGCCTATTTCATCTAGTCTGCCAACTTTTGCCAGTGCACAGTAACACTCATATCTGGTGTCACAGTAGCTTGCAGTGAAATAAAACAACCATATTTTTACTATAATCGATTGAATATCCGTAGCCTGCCTAAAGGCGTGTGTGTTAGGCCTATTGCATCTAGTCTGCTAACTTTTGCCAGTGCACAGTGACATTCATATCTAGTGCCACCGTAGTGTGCAGTGAAATAAAACAACCCTTTTTTTACTGTAATCGATTGAATATCAGTAGCCTGCCTAAAGGCGTGTGTATGAGGCCTATTGCATCTAGTCTGCCAACTTTTGCCAGTGCACAGTGACACTCATATCTGGTGTCACAGTAGCTTGCAGTGAAATAAAACAACACTTTTTTTACTGTAATCGATTGAATATCAGTAGCCTGCCTAAAGGCGTGTGTGTGAGGCCTATTGCATCTAGTCTGCCAACTTTTGCCAGTGCACAGTGACACTCATATCTGGTGTCACAGTAGCTTGCAGTGAAATAAAACAACCCTTTTTTTACTGTAATCGATTAAATATCAGTAGCCTGCCTAAAGGTGTGTGTGTGAGGCCTATTGCATCTAGTCTGCCAACTTTTGCCAGTGCACAGTGACATTAATATCTGGTGTCACAGTAGCTTGCAGTGAAATAAAACAACCTTTTTTTACTGTAACCATATAAATATCAGTTGCCTGCCTAAAGGCGTGTGTATGAGGCCTATTGCATCTAGTCTGCTAACTTTTGCCAGTGCGCAGTGACACTTATATCTGGTGTCACAGTAGCTTGCAGTGAAATAAAACAACCTTTTTTTTACTGTAATCGATTAAATATCAGTAGCCTGCCTAAAGGCGTGTGTGTGAGGCCTATTGCATCTAGTCTGCTAACTTTTGCCAGTGCACAGTGACACTCATTTCTAGTGCAACCGTAGTGTGCAGTGAAATAAAACAACCCTTTTTTACTGTAACCATATAAATATCAGTTGCCTGCCTAATGGCGTGTGTGTGAGCCCTATTGCATCTAGTCTACTAACTTTTGCCAGTGCACAGTGACAGTCATACCTAGTGCCACCGTAGTGTGCAGTGAAATAAAACAACCCTTTTTTTACTGTAATCGATTGAATATCAGTAGCCTGCCTAAAGGCGTGTGTGTGAGGCCTATTGCATCTACTCTGCCAACTTTTGCCAGTGCGCAGTGACACTCATATCTACTGCCACCGTAGTGTGCAGTGAAATAAAACAACCCTTTTTTTACTGTAACCATATAAATATCAGTTGCCTGCCTACAGGCGTGTGTGTGAGGCCTATTGCATCTAGTCTGCTAACTTTTGCCAGTGTGCAGTGACACTCATATCTAGTGCCACCGTAGTGTGCAGTGAAATAAAACAACACTTTTTTTACTGTAACCATATAAATATCAGTTGCCTGCCTAAAGGGGTGTGTGTGAGGCCTATTGCATCTAGTCTGCTAACTTTTGCCAGTGCCCAGTGACACTCATATATAGTGCCACCGTAGTGTGCAGTGAAATAAAACAACCCTTTTTTTACTATAACCATATAAATATCAGTTGCCTGCCTAAAGGTGTGTGTGTGAGGCCTACAGTGCCTACTCTGCCAACTTTTGCCAGTGCACAGTGACACTCATATATGGTGTCACAGTAGCTTGCACGCATAGTACCACTAATCGTAAAAAAAATGACAGGCAGAGGCAGGCCACCCCGCAGGGTCCGTCGTGATCGTGGTGCTGTGATTTTCTTTGGCCGTAGAATAATGCCCAGTTTTCAGAGGCAATGTACCCTGAACTTGAACAGTTCTGAGGACATGGTTGACTGGCTATCAGAGGACACCCAATCTTCTACAGCTTCCGCTTGGAAACTAGACGCACCATCCTCCTCCAGCTTAGCTTCGGGCACCTCTCCAGTTACCACTCGCCCGCCTGCCGCCACCACCAACACTAGCACCACAGCCGCTTCACTTGATCCGTCTGCAGAGTTATTTACAGATCCGTTGGAAGAAATGAGTGATGCACAAACATTATTGCCAGAGGATGTAGATAACAGGGATACGTCCCAGTCAGGCAGCATTACACACATGGACGTACGGTCTGATGATGATGATGTTGTACCCGGTGCTGCTTCCTTTGTTGAGTTGTCAGATACAAGTGAAGCGGTTGATGATGACGATGCGTCCGTGGATGTCACATGGGTGCCCGCTATAAGAGAAGAAGAACAAGAGGAAAGTTCAAATGGGGAGACAGAGAGGAAGAGGAGGAGACGAGTTGGAAGCAGCGAGAGGTCGTCGAAAGTAGCTAGTGGCACAGTCAGACAGCATGCATCGGCACCCGGGGTCAGCCAGACAGCACGCCAGTCAACGCATGCTTTTGCCACCACCAGAATGCCGTCATTGCAGAGCTCAGCAGTGTGGCAATTTTTTTGTGTGTCTGCCTGTGACAACAGTAATGCCATTTGCAACCTGTGCGAAAAGAAACTGAGTCGTGGGAAGTCCAACAACCACCTAGGTACAACTTCTTTGTGAAGGCACATGATGTCATATCACAAACGCCTATGGGATCAACACATCAGTACAAGTAGCACACAAAGTCAAAGCCGCCATCCTCCTCCTGGTCCAGCATCTTCAGCCACGTCAACCACTGCTGCCCTGCTTGCCCCCTCTCAACCGTCCGCCACTCCATGTCTCACCCTGAGCAGTCCCTAGTCAGGTCTCTGTCAAGGACATGTTTGAGCGTAAGAAGCCAATGTCACAAAATCACCCCCTTGCCCGGCAACTGACAGCTGGCTTGTCTGAATTCTTAGCCCGCCAGCTTTTACCATACAAGCTGGTGGAGTCTGAGGCGTTCAAAAAATTTGTAGCTTTCGGGACACCGCAGTGGAAGGTAACCGGCCAAAATTTATTTGCACAAAAGGCAATCCCCAACCTGTACTCGATTGTGCAAAAGGAAGTAATGGCATCTCTGGTACATAGTGTTTGGGCAAGCGTCCAACTGACCACGGATACCTGGTCTGCAAAGCATGGTCAGGGCAGGTATATCACCTACACTGTGCATTGGGTAAACCTGGTGACGGCTGCCAAGCATGGAATACGTGGCTCTGCAGAGGAGTTGGTGACACCGCCACGACTTGCAGGCAGGCCTGCTGCCACCTCCTCTACTTCTCCTACTCCATCCTCTTCCATAACCTCCTCGGCTGAGTCCTCTTCTGCTGCTGCTATGTCTTTCTCCACATCAACGGCACCCCCCCCCCCCCCCCCCCGCCCAGCTCCACAGGTACTATTCCACATCCCGGATACGCCGCCTTGCGGTTGACTTCCCTGAAGGCAGAGAGTCACACCGGACCAGCACTCCTGTCCGCCCTAAATGCACAGGTGGATCAGTGGCTGACTCCGCACCAACTGGAGATTGGCAAAGTGGTTTGTGACAACGGAAGACATTTGTTGGCGGCATTGAATTTGGGCAAGTTGACACATGTGCCGTGCATGGCACATGTGTGTAATCTGATTGTACATCGCTTTGTGCATAAGCACCCAGGCATGCCACAGTAATTTTCTGTGGGAGTTTTGCCATGGATCCCCCTCCGGCATGCCACAGTCCAGGTGTTAGTCCCCTTGAAACAACTTTCCCATCACTATTGTGGCCAGAAAGAGTCCCTGTGGGTTTTGAAATTCGCCTGCCCATTAAAGTCTATGGCGGTTCGCCGATGTTCGCCTGTTCGCGAACATTTGATGAAATTCGCATCCGCTGTTCGCGAACCGAAAATTTGATGTTCGCGACATCACTAGCAACAACTCATACACTCACAACTATATATGTGATTGAACAGCTCCAGTTATCTCCTTTTCCTCGTTAGCCTGGCACCTGCTGAGTTGCAGCTAAGAATCAACCCCAGATATTTGTAACTTCCAATGTATTCACTCATGTGATCCTCTAAAGCTTGTGAGTTACCATCACATGGCATATCATTTTCAAATGTTTCTCAGTCTGCCACAGCCAATAGTAATACAGCATTCTCTTCCTGGTGGTGTGAGTGTGTGCCTCTGTGTAAGTGTGTATCTGAGTTTGTGCGTCTGTTTGTGTGTGTCTGTGAGTGTGTGTGTCTTTGAGTATGTGTTTGTGAGTGTGCCTGTGAGTGTGAGTCTGTGTGTGTCAGTGAGTGTATGTGTAAGTCTGTGTGTGAGTGTGTCTGTATGTGTGTCTCTGTGTGTGAGTGTGCCTGTGAGTGTGTCTGTGTGAATGTGTTTCTGTGTGTGTGTTACTGTCGCTTTGTGTGAGTGTGCGTAAGTTTGTGTGTGTCTGTGTTAGTGTGTGTCTGTGAGTGTCTCTGTGGGAGTGCCTCTATGTATGTATGTGTCTGAGAGTGTCTGTGAGTGTGCCTCTGTGTGTGTATGTGTCTTTTAGTCTATGTGTAAGTCTATGTATGTGAGTTTAAGTCTTTGTGTGTGTCTATGAGTGTGTGTATAAGTCTGTGTTAGTGCTTTTACCGCCTGGGGCTGCCCCCAAGTTTGACGGCAGAAGGTGGGGGGTGATGCGGCAAACTAAGGGGCAGCACTGGGCGGTAAAAGCTCTAGCAATGCCACTGTATGTATATGTATATATATATATATATATATATATATATATATATATATATATATATATTTATACAGTAGACTCAGTTATATGGCACTCATGGGGATTGGTAAATGCTGGATAAATATAGTTTTGGTTGCTTGAGAGTTACTATAAAAGATGGCTAGATTAGCTGCACATAGGATGCTCTGCTAAGTATATTTGTCAGCCAGGGCTGTTCTAGCAGCAGCAACTTTCACTCCTCACTTACACATAGGTACATTCGGCATGAAATGTCAACACTGCACTGGCTTAGTCAATCATGCCCGGGTAATGTAACCCCAACACTGCACTGGCTCAGTCACTCATGCCCGAGGAATGTAACCCCAACACTGCACTGGCTCAGTCACTCATGCCCGGGGAATGTAACGCCAACACTGCACTGGCTCAGCCACTCATGCCCAGGGAATGTGAACCCAACACTGCCCTGGCTCAGTCACTCATGCCCAGGGAATGTAACCCCAACACTGCACTGGCTCAGTCACTCATGCCCAGGGAATGTGAAACCAACACTGCACTGGCTCAGCCACTCATGCCCAGGGAATGTGAACCCAACACTGCCCTGGCTCAGTCACTCATGCCCAGGGAATGTAACCCCAACACTGCACTGGCTCTGTCACTCATGCCCAGGGGAATGTAACGCCAACACTGCACTGGCTCAGTCACTCATGCCCAGGAAATGTGAACCCAACACTATGGCACTCATGGGGATTGGTAAATGCTGGATAAATATAGTTTTGGTTGCTCGAGAGTTACTATAAAAGATGGCTAGATTAGCTGCACATAGGATGCTCTGCTAAGTATATTTTTCAGCCAGGGCTGTTCTAGCAGCAGCAACTTTCACTCCTCACTTACACACAGGTACATTCGGCATGTAACGCCAACACTGCACTGTAACCCCAAAACCACACTGGCTCATTCACTCATGCCCGGGGAATGTAACCCCAACACTACACTTGCTCAGTCACTCATGCCCAGGGAATGTGAACCCAACACTGCCCTGGCTCAGTCACTCATGCCCGGGGAATGTAACCCCAACACTGCACTGGCTCAGTCACTCATGCCCAGGGAATGTGAACCCAATACTGTCCTGGCTCAGTCACTTATGCCCGGGGAATGTAACGCCAACACTGTCCTGGCTCAGTCACTCATGCCTGTCTGCTTCCAGGTAACATTGAATTACAGAGACATACAGTGGATGACATCTAGGTGCCTTGTGTGAAATGAAATATTTCATTATTAGAACCATAAACACAGTCAGGATGTCATTATTCAAGACGATAAACATAGAAGTCAGGTGAGAAGGTGAGCCACTTGCTTACTCTGGGCCATATGAAATTAGAATCTGTTGTTCCCTCGGCCCTCGCAAAAGTTATCTTAGTGCTGTTTGTGAGGACCGACTCCTCAATATGTTCCTAGCAGCCGCCATTGCAAGATGACACCCAAAAATTGCTGAAAATATGTTTAGAGAGAGCTACGTAGTAATATGTAGCCATAAATCTATGGGGTAAACCTCGGACCTTGGAAGGATCCCTACGGGAAGAAAAAGGGTTTGCAAGGGCTACTAAAGCCAGTACGTGCTCCCTCGGAGCAGCCCGACTCCCCTTGGAGCAGCCCGACTCCAGCATCAAATGTTTCCCCCTGCTCCCTAAACACATCCCCCTTATTGTAGATAGGGTTCATTTATTGTAGCTAGGGTTACTATATTGTAGTTTGAGGTTCATGTATTGTAGTTAGGGTATAATATGTAGTTAGCAGGATATTTGAACTGTATTGTATTTATTGATGTATTGTAACTGTATTTATTGTATTTATTGCTGTATTGTAATGTAATGTGTTATATGTTCATGTAATTTCTTTTCAGATGCAAAGTTCTTTTTTTTTTCTGTAATGTCCTTATGTATGTGTTAGTGTGTCTGCGTGATTATGTGTAAGTCTTTGTGGTTAGGACCCCCACTGCATGTGCTGATGTAGGGAGCCTACAAGATGATCTTACAGGCTTTCACTTCTCCTGCCCTGTAGCTCTGTGTTTGACACAGACGGCCGCGCTGTGTAGCTCACACGATGCTCGCAGCACGGCTAATTAAATACCGTTGTAACTTTTACATGAAGCACGTAAGGCTCTAGTTCTAACCTTGTATCTACGAGGCTTGAATTTAATATGGTTATCTATCTTTTGTTATCATCAGTAACAGCGTTTTGCACATATGATGGCTCCTTAAGGACGTTAATCAATTGAGTCTTAATAACACAGGGTTCATTTTTGTAAAAACCTTGATGGTCTGCATAGCTGGGCTCAGTGTTGGGGAGATGCAGACCATAGATGGAGTGCAATGTTACACTTTCACATTCTTGTACTGTGTATAAGGAAGTCTGCAACACTCAATGTATGTGATGTGTTTATGTTTTGTACATAGCTTATTATATACAAGTTATTATGACAAGTCATATAAAAATACAACATATTGACGCAGTAATACCATCTATAGAATACTTCCATTGTGACTAATTCATATCATACAGGGAATAATTATTGCTTTTATTTACTTTAAACTTCAATCTCTTGTTCATACAGTATATAAATGAATATAAGCAGTGAAATAATCTGGATGCACAAGCAGCAAATATGAAAAAATAAGGAAATGGAAAATGCAAAACTGATTTTTCATGCCATGGTACATTGCTTTCATAAACAAGATGATTTTCATAATGTTCACTGGCCAGACTGGTAATGTAATCTGCAAATAGATGCACCCTATCACTTAAAAGTATATTTTAAAATAAAATGTGTAGATATAATTGCAAAATAAATGGTATATTCAAGTATTTTTGGGTAAAAGTAAAGGTCAGCACAATCCTGTGTTGGATATTTGTATTTGGATGTGCACTGCATTATATGGCAATATCTATTTACATGACTAACTTATAATATCAGGAGACTGTCAGCTTTCAATGGTATCTGCTCCATTGATCAAGTCCTAAAAAAATATAACAGGTTGGATCAATAGTTGTCAACATTTTTTGCTCATGACACAGTATTGTTTGGACACTGGACACTCAAGTTGGAACTAGTATGGGAGAAGTGGGAGACTTGCACCAGTACGGCTTCTGCTCAAGCTTAAGGTCTACTCATCCCATTCGATTAAACTTCTCCCATAACTCTGTATAACCCATGAGTGTTCAGTTACAGTATAAGGAATGAGGTGTCCAATTTGTAACAATAAAGTAAGAGACGCTCAATCTGAGAATGAACACAATCTAGTAGGTTTGTTCTATATGCCGGGTTACCTACTCAGAGAGCAGTATCTTTTAGCCACTTGTGCCCATCACAGGGAGAAATATACTCTAGTATATCAGTAGGGTATCATCCAATAAAATGATCCATATATAAAATGTATGTATATATGCCAACATATTATTATCTAAATATATTATAAACACATGTGAGGGAATACAACCCCAATATTTCCAATAGAGTACATGTTCAAATTCTAAACAACTTGTGGATAAATTAACCACATATAATACTTAACCAGCACAAATACGAGCACATAAGACTCTATTTTATCATTTTTGCAACTTCAAAAAATTAACATTTTATTAATTGATGGATTGCACCTTAATGATGAGGGAGCTTTTGTGCTAGGGGGTAAGATGGTAGAAAGGCTGGAGGAGTTTTTAAACTAGTAGGTGGGGGGGATAGATTAGATAGAAGTAATGGAGTAGAAAGTGTAGAGGGGGTAAGGAACATATTAACTAGTCATGAAGGAGGAGATGTGGAGGCTTAGTACAGTCAATAGGTAGGTATTACTAAGTACCTCAAGTACAGTGGCAGGCACTACAGAACTACAGACTCATACCATAAGGTGTATGCTCGCTAATGCCAGAAGCTTGCCAGGACAAATGGGAGAGTTAGAATTATTAGCAGTTATTGAGAAATTGTATTTAATAGGCATTACTTAAACGTGGTGAGTTGGATCTCATGACTAGACTGTTAATCTGGATGGTAAACCTATTTAGGAAACATAGAGGCAATGGTAAACGAGGAGGAGGGATTTGTCTGTATGTTAAGCCTGAATTTAAGCCTACAGTCAGAGAAGATATTTATGGTGGACCTAGTGATAAGGGGAGCAGGTTCTTGAGTACACTTAGGGATCATTATCTGGCCCAGGTTATACAAGAGCCTACAAGAAATACATAACTGTAAGGGGCTAACGAAAACTTAATTTTAAAAGGGCAGATTTTAACGATCTAAGGGCAGCAATACAAAGTATAGACTGGGACAGAGAACTGATGGGTAAAAATACTGAACATAAATGGATAACGTTCAAATCCTTACTAAATAAACATACTTATCACCATATACCATGTGGAAATAAAAGTAGAAGGAGTAAATAACATCCAATGTGTCTTACCTATGAATTAAAGATGAAGATGAGGAGTTAAAAAAAAAGCATTTCAATTATACAAACAAGAGGGGACAGAGACTGATTACGTAAGTACAAGGAAATCAACAAAGCAGCAAAAAAGGCTATTAGACTGGCTAAAATAGGACATGAAAAATTAATTGTAAAAGAGAATAAGACTAACTCTAAAATATTTTTTAAGCATATTAATAGGAAGAAGGCCAGGAAGGAATCGATAGGACCATTACAATGTGACACAGGCCATCTGATAATTAGTGACCAGGAAAAGGCAGAAGAGCGAAATAGGTTATTTTCTTCGGGAAACAGAAGGGAGGTACCAGTGGTTGGGACACTGCAACAAAATGAGCATACACTATCTTCGCCAAAAAAACTGGTTAACCGAGGAGAAAAACATCAAAGGGTACTGAGGAAACTGGGTTCTGCAATAGCAAAACCATTTTATCTAATGTTTCAAGATTCACTCAACACAGGGTCTCTACCAGATGACTGGAGAAAGGCAGAGGTGATACCTATATTTAAGAAGGGAGCATCTGGGGAATTATAGACCAGTGAGCCTCACTTCGGTAGTGGGGAAGCTTTTAGAAGGGTTAATAAAGGATACCATACAAGAATATGTCTATTCATACAGGATTATAAGTAGGAGCCAACATGGATTTAAAAAGGATAGGTCATGTCAAACAAACCTAATTCGTTTCTATGAGGAGGTTAGTAGGAACTTGGAACAAGGCAACTCAGTGGATGTAGTCAATTTGGATTTTGCAAAGTCTTTTGATACAGTGCCACATGGGAGACCATTGAGCAAACTAAGGGATACAGGAATTGCCTGAAATATTTGCTTATGGCTAAAACACAGGAAGCAAAGGGTTATGGCAAATGGAACATACTCGGATTGGACTAATGTGGTAAGTGGGGTTCCTCAGAAAAACTAAAATATTACCTAACCGGGGAGAGAAGATTTCAAACCATAGGGTCAATCCTTCCTACTCTTTGTACTTGGTAGGAGGTCAGTAATGACCACTTTGAGGACACTAAGTCTGAATGGCATATGTTCCTTTAACATGGTGGTCAATTCCCCATTTCAATGCAAAGATATCCCAGTGAATAGGCCTCCGTGATTCATACTCATATTCATGTATGAACATTAAAGAGGGGTTCTACAGTATGCCACAAATCCAGTTTTATTAAAATATGATTACTAAGACTGAACTATCACCCCACTCTCTTTAGCACCCCCTTGTGGAGGCCTCTACTGGCCAGCTGGGTGTTCCTTTGCCTGAGAAAAGGTAATTAAGACAGTTGTGTCATAATTTGTCTTCCTCTTGTCAGAATAATTCCATGATGGGGGTGTTAAAATAGAAATGTTCAAACCATGTCTTCCTTGAGACAGACTGTCTGAGGGAGAGGGTGGTCCTTTATGTGTCCAGCAACAGTAGTAAAACATTTAGTCACCTAACAAGATGGTGAAATGACTCAATAATTGCAGAAACAGGAAAATGTCATGCTTTTTTTTCTCTGGTTAGTTCCTAATAACACTGTACCCCTGTCAGATACTTGTAAAACATTGTTGCAATACATTGGATTAGTCACACTGCTACCAGTGACCCATGAACGGGAGCCCAGCATGATATATTCTGGCCTGTCATCCCCACTTCAGGGTCCCCAACACAACAACATTCCATACAAAACACAACTGGCAGAAATTACCTTGCAATTACCAAAAACCACACAATCTTAACCCTCGCAATCCCAAAGTCCATAAATTCAGGGGATGTGGCAGTACGGTCCTGGACCATAAAGGCCTCTTGCTTGTGAGGTTCAAGGAAGTCCCAATCTGGTCCCAAAAGTCATTTATGACAAATATACTTTTTTTTTAATGCATTTTAGTCCAAGTGTCCAGGTGGGGAGGACAGCTTCCTGCAGAAAGGGGGAGAATTGCTGCACAGTTGACTCATGTCCACCCATGGCCCACAACAGATGGCCCCCCAAGATTCACAAAGAGCCTAATCATAACTACAATGCAACCAACTAAATAAGACAGAAATAAGGTGATATGATGCCAATGGCAGATTTCTGTGTAGTTTTTGATCTCCCGTCATTGCTTTGTAGAGTAAATAGATATGTGGAACACAACAGGAAAATTAAAACCACCTATAACATGTATATGAAATTTCTTCTTAACATTTTTCTTATGTTTTGATGAACACCAAACTACAAGAGAGGCTGTCGCGCAGGATGGACAGCTATTATAGACAATAAAACTCGGGCATTGGCATAAAGGGAAGTGCCAGGGGTGGATTTACATCTAAAGTGCCCAAAGACCAGGATCACGCAGGCGCCCACCTCCCATGATCATAACTTGCATTTATTATGGAATATGGAGGAGGCAGTCTCTTGACAACTGTAATAAATACTACAAAATAATTTGCTTTAATGATTGTTTTAATAGGTGAAATGTGAGCTTTGTCTGATCCATCACAAACAGAGATTCAAATATTGCAATAATGAGAGACAATTAGCAATAATTACTGATTAGCCCAAAGGCATAAGGTTTAGTGAGTGTAATTCACATGTGAAAAAAGACTTAGGCCCTCATTCTATTATCGGCCGTAAATCGGCCGCAAAGCTGCGATTCCTTGCGGGGCTCCCGTTACCTTGCAATTCAAATAGACGGCGCCACAAGGATATCCCCTTACGGCCGGCTGCATATCTTGCAACCGGCTGTAAGCTCAGAAATCTTTAAAAGCAAAAATAAATTCAAGACGGCACTGTAAAGCTCTGTAAATGCTAGGGATCATAATGGGGGACATGAGGATTAATAGCAACCCCCTCTCAAGTTTGCACATCAGCCCAAATCCGAGATTTCATTAACTGTTTATTTTCCATCCGCAGCGTGGGCGGGTCTGAGGTGCTCAAAGCCCTGTGGACTTTTTCCACGGATATTTGACATACATTTAAAAAAAATTATTTACGGATTTGAGTGTAGGGGAATGTTGTGCTATGAATGCTAACACCTACAATCACTTTATAGTCTCCGCAGAGTGCAGGATGGCTTTATTATGGCTTTATAATGTGCTTAAATGTGTGCCTGCGGGACCTTTTTGCTGCAAGTAAGCTGCGGCTCGGTTTTAGCCTTGCAGAGAGGGTTCCCGGAGCAATTGCATAGCAACCGGGATTTTCTTGCAGCCGAAACTCTTGCGGCCGTTTAAGATCAAAGGCTTTCGTCCGGCGTGTGCGGCCGCAAGGGATAACAAGGCGCCGGCCGCAAGCCTGCCGGAGTCCTCGCCCGGAAGGGAATAGAATAGGCAAATAGCCGGCGGCCGGTCCTTGCGGCCCCGCATCTCCTACGGCAGATAATAGAATGAGGCCCTTAGAGAGGAAAGCATTGACATAACACTACAGAAGTCCATCCTAATAGCCAGAAATATTTATATTTTGAATGAAGCAAGTTTATTTAGTTACAGTGGATATAAAAAGTCTACACACCCCTGTTAAAATGTCAGGTTTCTGTGCTGTAAAAAAATGAGACAAAGATAAATAATTTCAGAACTTTTTCCACCTTTAATGTGACCTATAAACTGTACAACTCAATTGAAAAACAAACTGAAATCTTTTAGGTAGAGGGAAGAAAAAATATAAAAATAAAATAATATGGTTGTATAAGTATGCACACCCTTAAACTAATACTTTGTTGAAGCACCTTTTGATTTTATTATAGCACTCAGTCTTTTTGGTTATGAGTCTATCAGCATAATACAGCTAGCAGTGACATCATAGTACAGTTAGAGATATAAAAACTGGCCTGCAGGAGGCGCCATTCACTCATGGTCAGTACAGCTTGGACAATAGGAGATTAAAGAGCATGAGAACTTCAGCCATGTCTTGTCTTTAAAGATGTCATGCGAACAGTGAGTAGAACTGATTATAACGACTAATTATAAGATGGGAGTGGGATTGTAAGTCACAATTTACTAGCATCATTTGAACTGAATAATCTATGTAGACTTTTTTACACCGGAAATCAACAAAACCAAGTATTTTGACTTCTAAAGGGAATTATATGTACTGTATGTACAAGTATTTGTATATCAACGTGCACATTAGTTTATGGGCATAAATATATATATTTATATGTATTAATACTTATGTGTATCTATGTATGTTCTGGGCCACCTACAAGGGGTACCACGGTGAGGGGCCATTTTGGAAGGATCTAAATCTCTCAGAATTATTATTAACTTCTTGTGTACGGCTGCTTAAAAATCATACGTGGCCATTGGCACTGTACATTTTGTGTTCATAATGTCTACCTTTAAATGTATGCGTGTAATCATATGCAGATTATGTATATGTATATCTTAAGGTGCTTTTGTAGTTTGAAGTCATTAAATTAAAATATGCTATTATGGAAAAGCTAATTATGGGAGAGGGGATAAGGAGGATTATATAACATGTGGGGAATGCGCGTGGGGATCAGATGGTCAGGGGCCCTGCTCGATATATTTGTACGGGGGCCCTAGTATTTCTGATGGTGGCCCTATGTATGCAAATGTATATATGTTAATATATATTTATGAATACTACAATCAGTTCAAATCTTATATAATTAACCAATGAAAATCCTAAATATATTACTACTAGTGAAGTTAAACTGAGATAAGATTAATGGGTTTAAAGTAAAGGCAGAAATATACAATCCCCAGTGATAAAAAAATATTGCACAGCATTCTAGTTGATGATCAGTGAGGAATGCTGTTGAGAAGAGATGCTGCAGTCTCTATGATTTTTTCAGGCTTTAGTTTTCTTTTTTTTTTTAATGTAGATTAATACCTCTATGGTGGTAGACTTGCAAAGTCGCACAATGGAATGTTAATGACAGCCAGCATTAATATATGCACGAGTGAAGAATGTGATCCTGACCTCAATATCAGTCTAAGAACAGATCCTTGGGTCTGATATAAGTAACAGTGAATCTGACTGCTGACCTTTTTGACCTCTCCATATTCATTTTTTTCCCCATATTTCTGATTTTTCAGAGACCTAGCTAATAGTAATGCTTGCAGATGGGATTCAGATGAGTTGGTATATTGTTACAGTATTAGCATTGTACTGTACATGCATGTGGATTAGATTTTTTTATCCTTCTCTGCCTTTTTTTAGTTGAGCACTCTTTAATTTGTGAAACTGGATTGGATTACACAGTCCAGAGATTGAATCATCTGTTTCATTGAGCAGATCTAGACAAGTTGTAAGTGCTTTGCACATTAATGGTTGCTTCAATTAAACAAAGTGATTTCTGATGATTCTTTTTTTCATCAGAATCCGGTTAAACTTGTGTAGTGACTACATGTGACCCTGGTAGGTGCGATGCTTCATGCTTATTCTAGAAGATGACATTAGCCCCTGTAGTTATCCCCTTTTCCCCACAAGCCTCTTGCTCTCTCGGGATCCACCCACACCACAACCATGATCTTAATGCACAGTTTTGTCCATTTCTGAATTTATATGTTGTAGATTGTGCACTTTGTGATATGTTGTAGGGTGTGCACATTGTCATATGTTGTAGGGCGTGCACTTTGTGATATGTTGTAGGGCGTGCATTTTGTGATATGCTCTTAAGTTGCTTTGATTCATCTGCCAAGATGTTGGAGTTCTGAGTTTTTGGAAACAATGACATTAAAGGTATAAAATAACACACAGATGGTAGAGCTGGTCATGGTATATAATATATTATGTATATGTACAATAAAAATAAAATAATGCAGAAAAGTATGTTCTTTGAAGCAGGAACACATAGCAGTATTCAATTCAGAAACAGCAGCATACCAAATTATTTTCTTTAGTTTAAGGTATGTAAAGCTAGGTTAACTATGGCCATGCTCTAGGTAACATTTAGGTAAGAGATATAAAATTATCAAAATTCTAAGGCTAAGCTTTAGAGCTAGATCATAGATGGTAGAGCACCTATAACATGTTTAAGAGAAAAGCATTTGTTGCAAACCAGGGCAAGAACAGAGGGTTTTGGGAGTAGTAGCATTCTGGGAATTAATAGCCAAGAAACATTTAATTTAAACTATATATATATATATATATATATATATATATATATATATATATATATATATATATATATATATATATATATATCATTTATAAAAAATGCAAATGAAATATCAATATAAATATTGATGTATAATTAGACTTTAATATTTTAAATGTATAACTACAAATTACGCCATTAATTTATATTGGAAAATAAACATGTGGTAAAAATGTTAAAATATATATTCTGAAGAACCACACTTGAATATGAGCAAGATGTTTGAGAATGTAAAAAATAATAATGATTCCTCTAATTTATTACCTGCATGTGAAAATATGCTGCAGTGGAATCTGCCATTTTAGTTTCAACTGACCCACTTCCTGCTCACATATCCTCTTTTACCCCAGCTTAATACATTTACCATATAATATATAGGTGCCAATTTGGAGAAATGCAAACTGTTTTATTCTTATCAAGTTATAAACAACTATTCTTCAGAGAATCTGTTTTATTGGCACTAAAGAGATCCTTTAATACCGACAGGCAAAAAGAAAAATCTATATGTTTGCAAATATATATTTAACTAAAAGTACTCTTGAACTAGCATTTTAGTAGACATGCTTGTCTCCATCCCTGTCAGGTACCAGAGCTATCAGAGATGACTTCTTCTTCATTGTCCAATATTTTAAGAGTTAAATAGTCAGATTAGTGAATAAACAAGTGTCCTTTCCTGACATGCAAAGTAGATTAAATATAGACAAATAACAAATGAGAGAAGCCACAGACAGGATGCTGTATAAATGCACTGCTTAGTCTTATATTAATATACAGATAAAGATCTCAGAGCAAACAGACCACAGCATTGGAGGTCATTCTGCAACATTAATATTTATTTCTGCATATAAAGGAAACAAAAGAAAGATGCAGGAGTCTGAGGGTATCTTAGCTCTCACCATTCCCTCATTCTTTAGCGGTGTTCCTCTCAATGCTTTTATTCTGATGGTCAGTATCAGATCCTGGATTATGGGAGGATATCAAAGTCCACCTGATCTCATCTTAACCATCCAAGGACTACTTAACATCATTGCAGAAACATTTATAATAATTGCTGATACTGTAATGATTGTGAATAACTATTTATTGTCATACAACCTATACATTTTCTATACCATTGTGTGTGTATCAGTCCTATCGAGCTCCTGGATCACTGCCTGGTTATGTACCTTCTACTGCATCAAGATTGTCACCTTCCAGCACCGTCTCCTCACGTACCTAAGGCTGAGATTCACCAGTTTGCTGCCTTGGCTGCTCTCAGGATCCATTGTGTTATCCATTTGTCTCTTTACTCTTCTGTTTGTATTTACTGATCCTGCCATCAATTCAGTGAATAGCACAGCTTCCAGCAGAGAAGAAAATCATTCTCTCATGATCTATGTATATGTGTATGGATTAAACACAGGAGCTTCCATCCCATTGCTTCTGACTCTAATATCACTGGGATCGACAATCACCTCCCTCATCCTACATGTCCTGAGACTGCACCGAGGATCATCCACCATTAGCTTCTCTCATGTGAAAGCTCATGTTCATGCAGCTATGACCATGACCCTACTGCTAACACTACAAATTGTCTTCTACTTAGCAAATATGGGTTTAACATTCACTGATCATAATAACCCTGTTAGTTGGGTTTGCAGAGTTTGTATATATTTGTTCTACCCCCTCCAGGCTCTTACACTGATCTTTGGAAACAAGAATCTTAAGCAATCCTGTGGGGTCTTCAGATGTCTTTGGAGAAGAGAAACTTCACAAGTAAATGAATAATTAGAGCACTTATTGGGTGCGAATGTCTTAATATGCTCCTAGAAATGTGGCAATTTATAGACCAGAAAAGGTTTTCTGTCAGACAAATGGCCAATATTTAAATTAGATTGTCTTTAGTCTTTCCCTGCACTTGCCTTATTGTGCCTTTAAGAAATCAAAGAGAATAAGCAAATACAATATCCATATAAATGTTTATGTATATTAAACACATTTTTTAAAATGTAAAAAGCCCATATTGAAGAACTACACTGGAAAATAAGCAACATATTTTTTTTAAAGTAAAAACTAATAAAACAAATTGTGATTTATGACTTGTATATGTAATTATGCTGAAGGAAGCTTCGTAAAGAAAATGGTCGTCTCTAATAAAATACATTTCTCACTTGTATATGATATTATTAAAGACTAAGGCCCTCATTCAATTGCAATTTGGCCAATTGAATAGGGCTCTAAATAAGCACATAGCATATATCTTTTAAATAAGTTTTTAGTTAGTAAGCATCTATCCAAAAGCAAGGTTTTCACTAACTAAAAACTTCTTTAAAAATATATGTTATGTGCTTATTTAGAGCCCTATTCAATTGTCCAAATCGCAATTGAATGAGGGCCTGTGTATTTTATTTTTACTTTATAGCAAATTATCAAGTTTGTTGTTCAAAAGACCAAACAGAAAATATTCCCCGCAGTGATCCTTATAAAGGAGGTTTAGTCCCCCAGGCCCAGCGGCCAGAGCTCGGGATAATGTATATACTGTATGTGTATATGAGTTTTACTTAGGACATGATATAGGAGGGAAATAACTATAAATATTAACATTATATTATGTAGTGCAATGTTCATTATGTGGTGCAGGGATATAATCATAATGTGTAGGATTATACAATATTACTCTATATGTTTAAATATTGCTCGTATTTACTAGAAAAGTGTGTATGGAAATGAACTTGATATAACTATAAATATCACTAATTCTGCTTGTCAGTGGACACCCATTCTAGCTCCGTGACTACTTCTAGCATGGTGGCCATGTGTGTATGATGGCAGTAGCCTGTTTAGGGGCCAGATTACAAGGGTCCAACGAGATCTCCCACAAGGCTCCCTCTTAGTGAGAGAAGATCTTATGGCCGAGTTTACTGAGTTATTACCTACAGGATGTAATCAAGCCCTATATTGGGATTGTGGGGAGTGTTAGTAGAATTGCAGAAGTCAGGAAGTAATTACAGTTTTATTTTGTACTAAGACTTTGGGAAACATTGTAGACATTGTACCTTCTACACAAGTCAATGAAGATGATTATCCATCTGAGATACCATGCTGGGAAAACGGTGAATGAGCTCTAACACATCTGTATATCTGACAAGCAGGGGAATACATTACACATCTGTAATAAAAAGTACATCAGCAATGTCATATGAGAAAGTATGTCTCATCATTACAATATATGTTAGGCAGTATCCAGAGTCACACAAACGTCTTGGACACCACAAGCTAAATCTTGCAGGACCAGCTTCCAGACATTGATGAGAAGAAACTGAAACTAGACAGAGTGCACTAAAAGTTGAAAGATGTAATCTTTAAAATCCATCACTATGGCCCAAGTACTAAGTATGCAAGTGATTCATTGAGTAATATATGGACAATTCCACCACAAACCTGTGACTTAAACCCATGACAGAATCACTTCAACATACTACAATGGCGTACAAGTGGTGTCCACCTTTCACATGTGAATGTGTTTTATTCTCGCACTTCCTATCAGTAAGAAACCAATATTTTACTGTCCTTTCCACATACCAGCTGTGGCTTCACAATAACACCCATGTTCTCCAAAAGCTCAGTTGTGTTTGCATTGCACAAGTACCTCCTCCAAAATAACAGGAATAACAGACCGGACTCTGCTTCATAAGGTTCTGCTTGGGCTCATAACCCAAAGCATAGTCCTGAAATGAGAATTTAAGTGGTCAGATATCTGTCTGATGACCCCAGCCTGAAATACTGCCTAAAAGTGTCACTGAAAGCTGGGACTTGGGTTAATGTTCCTGCTCAGATACAGTTAATCTTCCTGCTGTGGTCAGAAAAGCTACACATACTGGGCCGGTCTCTGCAAGCCGGGTCATACCAAGACAAGGTCATTATTGTTACAGTTATGTGATTCCTGTACATCATCCAAAAGAAGGAATATTTTCTGTTTCAGGTTATGTTACACAGACCTCTATATTCTAACAATCCTAATACACAGAGCCAGACACAGTACTTCTCTAGAGATATGTACATTATATGCCTGCTATGTGATATATACTCACAGTGTAAAACTTACAGGAAATAACATGGTATATACTACATGTGTAATGTATAAAATGGTATTTCCAATAAGGCTCTCGTGAACCAATAGGCAGATGTCCCACAACATATAGGGTTTTATCTAATTTGCAGAGAGCACAGCATCCTACAGGAAGCAGGATCGGTTCTGTAATATAATAAGTAACTATAAGATGTCCCAGACTGCCGTCACAATGTCTGATTATTGAATAGGAAAATACCAAGCACGGCCTGTTTTGGTTCCAGTGTAACCCCCAGGATCTGAATAGTCCCACAGCTGGTATGTGCTGGATATATTGGGCTTGTTGGGTTTTTTGTCTATTGCAACTAAAACAGGTCCAGTGAAAAGTAATCACTACAGTAATCTGCATTACATATGTATTTAATGTAACTCCTTTGATGAATGTTAATGAATAAAGAACTAAAACAAATAATAAATAAGTACAAATGGATGGGACGGTGTAAAAGCCGGAAAAGAGAATGGGACAAAACAGGCACTTTATAAAATAAACTGATGCCGGTGTCACTGGGATGTGTTGTATGGTCTTGAGAACAATATTTAAGAACAAAATACAATTTGATAATATACTTTATTAAACTTGTCAGAAACAAAATAACACCCAGAACACCCTGGAGGTTACAGACCATTTCCTTGACCAGTGAAGTCAAGCCAATTTTGATGATATTGAGCTTTGTTTGTTTAGATGTGATTCCTATGATAATATTTGTATACACATAGGAAACATTATATAATGTGTCTTTTTGGCATTAATACTGTTATCAAGAGCTATGACTTGTGGTGTAGGCCATGTCTAAAAGAGCTTTTGTTTTCACTTTACACTCTGGGGTTTTAGCAAAATCTCATAAAATTATTCTACTTATGAAAGTCTGAGATTCTCTGAGGTTGATGATACCAAATATATATATATATATATAGGTCACATATAATTATACCATACGCAGACCACATTATTCACCAACAATCCTATAACTTCCGAACAAAACTGTAAAAATATATAATGTCTTAAACAACCCAGATAGTTCAAATGTAGCTGGCACGTTGTATTCCACAAAATTATAACTTAACTCATTTTTCCTAAAATAAAATATATATAAATATGTCTCTATAGCTCTCTATCTACTTATTACATCAAAGCACACTAGATACCCAGGTCTCCACGTGTTGTTTTTATCTATTACAGACCCCAAAATAGCAAGAGTTCATAAATATTTACTAAACTGAACTTTTTAGAAGGTTTAGAGGGTAGCATTAGAGGGAGACATATATATATATATATATATATCAGTCATATGTGTGGTCATAAGGTCATCACATATATAGTTGTGAGCGTACGAGTTGTTGCTAACGCTGCGGGCTCGCGTAGCGAGCCCGCGGCCCTCGCGAAGCGAGGGCCGGGGCTCGCGCAGCGAGACGCGGGCCTCGCGAAGCGAGGGCCGCGACTCGCGTAGCGAGTCGCGGGCCTCGCGTAGCGAGGGCCGCGGCTCGCGCAGCGAGTCGCGGGCTTCGCGTAGCGAGGGCACTGTGCCAGGTTCTCAGTTGCTGGCATGGAGCGCCGCAGGCGCTCCTTGCCAGCAACTGAGGACCCTCGCAAAGCGAGGGCCTCAGTTGCTGGCTTGGAGCGCCGCAGGCGCTCCATGCCAGCACCTGAGGACCTCGCAAAGCGAGGTCTTCAGTTGCAGCAACTGCGACCCTTGCAAAAAAAAGTTTACGTCGCAACACATTACGACACTCGCAAACAACATACGACACACGTTCACACACATTACGACACTCGCAAACAACATACGACACACGTTCACACACATTACGGCCTCACAACACTCGGACGCAACTCGCGAACATTACAAAATTACAAACACAATACATACACACAGCACATACATAAAAACCTTACCTACACAAACAGGAAGCACCCAGGACCTCAAAAATGCAACTTACAACTTAATTGCACTCAAAATAAAAGAGTTTAGACACTAAATAGTTTGTTAAGCGACACAAAAAATGGCCGACGAATAAAACGAAAACGAGGCTACACACGCAAACACCATACGAGACACGTTACCACACATTACGACTTCGCAAACATCGGACGCAACACGCCGACATACAAACATTTAAAACTTAACAAAGACACACAACAAACACATAAAAAGCTTACCTACAGCAAGAGGAACCAGCCAGCACCTCAAAAAAACAAGTTACACCTACATTTAAATCAAAATAAACACTTTAGACACTAATACCATCGCTAAGCGAGAGAAAAAATGGCCGACAAACAAAACGAAAACGAGGCTTAAGACGTAACTATACTACACTTACTCGCAATAATGAAACACATACTATGCGGAACGTATCACAATCATATTAAACACCATTTTGAACAGTAATACGCCTAAAATGGCGGATGGAACGCAAATTGTAAGCTGGAACGCAAATAGCGCATGCGTATTGCGTTCTAACGGTCTCACTTTCCAGAACTTTCTACAAGTTTATAAATACTGCCTATTTCCAACTAAAAAATACATTTCTCCTCAGGTGATCAACGGAGTGACTTCTGAGATAACTGCTGCTTTTACTTGAGAAGACAATTCTTTACTAATTTACTACTTTGTATTGTGCAAATTACAACTGAGAGGTAAGCTATAATATATTACATTTTATTATCAGGACAGGTCAAACAAATAAAAACAAAAAAATAGGATTTATGTAGTCATCATGTATGGCACATTTATGTGTATAGGCTCACAAAAAAAATACGCTTCATTTAACAAAACAACAAAAAAACATAATTTAATATTAAACAGAGGTTTATGTATAGTGACGACACGCACATATATGTCTATAATGTATAGTGACATCTGACACGCACATATATGTCTATAATGTATAGTGACATCTGACACGCACATTTCTGTGTATTGCCCCTTCATAGTGACATCTGACACCGACATATATGTCTATAATGTATAGTGACATGTGACACGGACATATATGTGTATAATGGATAGTGACATGTGACACGCACATTTCTGTGTATTGCCCCTTCATAGTGACATCTGACACCGACATATATGTGTATAATGTATAGTGACATGTGACACGCACATTTATGTGTATTGCCAATGCAACAAAATTAGCTTACAACAAAATCAGTAAACAACTACATTTAAATGACATTATATCTCATGTATACTGATATGTCACACGCACATATATGTGTATCATCTATAGTTACATCTCACACACACACATTTATGTGTGTTGGAAAAAAAAAATATAAGGTTAATTTAACCATTTAAATTTGACTCATGTATACTGATATGTCACACGTACACAAAATAATTACATTAAACTATGGAATGTGCTTCATGTATGTGACATATGTGTGTAGCCCCCAACAAAAAATAAGGTCAATTGAAAAAAATTACACAACTATATTTAAATGACATTAATTTACTGCAATTCAATACATCAGATAAAGCTGAATCTTTCTATTTCTTTTAATATTCAAACAGACTCTGCATCAACAGCGTCTCTCAACAATTTGCACCGTGCACTGTGAAGCACAATCCCTTTTAAAGAACACCAACAAATTTGAAGAGGTAAGATACAACAAGACATTACATGCTCAAAAGGCCATGCTTTGCTAGATGACAAATTATAAATATACAAATAACTATTTCACTTTCTTTTTCAAACAGACACTACAAGAAGACCGGCGGATTAAGATTGGCAGGAGGGGACCGTCTGTCATTCAAAACTTCTATCAAGGTAAAGTATTAAGTATAAACAAGAAATAACCATGAGCCTTATTCAATTGCAACTTCCTCAATTGAATAGGGCTCTATATAAGCACATAACATTTGTTTTATACAGAACTTTTTAGTTACTGAATTTCTAACCACAATCAAGGTTTTCAATAACTAAAAACTTTGCTCAATAAATATGTTATGTGATTATATAGAGCCCTCTTCAATTGGCAACATTGCAATTCAATGAGGACCTATATGTCTTTAATGGCCAAGGGCCTCACTCAAATGTGATTTGCCCATTTCAATAGGGCTCTATATAAGCACAGAGCATATTTTTTAAAGGAAATTTTTCTTTTGTGAACACGTTGCTTTTGGATACAAGTTCACTAAACACAAAATTCCGTAAAAACATATGCTCTGTGCTGATATTGAGCTCTATTCCATTGGCCAAAACACAATTGAATGAGGAGCTCACAATATAACAAATGCAGTAACCAAAGGCCCTTATTCAATTGCTATTTTGGAAAATTAAATATGGCTATAAATAAGAACTTTTAGGCCCTTACTCTATTTTAACAAATATATGTGATGTGCTTATTTACAACCCTATTCAAATTTCTACATTGCAATTCAATTACGGCCTTAGAGTACTATTACATTGTAAAAAA
This sequence comes from Discoglossus pictus, assembly GCA_027410445.1. NCBI lineage: Eukaryota > Metazoa > Chordata > Amphibia > Anura > Alytidae > Discoglossus > Discoglossus pictus. Next base: position 31,897,070 of record CM050170.1, on the reverse strand, counting down.
TGCAATTGAATGAGGGCCAAACTATGCAACATATGGTACACACAAAGGCCCTCATTCAATTGCAATTTGCCCAATTGAATAGGGCTCTAAATAACAACATAACAATTGCTTAAAACTAAGGTTTTAGTTAATAAAAAAATATCAAAAATACAGTTTTTCAATGACTACAAAATTATTTTAACTAATATGCTATGTGCTTATTTAGGGCACAATTCAATTAGCCAAATCGCAATTCAATGACACACAAACTGCTACACACAAAACAGAATTTCTTATTAAATGTTTAACAACCTATAAGCCTTACAAATAACCAAAAATAAGAATAACAAAAGTGTTGTGCACCTAATAGCATTGTATAAAAAAGCACACAAACTCATAGCAAACTATATTAACATTCTTCTTTAATGTTTAACAACCTATAACCTGTACAATCAAGAAGAAATTAGTTTTGCACAAGTGATGCGCACCAAACAGGATTGTCAAAAACTAACACAAACACATAGCAAACTACATTAATTATATTATTTCATGTTTCACTAACTATAACCATCCAAATAAAGGTTAAATAAGTATACCACAAGTGGTGCGCACAAAACAGGATTGTACAAAAACTAACATAAACACATAGCAAAATAAATTCATATTCTTATTTAATATATCACAACCCACAAGCCTTACTAAGAACCTTAAATAAGAATAACAAAAGTCTTGGGATTGTACAGAAAGTTAAAAAAAAAATATTTGAAAAAAATAACCATAACTGATACAATACAGCAAAATTAATACATTTTTTACTTATTTAAAAGACATTTCACTCAAACAACATTTTCTATTTTACATTACAACAGATACTGCGTGAAGACAATCGGACGAGGACTTTTTCCACAGGACCGGACCATCGGACGAGGACTCGGACCAGACCAGCAGACGAGGAATTTCAACACAGGACCAGACCATCGGACGAGGACTTTCAACACAGGACCAGACCAGCAGACGAGGAATTTCAACACAGGACCAGACCATCGGACGAGGACTTTCACCAACGGACCACAACATCGGACGAGGGATATCGCCACAGGACCACAATATCGGACAGGGGCTATCGCCACAGGACCACACCATCGGACGAGGACTTCCGACAGAGGACCACACCATTGGACAACGATTTTGAAATGAGGACCAACAAACATTCGGATTTAAATCACACTTCAACCAAGGTAAACTATAATAACTACTAAAGTATAACACTAAAGAAACTGCTTTCAGTTGCATCCGTCTCAACAGAAAAATAAATTAATTAATTTACTATCTCCCTTATTTTATTTAAATTGCTACTATGCAATACATAGCTCAATAACCACATCACTTTTTTTTTCAGCAAAGAAGTTTTGCAGTGGTAAATATCTATCCACAAACAAAGTTTTTAATAAATAAAACCATTATTTTAAATAAATATGTTACATGCTTATTTACAGCAGTATTCCATTGGACAAATTCTGAGCCACTGAAGACAGGAATTATAAATTTAACTAAATATCAATGATACATTCATGATTTGCCTTTTATTTCAACAATTGTGCACAATAATCTTTAACAGGAATTACAAATTTAAATATACACAATTACATTTATTTGTTTCCGTTTACAGATTAATATGGCTGATAACGAGACCAAAGAAGAGAAGAAAAGACGTCAAACTAGAGAAAGACAAGAGAGATGGGCCGCCCAGCAGACACCGGAGGAGAAAGAAATTCGAAGAGAAAAAGAACGCAAAAGACTTGCAAATAAAAGAATATCAGCTGCAAAAATGAAAGATACAACCAAAATAAATAAAAAAATAATAAAGCATTTACAAACTGTTCCTAAAACATCAGATGACATTTTACAACATACCAGTCAAGACAGACCAAAAAAAAAAACTACAAAAAAAAAGCATTTACAAACTCTTACTAAAAACTTACAGGAAATTTCAACCGAACAAGTCCAACATATACCAAGAAAATCTACGAAAAAAACTAAACATTTAGAACCTGTTGTTGAAACATTTCATGACTTTTCATCTGATGAATATCAAAGTCAACATCCAATATGCATTGCAAATTGTCCTTTAATGAAGTCTTTAGCAGTAGAGGTTCATAGTTGTGGGGACATGACTACTCAATGTCAATTTTGTGAGGCTTATTATTTTAAACAGGAGAGACCCCGAGATGGACAATTTATTAGTTGTTGTCAAAAAGGAAAGTTCAAACTTCCACAAAGGAAACAATTTCCAACCTATTTACTAAATATTATGACTGAACCTACTTTTCCAAATTACAAAAATTTTAAGACAAACATAAGATCCTACAATAGTGCCATATCATTTGCATCTATGGGGGCAACATTGGCTGCTAATGTACCAGGACATGGTCCTTACTGTTTTAAAGTCCAAGGACAAATTTATCATCGGACTTCACATTTACATCCAGAGGAAGGAGAGCAAAGAAAATTCGCTCAACTATATGTCCTAGATACAATGGAAGCTGTTGACCAACGTATGCAGATGGAAGAAAATAAAAAATGCTTACCCAGTGTTTTTATAGAGCTAAATAACATTATGGACAACAATCCCTACAGTAAAGCTTACAAAAAATTGGCAGAAGTAGAAAATGAACAACTACTTCATGCACAAAGACATCAATTACCCATGCCAAAGGTTAATATGGTGCTTAAAAGAGACAGACATACTGATAAACGTCGTTATAACTTGCCAACATCAAATGAGGTTGCAATGGTCTTTCACAATGATGAAGGAGAACCACCATTTCAAAGAGACATTAGAGTATATCCCAGAAATGAGGACCAACCATTTATTAATATTAATATCTTAAGTCCAAATTTAGATCCAATGACATATCCCATCTTTTTCCCACACGGAGAAGCAGGTTGGCAACCAAAATTAACCCTTCCCAGTTACCCAAATGCTAAAGCCAGAATCCGAAATAATGTTTCTATGCTTGAATTTAAAGTTGCTCAAATTGCCATTAGAGATGAATTTAATCCCATTTTATGTGGTGGAAAACTAACACAACAATGGATTATTGATTCATATTTGCAAGTTGAGGCAAATAATTTAAACTTTATAAAATATCAACAAGATAAACTACGTGTAGAACAATATTGTGGACTCATGGACTATGTTGCTGACGTGGCTACAAGCAGAGACATGACAGCTGGCAAAGCCATCATTTTACCATCTTCCTTTCAAGGATCTCCTCGAAATATGAGAGAAAGATACAATGATGCTATGGCTATTGTGACAAAATTTGGAAAACCAGATTTATTTGTGACATTTACATGTAATCCACAATGGCCAGAAATTAATCAAAATCTACTTCTTGGACAAAGTGCTTCAGATCGACCAGATTTAGTAGCCAGAGTTTTTAAGATAAAATTAAATGAATTAATACGTGACTTTACTATAAATCAGTTATTTGGCAAATGTCTTGCTTATGTATATACCATTGAATTTCAAAAAAGAGGCCTTCCACATGCACATCTTCTCATAATACTTCAAGAGAAAGATAAATTAGATACTTCGGACAAAGTGGATGCAGTCATAGTTGCTGAACTACCGGATCCAGAACTATATGGTAGACTATATGAGATTGTTACTCATCGCATGATTCATGGACCCTGTGGAGACCTTAATCCACAATCACCATGTATGGAAAATAATCAATGTTCAAAAGATTTTCCAAAAGATTATAGAGACAAAACATATGCCAATTGTGATGGATATCCACTTTATAAAAGAAGAGAAGGAGATAGTGCCATTATTCGTGGAAAAAAAGTGGACAATAGATATGTAGTACCCTACAATCCACATTTACTCATGAAGTACAATGCCCACATCAACGAAGAAGCCTGCACTTCCATCAAATCCATTAAATATGTCTACAAATATATTTACAAAGGTTACGATGCAGCTACTGTAGTCGTCAAAAGTGCAGACAACCCTGAAAGTAGTGAGTTAGTACATGATGAACTTGCATCTCATGTAGATGCTCGCTATGTCAGTGCGCCAGAAGCTATGTGGCGGCTTTTAAAATTTGAAATGCATGATAGATCACATGCAGTATATAGGTTAGCAGTACATTTGCCACAACGACATTTAGTCTATTTCCATTCTGGAAATGAAATGAATGCATTGGCCCAAAGTGAAGATCGTCACACTACACTAACTGCATGGTTTGCATTAAATTCCACTGATGCTCAAGCAACACAATACTTATATATTGAAATTCCATATCACTTTGTTTTTGTGAATGGATTATGGAGAGCAAGAAAAACCAGAGGCAATAAAATAATTCCACGAATTTACACAGTCAGTCCAAGAGATGTTGAACGATTTTGCTTACGGATATTACTTTTAAATGTTCCAGGAGCACAAAGTTTTGAACAATTAAGAACTGTTAATGACATTGTATATGAATCCTTCCATTTAGCTGCAAGAAATAGAAACTTACTCGCTGATGATACAGAGTGGGAAAGATGTTTAGAAGAAGCAGCACAATGTCAAATGCCACGACAGATGAGAGAACAATTTGCTTTTATTTGTATCTTCTCAAATGCTCCAAATGCATTAGCTTTGTGGGAGACTTTTAAAAGTAATATGGCTGAAGACTTTATGCGACGATACAATGAACCCATTGCACACTTAAAAGCCTTAATGGAAATTCAAGAAGTCTTTTTAACTCATGGATTAAGTTGTGCAAGTTTTAATTTGCCTGATCCAGGTCTAATAGATGACATTAACTTTGAAGACTATGACATTCAACTACAAGCAGAAAGAACACAAGAAAGACTTGCAACTTTAAATACACTACAATTGCAAGCATTTCATGCCATTAAAAATGCTATAGATGATGACATGGTGACAGAGCGTTATTTCTATCTTGATGGACCTGGCGGATCAGGGAAAACATATTTGTACAATTTATTAATGAGTTCAGTACGAGCACAAGGACAAATAGCAATGGCGTTTGCCACTACTGGAATTGCTGCACTTTTATTAGAAGGTGGAAGAACTGTTCATAGTGGATTCAAACTGCCAGTGCCTATTTTGGAAAATTCAGTGTCAGATATTCGCATGACATCCTTACAAGCAAAGAAATTGAAGAAATGTAAATTAATTATAATAGATGAGGCCACAATGATGTCATGCTATGCCCTCCAATGTATTGACCGTTTGCTTCGTGAAGTCATGGACAATATTTTTCCATTTGGTGGAAAGGTAATTTTATTGGGTGGCGATTTTAGACAAACATTACCTGTCGTTGTACATGGAAATCGAACAGACATTATTGAAACATGTATAAAGTCAAGTACAGTATGGAAACATTTTACCCATCTTCAACTGCAACAAAATATGAGATCAGAAGGCCAAACTGATTTCAATGATTGGCTTATTAAAATTGGAGAAGGAAGAACAGAAAAAATACTACATTTACCTGACGACACTGTAGAGATCCCACCTCAGATGATTTGTCAACAAGATATTATATCGGCAATATTTGAAGGGAGCATAAATAACGAAGAATATTCTGAGCTTGCCAACCAAGTCATACTGACGTGTAAAAATAAAGATGCATTAATACTCAATAATGAAATCTTAAAAAAAATTAATGCACCACAAAGAAATTATCACAGTGCTGATTCTGTACTTGCTGATGACAATGAAAGTCAGGCAAACTTTTCAACTGAATTCATTAACTCTTTAACTCCTTCTGGAATGCCACCACATATTTTGCAGCTAAAGAAAGGTGCAATTATCATGTTACTGCGAAATATGAACCCCAAAAAAGGCCTATGCAATGGCACAAGATTAATTGTTCAACAATTAAAGGACCATTTTATAGATGCTGAAATTTTAACTGGGACCCATAAAGGAGAGAGAGTTTTCATACCAAGAATAGATTTAGCACCAAGTGAAAGTAGTCTCCCTTTTATACTTCAAAGAAGACAATTTCCCATTATTATGGCATTTGCCATGACCATTAATAAATCACAAGGTCAGACTTTCAAATCTGTGGGTATTTACTTGGAAGAACCAGTTTTTGCACATGGTCAATTGTACGTTGCGTTGTCACGGTGCAAAAATCCACAGGCTATTAAAGTTTACATTCAAAACAATGAAAGTCAAGGTGATTTATTAGAAGATGGACGTATTTTTACTAAAAACATTGTCTACTATGAAGTACTATAACTTTGCAGGATACAAATTCAAGATGCCAACATTTTTTAAAAGCATTGCAAAATACATAACAATTGGTTGTTTAATTCAGTCATAATTAATGAAAGTACTGTTTAGGAATGATTCGCCTCACAAAATACTTGCCTTGCATTGTTAGTCAAAATATGTTAAAATGTTAAGTCACTATGTTAATGTTTCTAATGTTACAAGTTTAAAAAATATATTTGCAAGTTATTTCATTCAACAGATTACAAAGTGGATGTTAAGAGGTCAAGCACCTTTTAAGTCACAATGTAAATATTGTCTGTTATCTTAAGATTACTAACTACATTAATGTTTATCGCCAGTTTATGTGCTCAGTAATGAATTACTTTAATTACGTACGTTTTAAGCAGAGTTTTACTGTATGCCTTCCTCTACATTCAATGTATATTCAAGTTAACAATTATTGTGATAGAAATTGCATGTTAATACTGATTAATTTAAAGGTCAATTGTTTTTACATTCAAATGTTAATACTTTTAATAAAAAATTAGGTTACAAAATGTTTTCGCTATGTTCCTGTTTATAATGTTCAAAATTATACAAATGTTTTGTCAACTTCTAAACTTACATAAAAAATAAAGTTAAAGTTTCAAAATATATACTTTGAAGGTTATTGCTTACATATATTTTAAACTTCATGTTAAAATTCGTAACGTTTCAAGAAGGCTTTTTACTTTTTGCTTTCCTATTCATTCAATGTATATTAAAGTTAACAATTCTTCAGATACAAATTACATTTTAAAAAACCATTACATCAACATTTTACAAAAATACACGTTCATATTAAAATACTTACAAGTGTCAAAAATATATGTTAATAACTAAACAACTTGACAAACATATACATCACATTGCCGTCATTTTTTGACGGGCAAGTCGCTAGTACTATATATATAATACAGAGTGATGGGAGTGGGGCTGTCTGTCTCTCTGTGTGTGCGTATATATATATCAGTATAGTTGTAGTGTGAGGAGGTGCAGCTCGGGTTATATATATATATATATATATGTACATCAGTAGGGCTCCATGTGTGTAAACCCCAATACATAAAAACAGATCATACAAACCAAGTATTATTTAGTGTCAGAGGATGAGATGTCCTAGTACAGTATCTCCCCAGTGATGTGGGTGTGTTTTATTATCTATATTATCACACCAGCTCTCACCATGTGTATTTATTCAGGATCTTTCTCTCCATAAATATTAATTTGCTTACATCAGTCAATATATAATGTAGTGAAACTGGCATATATATTTTTTTAATGGACATTTTTCTATTCAAAAACTTGATACACACTTCCCAGACCCTTAGTCAGAACATACAGGAAATTAGACATATTAAATACTCTTTTTCCAGTGAGATTCTTAACAGAAAATCAGTGTATACATTTATTGTGATCTTTTGTTACAGAAAAACTGAAAGTAAAATGTAGGAGCCAGCCGTACAAATGTCTGAGCCCAACACAAACAAGAGTGGGAATGTATGGCTGGCTCCTACATATCTACCCCAAAATATACTCATCTCTGTAATGTCCTCCATATGTATATATATCAAGTCATTACATTACACGTTTAGGAGAACACGTCCTATTACATGGATCCTCCACTAAGAAACATTTATGTGAGACCTAGAGGTGAGATCTTCTCACTTAGGGCCTCATTCTATTATCGGCCGCAGCCACTGCGGGGCCGCAAGGACCGGCCGCAAGCTATCCGGCTATTCTATTCCCCTCCGGCCGGGGGTTCCGGCAGGCTTGCGGCCGGCGCCTTGTTATCTCTTGCGGCCGATCGGGCCGGAGGAAATCCTTTGATCTAAAATGGCCGCAAGGAAATCGGCCGTAAGAAAAGCCTGGTTGCGATTCAATTGCTCCGGGAACCCTGTCTGCAAGGCTAAAAACGAGCCGCAGCTTACTTGCAGCAAACAGGTCCCGCTAGCACCAATTAAGCACATAAAATAGCTCAAATAAAGCCATCCTGCACTTTTCGGAGTCTATAAAGTGATATTCGGGGTTAGAAAAAATAGCACATAATTACCCTATACTCCATCCCGTAAAATAATTTTTTTTAATATCCGTAAAATATCCATGTAAAAAGTCCAGAGTGCTTGGAGCACCTTAGACACGCCCCCGCCGCAGCCGGAAAATAAACAGTTAATTTGAACTCGGGTTTGGGCTGATGTGCAAGCTTGAGAGTGGGTTAATATTAATCCTCATGTCCCCCAATATGATCCCTAGCATTTACAGAGCTGTACAGTGCGGGCTTGAATTTATTTTTGTGTTTTTAGATTTCACAGCTTACGGCCGGTTTCAAGGTTTACGGCCGGCCGTAAGAGGAGATCCTTGCGGGGCCGTATAATAGAATCGCGAGTTAACAGAACCCCCGCAAGGAATCGCAGCCTTATGGACGATTTACGGCCGATAATAGAATGATGCCCTTAGTGTCTGGAGACAGCGATCTGCCATTTATATATATATACATACTATTAAATTGCCCATCAAAAATGACGGGAATACGTTTTCTGCACCTCTCCCTCCCATGTGTCTTCTATCCCCCCCTGTGTCTCCTTTCCCCTCTCCCTCCCCTGTTCCTCCTTTCCCCCTCTCCCCATCTCCCTCCCTGTGTCTCCTTTCCCCATCTCCTTTCCACCCTCTCTCCCTCTGGTGTTCCTCCTTTCCCCCGTGTCTCCTTTCCCCTCTCCCTGCCCCCCTCGTGTCTCCTTTCCACCCTCTCCCTCCCCTGTGTCTCCTTATCCCCCTCTCTCCCTTGTGTCTCCTTTTCCCCTCCCCTGTCCCTCCTTTCCCCCTCTCCCCATCTCCCTCCCCTGTGTCTCCTTTCCCCCAATCTACCTCTCCTGTTCCTTCTTTACGCCTCTCCCTTTCCCCCTCTCCCTCCCCTGTGTCTCCTTTCCCCATCTCCTTTCCCCCTCTCTCCCTCTCGTGTTCCTCCTTTCCCCCGTGTCTCCTTTCCCTCTTTCCCTGCCCCCCTCATGTCTCCTTTCCCCCTCTCTCCCCTGTGTCTCCTTTCCCCCCTCTCTCCTTTCCCCCCTCTCTCCTTTCCCCCCTCTCTCCTTTCCCCCCTCTCTCCTTTCCCCCTCTCTCCTTTCCCCCCTCTCTCCTTTCCCCCCTCTCTCCTTTCCCCCCTCTCTCCTTTCCCCCCTATCTCCTTGTTGGGGCTTCCTAATCGGTAGTTGGCAGCTTGGAAACACAGGCCCAACCAGAATTCTGTGGAACCGTACTGGATGTAAGACACACACACAATCAGTCTCAGTACTAATTCCGTTTATTGCTACGTCATTGCATAGACTTTATACTTGCAAAAGAAGGCGGATATTAGAGCGATTTTCACAGTTCATGTTAGTCGGTACAAGGACATATAATCAGGTGTTTTCTGTTTCTTAGAACAACTAGAAATGTTTTGTGTTTTAGTAAGGTCGACAAACATCTCAAGGATAGGCACATGATATTGTGGTTAGGCTATGTGTCAGCAAAATATGTTAACCCCTTCATTGGCAGAATATGTTAACCCCTTCATTTCCCCTCTTAGATCACAACGTGATCTTTATTTGGGATGTAAGCAGTGGTGTATATATATGATAGGAAGCGAACTGAGACACTGCAAGGTGATAGACCCTCCAGGGTATCAGTACATGAGATATACCTGTGACCGGGTGGTGTTAAGTCACAGTATTTAGCTGGAAATTCTTAGGAATAAAGCCTTGCAGTATGTAATAAAAGCACAAAGGAATACAAGTAATGACAGTAAACAGAATTATCATCAATATAAGAACAACATTCTTTACCTATTAAAGCACACACACCGCCTTTGGAAGCTAAAACATAATCTAAAGCCATTCTATTCTACAAAGTGACCATTCTAAAGTTGCACCTGCTCCTAGTTTAGTTTCCCAATTGCTTCAGCAGAGTTAATCAAGGCCCTCTGTACTAGTAGAGAAAGGATGGATAGTTCTACCTGTAGTCTCTCTACGCCTGCATGTGGGAAGGTTATACCTAGGGTGTCTAAAAATATTTTCCACCCGCACTTCTGCTCTATATCCATCATGGTTCTGATGCAGCCTTGTGGAAGTGTTGGGTTTGTGTATATATATGGGATTACTTGACCTAAATAACAACTGCCCACCCAATTAGGGGGCAGCCGTCGACAGGCGTACCTGCCACAGATAAAGTATACATTCATGGCTGGAGAAGGCGGCATAAGGTGGAAGAGATTAGACACGGACCCATTACTGTTGCTACAACCAGTACCATTAATAATATATATGTATGTAAAAAAAGGAAAATAAGTAGGGACATCCGGGACCTCTACAGCTCCAAGGTGAACAACTCTTGTACAGGTCAGAAAGGGAGGAGGTCCTATAAAAATAAGCGTGGTATTGGAGCAAGTGGACCAACCAACAGATTTACATTTTCCTAGGGTCCTAAAACAGTTATACCCTGGGTTAGTGTGAGTTAACATAAATTATACACTCTTATTATATTTTGATGGGAAATACGTGCGTATGAGGTGTTGCATCCATATAGAGATAAGTGGTGTGGCTAATTGTACATAAGTAAAGAAATTCCATTTGCGGGGTTGTGTACTGCCATTGTAATATATGTGGCTTTGAGTGAAGTTTTCTGCTGGAAGGCCAAATAGAGGCATACCCATTTCCCCATGTGTAGAGACGTGTGCACATACCCAGCAATTGGAAATGTTAAAGGAGTGATCATATCCTTGTAATGTATTACTTTTACAGTAATGATTTTGTACAATTGTGTTATCACGTGTGGATCTCTTGTGCCTATGAGGTGAACTAGTATTGGTGTGAGTGTTATTGTGTTTACCACAAACAGACTTTAATGGTCCCAGTTCGTCTGGGTCATAATGGCAATTAAGAAATGTCCATAAGGGTAAATAAATCAGGAGCATAATGCCCATCAACAGGAGAAAGTTCTTCCATGCATTCTGTGGATGCAGAAGTAGGTTTGACATTTTCATTATCGCTGTCTTCAATCGCTTTCACGGGGACTTTGTCACCTGCTTCACCCCTCTTTGGACACAGCTTCAGACGTGATGCGTGGATCCAGATGTCCTGTGAGTCAGTGAGGATGGCAGTCCTGGTTACTGCTACATCGGTAGTCGGTGGTCCGAATGGGAAGCCTCCCTTCTTTGCTCTGTTCAGTTATCGGACACAGACGAGGTCAACTGGCTGGAACGGATGTGTTGGTTTCTGTGAGAGTAAAGAAAAGCGAGAAGACACATCACCATAGATGCCATTCAATTTATCAATCAATTGTTGCACATATTGTTCTCTTATAAGATCAAGATCACCAGACATAATTACAAGTGGGCCTTTTACCCAAGGAGTTGGAAATGGTCTTCCCATTAGAATCTCAAAAAGGGGACAATTTAGTAGACTTATTAGGAGTCATCTTAATTTCTGCTAGAATGGCAGATAAGTATTTCTGCCAGTTCACCCATGTACCTGCAGTGGCCTTTGTAAGTTTCTCCTTAATAGTGCGGTTTATTCTTTGCACTATGCCTGAACTCTGAGGATGGTAAGGGATATGGAATTTCCAGGTTATCTGCAGCCATTGTACCAGTTCCTTAATTACCGCACTAATAAAGGCTGGTCCATTATCAGAATTAATTTGCAATGGGCATCCATATCTCAGTATTACCTCGGTAGTTAATATTTTAGCTACCGTCTTAGCATCCTCTCTTTGTGTTACAAAGGCCTCAGGCCACCGTGAGAACTGGTCTACTATCACCAACAGGTACAATTGCTTTGATCCTGTCTGGGATATGAGTAAAATCAAGCTGTGGGTGGAGGCAAATGATCATGTAATGCTTTGTTAGGTACTGTAGAGTTATTCTGTAGACACTGTATATATCTTTGTATGTATGTCTGGCAGTGTGATTTTAAGATTCTGATGCAAAAATGACACTTGCAACTGTTGCTACCCGGTCAGCTAAAGCATTACCTCTAGATATAAAATCATTGCAATTCTTTGTACTTGCTATGTGTTATCAGTTATTACTAGTTTCGTTTTCAGTGTACTACTGGATGCAGCAGGGGGGGGGTTTGGGTTGCAGCTGCAGCTTCTCTCTGTCCCTGCTCTTGAGCGGGGAAAAGGGGGGGGGGATGCTTTCTGTACGGCCATATCACAATGAACCAAATGTTTTTGGAGACACGCCAGCATCCCCTGGACCGGAGTAGGGTCTACTTTGGAAAATAATGCAACGGGACACATACTATCTCCGTGATCTTGGCCACAGACCGCGGCCATGGTTTTACAGTTGTCCTTTGCATACAAATGAAAAAGTTTACAATAATCAGGTAGTCCTAAAATGGGAGCCTGCATAATGCTAACTTTTAAGGTCACAAAAGCTTTAGTCATGCCTGGAGTCCACTGAATATGCTCTGGGCTGTCCCCCTTAGCAGCCGTACGTAAAATGGAGTCATAGTGAGCATTCAGGGATCCATTGCCTGCAATAATAAATCATAAACATGTGTTGCCCCCATTTGTATTTTGTTTTTAGTTACCTTGTGACCTTCAGCTGCTAGGTGCTGTAGCAGACTGAGTGAATCCTGTCTTTTTGGCTTCCCCGTTAGGAGTACATACCAAACAGTAGGTCCTTGTGACGGACTGAATGGGGACAGAACCATGACACGGGTCCATGACCGCAAGGTATTGGAGCACCAGTGAGTAAGCAGCTGGTGAATCCACGTAGCCTTAGGGGAAGACGGGCCCATATTAATTGGCACCCATCAAAAAGTGAAAAACATAAGTAGTTGTGTCTCAATGTCCAATGGGACCAAAAATAATGTGTTTGATAAATCAATAATAATAAATATAGTGGCGTCATGGGAAATGGCCGTAATGAGAGCAGTGATATCAGGGACAATCGGGGCAATTGGGATGACTAAGTAATTAATTGCCCTTAAATCCTGGACAAGCCTAAAGTCATTGTCACGTAATGGAAGGGACGTTAGCCCAATTCCATCCTGACTCTGTATCAGAGTCTAAAAGTCTGTATAAGAAGTCTGATGTCAGTCTGAGCTTGACACATTCACTTCAGATACATCAGATATGTAGAAGGATTAATTCGGGGGTTAAGGGCTGCCTGTTTTCTCTTTCCGTATTTACTATTTGCAATCTATTCAAAAACAAACTCTATTTTGGATCAAATTCACATACAAAATCTCTCTTCCAAATCACTTACTATAACATTCTAGGAACTATTCGCTTCAGTCCCGTACTTAACTTACAATAATTCCCAACTAACACTCCACTTCTTCCTGAGACCTCTCCACAAACATGTAACTACCAATACTGAAATCCACCTTAAAAAGTTCAACAACATTCCATACACATCTTATCCAAACTAAATACGACCTTAAGAATTTTCTGCAAGGAGACAGAAATTCACAGCCTTTTTTTTTTTTTTTTTTTTCGGGACGCAGAGATAAGTGTTAGCAAGCTTTAAAATAGAATAAACACACTGTCTTACACTTACAAACAAGATAGACCATAAATCCTCCACTGTTACATATTTCTGGAAAAAGATTTCCTTTTTTTACATATATGCCGGCTTTAGAAATATATTTCAGTGGTGGACACAGCCTTAAAGACACAGACAAAAATTCTCTAACCTGCATTTCTCAATTGTATTGCAAAGAAAAGAAAGTACAGCTAACACTCACAAATTTATTTGCAGCAAAAACACAAGACAATCCATCTACTTTATAAACAAAAGCAATCAGAATATTATATAAATGTATGTAAAGAGAAGAAAAAGTTCCTTAATATTTCTGTGTTCTTATCTCATTTGCTCTTTCACGGGACCTGATGTTACGCTGTGTATATAATTACATATGACAGCTTTGGGAGGTTTAGACTGGGAAGTAACCATTTACAACTATCCTTCTAAAAAAAACTTTAGGTGGTTGTCTCAATAGACAACGTAACCTTATTTGCTATCACAGTTTTTTAATCCGAGAACAGGATTCGTCTGTACTGAGCTGAAATAGCACGGACAGTCCTGAAAGATATTCTCGAGTTAACGGGTTGCACCTAGACAGAGAGACGGTGCGTCTTACAGTGACCAGAGACCTTACTTACTTCCTGATTTTTACACAGAATAACAAACATTTCTTATCTTAAACAGCACAGCAATACAGCAAAATTAATGAGCAAGCAAAAGCGGATTTTGGGCACTGTAAACCAAGCCGTCAAGTATATATTTATATCAATTTTATCCTTTCTATTCCCACCTTAGGAATAATATATATATATATATATCCTTGATATATATATGGCCTTCCAGAGGCCTAATTTTACACTCTCTTCCTTAGAGAGTCTCCCTACCTTTTAGGGATTATACCTACAGTCTACCAAAGACTTAATTCTTAATTCTCCCTACCACAGGGATTATATGCCCAACTTATATACTTATATACAGTTTACAAAGGACGACGAGAGTGGGAGCAAAGGAAGGTGCAAATAGACACAATTCACTCTACTCACCCACTCCGTCGTACTTCGATCTCTGTATCCCACTTCTGACACCAGTTTGTTGGGGCTTCCTAATCGGTAGTTGGCAGCTTGGAAACACAGGCCCAACCAGAATTCTGTGGAACCGTACTGGATGTAAGACACACACACAATCAGTCTCAGTACTAATTCCGTTTATTGCTACGTCATTGCATAGACTTTATACTTGCAAAAGAAGGCGGATATTAGAGCGATTTTCACAGTTCATGTTAGTCGGTACAAGGACATATAATCAGGTGTTTTCTGTTTCTTAGAACAACTAGAAATGTTTTGTGTTTTAGTAAGGTCGACAAACATCTCAAGGATAGGCACATGATATTGTGGTTAGGCTATGTGTCAGCAAAATATGTTAACCCCTTCATTGGCAGAATATGTTAACCCCTTCACTCCTTTCCCCCCTTTCTCCTTTCCCCCCTCTCTCCTTTCCCCCCTCTCTCCTTGTAACATATCCCAGCGTGTGACCGTCTCATGTGTATTTGTACAGACAGTGACAAAGTGACCCCAACAGTTCTCTCAGAGTCTGACCAGGAAGAAGAGACAAATATGAGGAGCCCCTGGGAGATTAAAGAGGAGGAAATTCCTGTAAATATCAGTGAAGGTGAGTAATATCTTATGGACAATTATCACTTACTTCAGTCCTTATTGGGGTGTATTTATCCTTCATCTCTCACCCAAGAAGTTTTACACACAGAGCAGCTCATGATAAATATTTAGTGTCAGATAGTTGTGTAAATCTGTACAAATCCAGAGGCTTCTCTCTCTTGTGACTAACAGGACCCCAAGATGGAAGTCTATATCCTGACTTATATACTGATGAGGGAGAATATGAGAGAGATGAGAAGTCTATTCACCAGATGGAAACCCATTCCGATCCCTGTACAGGTGAGTGATAATAATAATAATGTATTTGTGTCCATGCTCTGAATTAGTGATACAGGAATATTATGGTAATATATTATAAGTAATATGTAATACAAATCTGTACAAATATCAAAATAAGCCCCAAGTGTAAGGAATTAGGAATTATTATTTGATAATAAACTGTGAACTCAGCACCTCTTGAACACAGATGTGCTCTATGGACGCTACACGTACATTCATCCCACTTACCTCACTCCCTATGGACTCTACACATACATTCATCCCACTTACCTAATTTCCTATGGACTCTACACGTACATTTATCCCACTGACCTCACTCCCTATGGACTCTACACGTACATTCATCCCACTTACCTCACTCCCTATGAACTCTACTCATACATTCAACCCACTTACCTCAATCCCTATGGTCTCTACACGTACATTCATCCCACTTACCTCAATCACTATGGACTCTACACGTACATTCATCCCACTTACCTCAATCCCTATGGACTCTACAAATACATTCATCCCACTTACCTCACTCTCTCTAGACTCTACACATAAATTCACCCCACTTACTTCACTCTCTATGGATTCTACACATATATTCATTCCACTTACCTCGCTCCCTATGGACTCTACACATAAATTCATCCCTCTTACCTCAATCCCAATGGCCTCTACACATACATTCACCCCACTTACCTCAATCCCTATGGACTCTACAAATACAATTATCCCACTTACCTCACTCTCTATAGACTCTACACATAAATTCACCCCACTTACCTCACTCCTTATGGACTCTACACGTACATTCATCCCACTTACCTCACGCTCTATGCACTCTACACGTACATTCACCCCACGTACCTCACTCCCTATGGACTCTACACATACATTCATCCCACTGACCTCACTCCCTATGGACTCTACATGTACATTCATCCCACTTACCTCTTAATCCCTATGGACTCTACACGTACATTCACCCCACTTACCTCACTCCCTATGGACTCTACACGTACATTCATCCCACTTACCTCACTCCCTATGGTCCCTAAACGTACATTCATCCCACGTACCTCACTCCCTATGGTCCCTACACATACATTCATCCCACTGACCTCACTCCCTATGGACTCTACACGTACATTCATCCAATTTACCTCACTCTATATGGACTCTACACGTACATTCATCCCACTTACCTCACTCCCTATGAACTCTACTCATACATTCAACCCACTTACCTCAATCCCTATGGTCTCTACACGTACATTCATCCCACTTACCTCAATCACTGTGGACTCTACATGTACTTTCATTCCACTTACCTCACTCCCTATGGACTCTACACGTACATTCATCCCACTTACCTCACTCCCTATGGACTCTACATGTACATTCATCCCACTTACCTCTCAATCCCTATGGACTCTACACGTACATTCACCCCACTTACCTCTCACTCCCTATGGACTTTACACATACATTCATCCCACTTACCTCACTCCCTATGGACTCTACACATACATTCATCCCACTTACCTCACTCCCTATGGACTCTACGTGTACATTCATCCCACTTACCTCTCAATCCCTATGGACTCTACATGTACATTCATCCCACTTACCTCTCAATCCCTATGGACTGTACATGTACATTCATCCCACTTACCTCACTCCCTATGGACTCTGCATGTACATTAATCCCACTTACCTCTCAATCCCTATGGACTCTACATGTACATTCATCCCATTTACCTCACTCCCTATGGACTCTACACGTACATTTATCCCACTTACCTCATTTCCTATGGACTCTACACGTACATTCATCCCACTGACCTCACTCCCTATGGACTCTACACGTACATTCATCCCATTTACCTCACTACCTATGAACTCTACTCATACATTCAACCCACTTACCTCAATCCCTATGGTCTCTACACGTACATTCATCCCACTTACCTCAATTACTGTGGACTCTACATGTACTTTCATTCCACTTACCTCACTCCCTATGGACTCTACACGTACATTCATCCCACTTACCTCAATAACTATGGAGTCTACATGTACATTCATCCCACTTACCTCACTCTCTCTAGACTCTACACATAAATTCACCCCACTTACTTCACTCTCTATGGATTCTACACATATATTCATTCCACTTACCTTGCTCCCTATGGACTCTACACATACATTCATCCCTCTTACCTCAATCCCAATGGCCTCTACACATACATTCACCCATCTTACCTCAATCCCTATGGACTCTACAAATACATTCATCCCACTTACCTCACTCTCTATAGACTCTACACATAAATTCACCCCACTTACCTCACTACTTATGGACTCTACACGTACATTCATCCCATTTACCTCACGCTCTATGCACTCTACACGTACATTCACCCCACGTACCTCACTCCCTATGGACTCTACACATACATTCATCCCACTTACCTCACCCCCTATGGACTCTACATGTACATTCATCCCACTTACCTCTTAATCCCTATGGACTCTACACGTACATTCACCCCACTTACCTCACTCCCTATGGACTCTACACGTACATTCATCCCACTTACCTCACTCCCTATGGTCCCTACACGTACATTTATCCCACTTACCCCACTCCCTATGGATTCTACATGTACATTCATCCCACTTACCTCTCAATCCCTATGGACTCTACACGTACATTCACCCCACTTACCTCTCACTCCCTATGGACTCTACACATACATTCATCCCACTTGCCTCACTCCCTATGGACTCTACACATACATTCATCCCACTTGCCTCACTCCCTATGGACTCTACACATACATTCATCCCACTTACCTCACTCCCTATGGACTCTACGTGTACATTCATCCCACTTACCTCTCAATCCCTATGGACTCTACATGTACATTCATCCCACTTACCTCTCAATCCCTATGGACTCTACATGTACATTCATCCCACTTACCTCACTCCCTATGGACTCTACATGTACATTCATCCCACTTACCTCTCAATCCCTATAGACTCTACAAATACATTCATCCCATTTACCTCATTACCTATGGACTCTACACGTACATTTATCCCACTAACCTCATTTCCTATGGACTCTACACGTACATTCATCCCACTGACCTCACTCCCTATGGACTCTACACGTACATTTATCCCACTTACCTCATTTCCTATGGACTTTACACGTACATTCATCCCACTGAGCTCACTCCCTATGGACTCTACACGTACATTCATCCCATTTACCTCACTCTATATGGACTCTACACGTACATTCATCCCACTTACCTCACTCCCTATGAACTCTACTCATACATTCAACCCACTTACCTCAATCCCTATGGTCTCTACACGTACATTCATCCCACTTACCTCAATCACTGTGGACTCTACATGTACTTTCATTCCACTTACCTCACTCCCTATGGACTCTACACGTACATTCATCCCACTTACCTCAATCACTGTGGACTCTATATGTACTTTCATCCCACTTACCTCACTCCCTATGGACTCTACACGTACATTCATCCCACTTACCTCAATCCCTATGGTCTCTATACGTACATTCATCCCACTTACCTCAATCACTATGGACTCTACATGTACATTCATCCCACTTACCTCTTAATCCCTATGGACTCTACACGTACATTCACCCCACTTACCTCACTCCCTATGGACTCTACACGTACATTCATCCCACTTACCTCCCTCCCTATGGACTCTACACATACATTCATCCCACTTACCTCACTCCCTATGGACTCTACGTGTACATTCACCCCACTTACCTCAATCCCTATGGACTCTACAAATACATTCATCCCACTTACCTCACTCTCTATAGACACTACACATAAATTCACCCCACTTACCTCACTCCTTATGGACTCTACATGTACATTCATCCCACTTACCTCTCAATCCCTATGGACTCTACATGTACATTCATCCCACTTACCTCACTCCCTATGGACTCTACATGTACATTCATCCCACTTACCTCTCAATCCCTATGGACTCTACATGTACATTAATCCCATTTACCTCATTACCTATGGACTCTACACGTACATTTATCCCACTAACCTCATTTCCTATGGACTCTACACGTACATTCATCCCACTGACCTCACTCCCTATGGACTCTACACGTACATTTATCCCACTTACCTCATTTCCTATGGACTCTACACGTACATTCATCCCATTTACCTCACTCTATATGGACTCTACACGTACATTCATCCCACTTACCTCACTCCCTATGAACTCTACTCATACATTCAACCCACTTACCTCAATCCCTATGGTCTCTACAAATACATTCATCCCACTTACCTCACTCTCTATAGACTCTACACATAAATTCACCCCACTTACCTCACTCCTTATGGACTCTACACGTACATTCATCCCACTTACCTCACGCTCTATGCACTCTACACGTACATTCACCCCACGTACCTCACTCCCTATGGACTCTACACGTACATTCATCCCACTTACCTCACTCCCTATGGTCCCTACACGTACATTCATCCCACTTACCTCACTCCCTATGGTCCCTACACGTACATTCATCCCACTTACCTCACTCCCTATGGACTCTACATGTACATTCATCCCACTTACCTCTCAATCCCTATGGACTCTACACGTACATTCACCCCACTTACCTCTCACTCCCTATGGACTCTACACATACATTCATCCCACTTACCCCACTCCCTATGGACTCTACACATACATTCATCCCACTTACCTCACTCCCTATGGACTCTACATGCACATTCATCCCACTTACCTCTCAATCCCTATGGACTCTACATGTACATTCATCCCACTTACCTCTCAATCCCTATGGACTCTACATGTACATTCATCCCACTTACCTCACTCCCTTTGGACTCTACACATACATTCATCCCACTTACCTCACTCCCTATGGACTCTACATGTACATTCATCCCACTTACCTCTCAATCCCTATGGACTCTACAAATACATTCATCCCACTTACCTCACTCTCTATAGACTCTACACATAAATTCACCCCACTTACCTCACTCCTTATGGACTCTACACGTACATTCATCCCACTTACCTCTCAATCCCTATGGACTCTACATGTACATTCATCCCACTTACCTCTCAATCCCTATGGACTCTACACATACATTCATCCCACTTACCTCACTCTCTCTAGACTCTACACATAAATTCACCCCACTTACTTCACTCTCTATGGATTCTACACATATATTCATTCCACTTACCTCGCTCCCTATGGACTCTACACATAAATTCATCCCTCTTACCTCAATCCCAATGGCCTCTACACATACATTCACCCCACTTACCTCAATCCCTATGGACTCTACAAATACATTCATCCCACTTACCTCACTCTCTATAGACTCTACACATAAATTCACCCCACTTACCTCACTCCTTATGGACTCTACACGTACATTCATCCCACTTACCTCACGCTCTATGCACTCTACACGTACATTCACCCCACGTACCTCACTCCCTATGGACTCTACACATACATTCATCCCACTGACCTCACTCCCTATGGACTCTACATGTACATTCATCCCACTTACCTCTTAATCCCTATGGACTCTACACGTACATTCACCCCACTTACCTCACTCCCTATGGACTCTACACGTACATTCATCCCACTTACCTCACTCCCTATGGTCCCTACACGTACATTCATCCCACGTACCTCACTCCCTATGGTCCCTACACATACATTCATCCCACTGACCTCACTCCCTATGGACTCTACACGTACATTCATCCCATTTACCTCACTCTATATGGACTCTACACGTACATTCATCCCACTTACCTCACTCCCTATGAACTCTACTCATACATTCAACCCACTTACCTCAATCCCTATGGTCTCTACACGTACATTCATCCCACTTACCTCAATCACTGTGGACTCTACATGTACTTTCATTCCACTTACCTCACTCCCTATGGACTCTACACGTACATTCATCCCACTTACCTCACTCCCTATGGACTCTACATGTACATTCATCCCACTTACCTCTCAATCCCTATGGACTCTACACGTACATTCACCCCACTTACCTCTCACTCCCTATGGACTTTACACATACATTCATCCCACTTACCTCACTCCCTATGGACTCTACACATACATTCATCCCACTTACCTCACTCCCTATGGACTCTACGTGTACATTCATCCCACTTACCTCTCAATCCCTATGGACTCTACATGTACATTCATCCCACTTACCTCTCAATCCCTATGGACTGTACATGTACATTCATCCCACTTACCTCACTCCCTATGGACTCTGCATGTACATTAATCCCACTTACCTCTCAATCCCTATGGACTCTACATGTACATTCATCCCATTTACCTCACTCCCTATGGACTCTACACGTACATTTATCCCACTTACCTCATTTCCTATGGACTCTACACGTACATTCATCCCACTGACCTCACTCCCTATGGACTCTACACGTACATTCATCCCATTTACCTCACTCCCTATGAACTCTACTCATACATTTAACCCACTTACCTCAATCCCTATGGTCTCTACACGTACATTCATCCCACTTACCTCAATCACTGTGGACTCTACATGTACTTTCATTCCACTTACCTCACTCCCTATGGACTCTACACGTACATTCATCCCACTTACCTCAATCACTATGGAGTCTACATGTACATTCATCCCACTTACCTCACTCTCTCTAGACTCTACACATAAATTCACCCCACTTACTTCACTCTCTATGGATTCTACACATATATTCATTCCACTTACCTCGCTCCCTATGGACTCTACACATACATTCATCCCTCTTACCTCAATCCCAATGGCCTCTACACATACATTCACCCCACTTACCTCAATCCCTATGGACTCTACAAATACATTCATCCCACTTACCTCACTCTCTATAGACTCTACACATAAATTCACCCCACTTACCTCACTACTTATGGACTCTACACGTACATTCATCCCATTTACCTCACGCTCTATGCACTCTACACGTACATTCACCCCACGTACCTCACTCCCTATGGACTCTACACATACATTCATCCCACTTACCTCACTCCCTATGGACTCTACATGTACATTCATCCCACTTACCTCTTAATCCCTATGGACTCTACACGTACATTCACCCCACTTACCTCACTCCCTATGGACTCTACACGTACATTCATCCCACTTACCTCACTCCCTATGGTCCCTACACGTACATTTATCCCACTTACCTCACTCCCTATGGATTCTACATGTACATTCATCCCACTTACCTCTCAATCCCTATGGACTCTACACGTACATTCACCCCACTTACCTCTCACTCCCTATGGACTCTACACATACATTCATCCCACTTGCCTCACTCCCTATGGACTCTACGTGTACATTCATCCCACTTACCTCTCAATCCCTATGGACTCTACGTGTACATTCATCCCACTTACCTCTCAATCCCTATAGACTCTACATGTACATTCATCCCACTTACCTCTCAATCCCTATGGACTCTACATGTACATTCATCCCACTTACCTCACTCCCTATGGACTCTACATGTACATTCATCCCACTTACCTCTCAATCCCTATAGACTCTACATGTACATTCATCCCATTTACCTCATTACCTATGGACTCTACACGTACATTTATCCCACTAACCTCATTTCCTATGGACTCTACACGTACATTCATCCCACTGACCTCACTCCCTATGGACTCTACACGTACATTTATCCCACTTACCTCATTTCCTATGGACTTTACACGTACATTCATCCCACTGAGCTCACTCCCTATAGACTCTACACGTACATTCATCCCATTTACCTCACTCTATATGGACTCTACACGTACATTCATCCCACTTACCTCACTCCCTATGAACTCTACTCATACATTCAACCCACTTACCTCAATCCCTATGGTCTCTACACGTACATTCATCCCACTTACCTCAATCACTGTGGACTCTACATGTACTTTCATTCCACTTACCTCACTCCCTATGGACTCTACACGTACATTCATCCCACTTACCTCAATCACTGTGGACTCTATATGTACTTTCATCCCACTTACCTCACTCCCTATGGACTCTACACGTACATTCATCCCACTTACCTCAATCCCTATGGTCTCTATACGTACATTCATCCCACTTACCTCAATCACTATGGACTCTACATGTACATTCATCCCACTTACCTCTTAATCCCTATGGACTCTACACGTACATTCACCCCACTTACCTCACTCCCTATGGACTCTACACGTACATTCATCCCACTTACCTCCCTCCCTATGGACTCTACACATACATTCATCCCACTTACCTCACTCCCTATGGACTCTACGTGTACATTCACCCCACTTACCTCAATCCCTATGGACTCTACAAATACATTCATCCCACTTACCTCACTCTCTATAGACTCTACACATAAATTCACCCCACTTACCTCACTACTTATGGACTCTACACGTACATTCATCCCATTTACCTCACGCTCTATGCACTCTACACGTACATTCACCCCACGTACCTCACTCCCTATGGACTCTACACATACATTCATCCCACTTACCTCACTCCCTATGGACTCTACATGTACATTCATCCCACTTACCTCTTAATCCCTATGGACTCTACACGTACATTCACCCCACTTACCTCACTCCCTATGGACTCTACACGTACATTCATCCCACTTACCTCACTCCCTATGGTCCCTACACGTACATTTATCCCACTTACCTCACTCCCTATGGACTCTACATGTACATTCATCCCACTTACCTCTCAATCCCTATGGACTCTACATGTACATTAATCCCACTTACCTCACTCCCTATGGACTCTACATGTACATTCATCCCACTTACCTCTCAATCCCTATGGACTCTACATGTACATTAATCCCATTTACCTCATTACCTATGGACTCTACACGTACATTTATCCCACTAACCTCATTTCCTATGGACTCTACACGTACATTCATCCCACTGACCTCACTCCCTATGGACTCTACACGTACATTTATCCCACTTACCTCATTTCCTATGGACTCTACATGTACATTCATCCCACTTACCTCTCAATCCCTATGGAGTCTACATGTACATTCATCCCACTTACCTCACTCCCTATGGACTCTACATGTACATTCATCCCACTTACCTCTCAATCCCTATGGACTCTACATGTACATTAATCCCATTTACCTCATTACCTATGGACTCTACACGTACATTTATCCCACTAACCTCATTTCCTATGGACTCTACACGTACATTCATCCCACTGACCTCACTCCCTATGGACTCTACACGTACATTTATCCCACTTACCTCATTTCCTATGGACTCTACACGTACATTCATCCCATTTACCTCACTCTATATGGACTCTACACGTACATTCATCCCACTTACCTCACTCCCTATGAACTCTACTCATACATTCAACCCACTTACCTCAATCCCTATGGTCTCTACAAGTACATTCATCCCATTTACCTCACTCCCTATGAACTCTACTCATACATTCAACCCACTTACCTCAATCCCTATGGTCTCTACACGTACATTCATCCCACTTACCTCAATCACTGTGGACTCTACATGTACTTTCATTCCACTTACCTCACTCCCTATGGACTCTACACGTACATTCATCCCACTTACCTCAATCACTATGGAGTCTACATGTACATTCATCCCACTTACCTCACTCTCTCTAGACTCTACACATAAATTCACCCCACTTACTTCACTCTCTATGGATTCTACACATATATTCATTCCACTTACCTCGCTCCCTATGGACTCTACACATACATTCATCCCTCTTACCTCAATCCCAATGGCCTCTACACATACATTCACCCCACTTACCTCAATCCCTATGGACTCTACAAATACATTCATCCCACTTACCTCACTCTCTATAGACTCTACACATAAATTCACCCCACTTACCTCACTACTTATGGACTCTACACGTACATTCATCCCATTTACCTCACGCTCTATGCACTCTACACGTACATTCACCCCACGTACCTCACTCCCTATGGACTCTACACATACATTCATCCCACTTACCTCACTCCCTATGGACTCTACATGTACATTCATCCCACTTACCTCTTAATCCCTATGGACTCTACACGTACATTCACCCCACTTACCTCACTCCCTATGGACTCTACACGTACATTCATCCCACTTACCTCACTCCCTATGGTCCCTACACGTACATTTATCCCACTTACCTCACTCCCTATGGATTCTACATGTACATTCATCCCACTTACCTCTCCTTCCCTATGGACTCTACACGTACATTCACCCCACTTACCTCTCACTCCCTATGGACTCTACACATACATTCATCCCACTTGCCTCACTCCCTATGGACTCTACACATACATTCATCCCACTTACCTCACTCCCTATGGACTCTACGTGTACATTCATCCCACTTACCTCTCAATCCCTATAGACTCTACATGTACATTCATCCCACTTACCTCTCAATCCCTATGGACTCTACATGTACATTCATCCCACTTACCTCACTCCCTATGGACTCTACATGTACATTCATCCCACTTACCTCTCAATCCCTATAGACTCTACATGTACATTCATCCCATTTACCTCATTACCTATGGACTCTACACGTACATTTATCCCACTAACCTCATTTCCTATGGACTCTACACGTACATTCATCCCACTGACCTCACTCCCTATGGACTCTACACGTACATTTATCCCACTTACCTCATTTCCTATGGACTTTACACGTACATTCATCCCACTGAGCTCACTCCCTATGGACTCTACACGTACATTCATCCCATTTACCTCACTCTATATGGACTCTACACGTACATTCATCCCACTTACCTCACTCCCTATGAACTCTACTCATACATTCAACCCACTTACCTCAATCCCTATGGTCTCTACACGTACATTCATCCCACTTACCTCAATCACTGTGGACTCTACATGTACTTTCATTCCACTTACCTCACTCCCTATGGACTCTACACGTACATTCATCCCACTTACCTCAATCACTGTGGACTCTATATGTACTTTCATCCCACTTACCTCACTCCCTATGGACTCTACACGTACATTCATCCCACTTACCTCAATCCCTATGGTCTCTATACGTACATTCATCCCACTTACCTCAATCACTATGGACTCTACATGTACATTCATCCCACTTACCTCTTAATCCCTATGGACTCTACACGTACATTCACCCCACTTACCTCACTCCCTATGGACTCTACACGTACATTCATCCCACTTACCTCCCTCCCTATGGACTCTACACATACATTCATCCCACTTACCTCACTCCCTATGGACTCTACGTGTACATTCACCCCACTTACCTCAATCCCTATGGACTCTACAAATACATTCATCCCACTTACCTCACTCTCTATAGACTCTACACATAAATTCACCCCACTTACCTCACTACTAATGGACTCTACACGTACATTCATCCCATTTACCTCACGCTCTATGCACTCTACACGTACATTCACCCCACGTACCTCACTCCCTATGGACTCTACACATACATTCATCCCACTTACCTCACTCCCTATGGACTCTACATGTACATTCATCCCACTTACCTCTTAATCCCTATGGACTCTACACGTACATTCACCCCACTTACCTCACTCCCTATGGACTCTACACGTACATTCATCCCACTTACCTCACTCCCTATGGTCCCTACACGTACATTTATCCCACTTACCTCACTCCCTATGGACTCTACATGTACATTCATCCCACTTACCTCTCAATCCCTATGGAGTCTACATGTACATTCATCCCACTTACCTCACTCCCTATGGACTCTACATGTACATTCATCCCACTTACCTCTCAATCCCTATGGACTCTACATGTACATTAATCCCATTTACCTCATTACCTATGGACTCTACACGTACATTTATCCCACTAACCTCATTTCCTATGGACTCTACACGTACATTCATCCCACTGACATCACTCCCTATGGACTCTACACGTACATTTATCCCACTTACCTCATTTCCTATGGACTCTACATGTACATTCATCCCATTTACCTCACTCTATATGGACTCTACACGTACATTCATCCCACTTACCTCACTCCCTATGAACTCTACTCATACATTCAACCCACTTACCTCAATCCCTATGGTCTCTACAAGTACATTCATCCCTCTTACCTCAATCACTGTGGACTCTACATGTATTTTCATCCCACTTACCTCACTCCCTATGGACTCTACTCATACATTCACCCCACTTACCTCAATCCCTATGGACTCTACAAATACATTCATCCCACTTACCTCACTCTCTATAGACTCTACACATAAATTCACCCCACTTACCTCACTCCTTATGGACTCTACACGTACATTCATCCCACTTACCTCACGCTCTATGCACTCTACACGTACATTCACCCCACGTACCTCACTCCCTATGGACTCTACACGTACATTCATCCCATTTACCTCACTCCCTATGAACTCTACTCATACATTCATCCCACTTACCTCACTCCCTATGGTCCCTACACGTACATTCATCCCACTTACCTCACTCCCTATGGACTCTACATGTACATTCATCCCACTTACCTCTCAATCCCTATGGACTCTACACGTACATTCACCCCACTTACCTCTCACTCCCTATGGACTCTACACATACATTCATCCCACTTACCCCACTCCCTATGGACTCTACACATACATTCATCCCACTTACCTCACTCCCTATGGACTCTACATGTACATTCATCCCACTTACCTCTCAATCCCTATGGACTCTACATGTACATTCATCCCACTTACCTCTCAATCCCTATGGACTCTACATGTACATTCATCCCACTTACCTCACTCCCTATGGACTCTACACATACATTCATCCCACTTACCTCACTCCCTATGGACTCTACATGTACATTCATCCCACTTACCTCTCAATCCCTATGGACTCTACAAATACATTCATCCCACTTACCTCACTCTCTATAGACTCTACACATAAATTCACCCCACTTACCTCACTCCTTATGGACTCTACACGTACATTCATCCCACTTACCTCTCAATCCCTATGGACTCTACATGTACATTCATCCCACTTACCTCTCAATCCCTATGGACTCTACAAATACATTCATCCCACTTACCTCACTCTCTATAGACTCTACACATAAATTCACCCCACTTACCTCACTCCTTATGGACTCTACACGTACATTCATCCCACTTACCTCACGCTCTATGCACTCTACACGTACATTTACCCCACGTACCTCACTCCCTATGGACTCTACACATACATTCATCCCACTTACCTCACTCCCTATGGACTCTACACGTACATTCATCCCTCTTACCTCAATCACTGTGGACTCTACATGTATTTTCATCCCACTTACCTCACTCCCTATGGACTCTACACGTACATTCATCCCACTTACCTCACTCCCTATGAACTCTACTCATACATTCAACCCACTTACCTCAATCCCTATGGTCTCTACACGTACATTCATCCCACTTACCTCAATCACTATGGACTCTACAAATACATTCATCCCACTTACCTCACTCTCTCTAGACTCTACACATAAATTCACCCCACTTACTTCACTCTCTATGGATTCTACACATATATTCATTCCACTTACCTCGCTCCCTATGGACTCTACACATACATTCACCCCACTTACCTCAATCCCTATGGACTCTACAAATACATTCATCCCACTTACCTCACTCTCTATAGACTCTACACATAAATTCACCCCACTTACCTCACTCCTTATGGACTCTACACGTACATTCATCCCACTTACCTCACGCTCTATGCACTCTACACGTACATTCACCCCACGTACCTCACTCCCTATGGACTCAACACGTACATTCATCCCACTTACCTCACTCCCTATGGTCCCTACACGTACATTCATCCCACTTACCTCACTCCCTATGGTCCCTACACGTACATTCATCCCACTTACCTCACTCCCTATGGACTCTACATGTACATTCATCCCACTTACCTCTCAATCCCTATGGACTCTACACGTACATTCACCCCACTTACCTCTCACTCCCTATGGACTCTACACATACATTCATCCCACTTACCCCACTCCCTATGGACTCTACACATACATTCATCCCACTTACCTCACTCCCTATGGACTCTACATGTACATTCATCCCACTTACCTCACTCCCTATGGTCCCTACACGTACATTCATCCCACTTACCTCACTCCCTATGGTCCCTACACGTACATTCATCCCACTTACCTCACTCCCTATGGACTCTACATGTACATTCATCCCACTTACCTCTCAATCCCTATGGACTCTACACGTACATTCACCCCACTTACCTCTCACTCCCTATGGACTCTACACATACATTCATCCCACTTACCCCACTCCCTATGGACTCTACACATACATTCATCCCACTTACCTCACTCCTTATGGACTCTACACGTACATTCATCCCACTTACCTCTCAATCCCTATGGACTCTACACGTACATTCACCCCACTTACCTCTCACTCCCTATGGACTTTACACATACATTCATCCCACTTACCTCACTCTCTATAGACTCTACACATAAATTCACCCCACTTACCTCACTCCTTATGGACTCTACACGTACATTCATCCCACTTACCTCACGCTCTATGCACTCTACACGTACATTTACCCCACGTACCTCACTCCCTATGGACTCTACACATACATTCATCCCTCTTACCTCAATCACTGTGGACTCTACATGTATTTTCATCCCACTTACCTCACTCCCTAAGGACTCTACACGTACATTCATCCCACTTACCTCACTCCCTATGAACTCTACTCATACATTCAACCCACTTACCTCAATCCCTATGGTCTCTACACGTACATTTATCCCACTTACCTCAATCACTATGGACTCTACAAATACATTCATCCCACTTACCTCACTCTCTCTAGACTCTACACATAAATTCACCCCACTTACTTCACTCTCTATGGATTCTACACATATATTCATTCCACTTACCTCGCTCCCTATGGACTCTACAAATACATTCATCCCACTTACCTCACTCTCTATAGACTCTACACATAAATTCACCCCACTTACCTCACTCCCTATGGACTCAACACGTACATTCATCCCACTTACCTCACTCCCTATGGTCCCTACACGTACATTCATCCCACTTACCTCACTCCCTATGGTCCCTACACGTACATTCATCCCACTTACCTCACTCCCTATGGACTCTACATGTACATTCATCCCACTTACCTCTCAATCCCTATGGACTCTACACGTACATTCACCCCACTTACCTCTCACTCCCTATGGACTCTACACATACATTCATCCCACTTACCCCACTCCCTATGGACTCTACACATACATTCATCCCACTTACCTCACTCCCTATGGACTCTACATGTACATTCATCCCACTTACCTCACTCCCTATGGTCCCTACACGTACATTCATCCCACTTACCTCACTCCCTATGGTCCCTACACGTACATTCATCCCACTTACCTCACTCCCTATGGACTCTACATGTACATTCATCCCACTTACCTCTCAATCCCTATGGACTCTACACGTACATTCACCCCACTTACCTCTCACTCCCTATGGACTCTACACATACATTCATCCCACTTACCCCACTCCCTATGGACTCTACACATACATTCATCCCACTTACCTCACTCCTTATGGACTCTACACGTACATTCATCCCACTTACCTCTCAATCCCTATGGACTCTACATGTACATTCATCCCACTTACCTCTCAATCCCTATGGACTCTACAAATACATTCATCCCACTTACCTCACTCTCTATAGACTCTACACATAAATTCACCCCACTTACCTCACTCCTTATGGACTCTACACGTACATTCATCCCACTTACCTCACGCTCTATGCACTCTACACGTACATTTACCCCACGTACCTCACTCCCTATGGACTCTACACATACATTGATCCCACTTACCTCACTCCCTATGGACTCTACATGTACATTCATCCCACTTACCTCTTAATCCCTATGGACTCTACACGTACATTCACCCCACTTACCTCACTCCCTATGGACTCTACACGTACATTCATTCCACTTACCTCACTTCCTATGGTCCCTACACGTACATTCATCCCACTTACCTCACTCCCTATGGTCCCTACACGTAAATTCATCCCACTTACCTCACTCCCTATGGACTCTACGTGTACATTCATCCCACTTACCTCTCAATCCCTATGGACTGTACATGTACATTCATCCCACTTACCTCTCAATCCCTAAGGACTCTACATGTACATTCATCCCACTTACCTCACTCCCTATGGACTCTACATGTACATTCATCCCACTTACCTCTCAATCCCTATGGACTCTACATGTACATTCATCCCACTTACCTCACTTCCTATGGACTCTACACGTACATTCATCCCACTTACCTCACTCCCTATGGACTCTACATGTACATTCACCCCACTTACCTCTCAATCCGTATGGACTCTACACGTACATTCATCCCACTTACCTTACGCTCTATGCACTCTACACGTACATTTACCCCACGTACCTCACTCCCTATGGACTCTACACATACATTCATCCCACTTACCTCACTCCCTATGGACTCTACACATACATTCATCCCACTTACCTCACTCCCTATGGACTCTACGTGTACATTCATCCCACTTACCTCTCAATCCCTATGGACTCTACATGTACATTCATTCCACTTACCTCTCAATCCCTATGGACTCTACACATACATTCATCCCACTTACCTCACTCCCTATGGACGCTACACATACATTCATCCCACTTACCTCACTCCCTATGGACTCTACACATACATTCATCCCACTTACCTCACTCCCTATGGACTCTACATGTAAATTCATCCCACTTACCTCTCAATCCCTATGGACTCTACATGTACATTCATCCCACTTACCTCACTCCCTATGGACTCAACACAGCAATCTTTAAGTCCTACCACAGATTTTCTATTGGATTGAGGTCTGGGCTTTGACTAGGCCATTCCAACACATTTACGTTTCCCCTTAAACCCCCCAAGTGTTGCTTTAGCAGTGTGTTTGGGGTCATTGTCCTGCTGGAAGGTGAACCTCCATCCTAGCCTCAAATCACACACAGAGTGGTACAGGTTTTGCTCAAGAATATCCTTGTATTTAGCACCATCCATCTTTCCCTCAGCTCTGACCAGTTTCCCATCCCCACAGCATGATGTTGCCACCACCATTTTTCACTGTGGGGGTGGTGTTCTTTGGGTGACGTGATGTGTTGGGTTTGTGCCAGATATAGCGTTTTCTTTGATGGCCGAAAAGTTCAATTTTAGTCCCACCAGACCAGAGCACCTTCCTCCATACATTTTGGGAGTCTCCCACATGCCTTTTCGCAAACTCAAAAAGTGCCATTTTGTTTTTTCCTGAAAGTAATGTCGTTCTTCTTGCCACTCTGCCATAAAGCCCAACTCTATGGAGCGTACGGCTTATTGTCGTCCTATGTACAGATACTCCAGTCTCTGCTGTGGAACTCTCCAGCTCCTCCAGGTTTACTTCAGGTCTCTGTGCTGCCCCCCTGATTAATGCCCTCCTTGCCTGGTCCGTGAGTTTTGGTGGACGGCCATCTTTTGGCAGGTGCTGTTGTGCCATGTTCATCCATTTGGTTATGATAGATTTGATGGTGCTCCTGGGGATCATCAAAGATTTGGATATTTTTTTACAACCTAACCCTGACTGGTACTTATTATCAACATCTGTCCTTTACTTGTTTGGAGAGTTCTGTGGTCTTCATGGCAGTGTTTGGTTAGTGGTGCCTTCTTCTTAGGTGTTGCAGCCTCTGGGGCCTTTCAAAAAAGGTGTGTATATGTAATGACAGATCATGTGACACTTAGATTGCACACAGGTGGACATCATTTCACTAATTATGTGACTTCTGAAGGTAATTTGTTGCACCAGAGCTTTTTATGGGCTTCATAACAAAGGGGGTGAATACATACGCACATGCCAATTTTCTGTTTTTTATTTAAAAAAAAAAAAGATTTATGTATATATTTTCACTTCACCAAATTAGACAATTTTGTTCTGATCCATCACATAAAATTCAGATTAACAAAACATTGAACTTAAGGCTGTAATGTAACAAAATAGGAAAAAGTCAAGGGGGGGTGAACACTTTTGCAAGGCACTATACATTCACCCCACTTACCTCAATCCCTATGGACCCTACACATACCATCACCCCACCTACCTCACTCCCTATGGACTCTATACATACATTTAACCACTTACCTCACTCTATATGGTCTCTACACATGCATTCACTCACGTACCTCACTCCCTATGGACTCTACACGTACATTCCTCCCACTTACCTCCCTCCCTATGGACTCTACACATACATTCATCCCACTTACCTCTCAATCCCTATAGACTCTACACGTACATTCAACCACTTACCTCACTCTATATGGTCTCTACACATACATTCACTCACGTACCTCACTCCCTATGGACTCTAAACATACATTCATCCCTCTTACCTCAATCCCAACTGCATCTATTGGTAAATACATCAGCTGTAAGTGACATCCTCCTGTGTGCTCCCATCATCCAGTGGAGGATCTTGTCTCTAACCCCATTAGTAATAAAAAGCCTTGTGATCACAAAAGAAAGTGTTGTGGGAAATCCCCCGTACTTAGACCACTTCTCACTCTGACACTCAGGCATGGGAACAAAGCAGAGACCTCTGGTTCTTTTTATTGTTTCTATTAGAAAATAAGTGACTTAGCAGCAAATACATCCAAAAATGGCCATTACTAAGTCACTTACCAGGTTGCAACTGGCAGAAAAAACACAGACATAACTTTTTATATCTGTTTACATAAAACAGTGAAAACAATAATTTTACAGCCAATTACATTTTATTTACCGGTACATAATATCCAATAAGCTTTCAAGCCTTATCAAACATATTATTCTTTATCACTCTAAATGTGCAGAAATATTTCATTTCTAATGTTTCCGCGCAAAGGACAAATAATGTCCTTGGATATGGCAAAAAACATATTTATGCTACGTCTAGAGCTGTGGATCAGTCTCCAAACGAAATATCCAAGTCATAGGTCAGATGTATCCAATTATTTCATAACTAATATCTTGCAATTAGTGCTAATTTTGTGTGTATATATATATATATATATATATATATATATATATATATATACTAAAATGTAAGGATATTTGTATAATTTTCCGCAAAAAGAAAAACCTTATGACATTTTTCTGTGAGATAAAAATAGTTTTTACCATTGTCCTGTAGACTCATAGTAATCCAGAACTCAAGCAACCAGAAAAAAAAGCTAATACTGTGCTTTATTTAAAAATTACATTTTACAGGCCTCAACAATGCCAAGGAGCCAGGTTGTTAAGCCACAAAATGCTTACAGGCACCTAGATTTCATCCACTCTACGTTCAATGTTACCTGGAAGCAGACAGGCATCTGTGACTGAGCCAGACAGTGTTGGGGTTATATTCCCCCGGGCATGAGTGACTGAGCCAGGGCAGTGTTGGCATTACATTCCCCAGGCATGAGTGACTGAGCCAGGGCAGTGTTGGCGTTACATTCCCCGGGCATAAGTGACTGAGCCAGGGCAGTGTTGGCGTTACATTCCCTGGGCATGAGTGACTGAGCCAGACCAGTGTTGGCTTTACATTCCCCAGGCATGAGTGACTGAGCCAGGCAGTGTTGGGGTTACATTCCCTGGGCATGAGTGACTGAGCCAGGGCAGTGTTGGCGTTACATTCCCCAGGCATGAGTGACTGAGCCAGGCAGTGTTGGGGTTACATTCCCCAGGCATGAGTGACTGAGCCAGGGCAGTGTTGGCGTTACATTCCCCAGGCATGAGTGACTGAGCCAGGCAGTGTTGGGGTTATATTCCCCCGGGCATGAGTGACTGAGCCAGGCAGTGTTGGGGTTACATTCCCTGGGCATGAGTGACTGAGCCAGGGCAGTGTTGGCGTTACATTCCCCAGGCATGAGTGACTGAGCCAGGGCAGTGTTGGTGTTACATTCCCCGGGCATGAGTGGCTGAGCCAGGGAAGTGTTGGCGTTACATTCCCCAGGCATGAGTGACTGAGCCAGTGTAGTGTTGTCGTTACATTCCACAGGCATGAGTGACTGAGCCAGGGCAGTGTTGGTGTTACATTCACCGGGCATGAGTGACTGAGCCAGTGCAGTGTTGGGGTTACATTCCCCCGGGCATGAGTGGCTGAGCCAGTGCAGTGTTGGGGTTACATTCCCCCGGGCATGAGTGGCTGAGCCAGTGCAGTGTTGGCATTATATTCCCCTGGTTTAGCACCACACCCTCCAGCCGAACATACTGGTGTGTTAGTGAGCAGTGAAAGCTGCTGCTGCTAGAGAAGCCCTCACTGACAAATATACTTTGCAGAGCATCTTTTAATACTAACTCTCAAGCAACCAGAAACTACATTTATCCAGAATCTACCTATCCCCATGGGTGCCGGGTTAACTGAGAGTCTACTTTAATATGGTTTATATGTCAGTGTTTCATTCCCCTTATGGGGTCTTTGTCAAGTCTGCAACCATGTGGAAAATTCCTACCCCAAATAATGTCTCCGGCAAAAACATGATGTCACACACCTATCTGTGTATTATCTGCTGGAAGTGTTTCTTTTTTTCCAACAATCCCTCTTTCGAGACCAACCCTTAGATGCTCAGTAATCATCCGCTATACTCTTCTTCTTTATACAGTCTGGCAATAAACAACATGGAGATCATGTATCTTGCTCAAATAAAGCAGCCCATTTGTGTCAGGGATTTGCCCATCAGTTGCAGTCTGACACTCTTGGGTTAATCTTCCTGGGACTGCACCCAGACACACAAGAGTTAATTCTATTAAATCCAGAGCAGCTGGAGGCTCTTTTCACCAGAAGCATGACTATGGAATTAGTCCTAAATGTTAATTTCAATGTAATGGTTTTATTTTAAATTGTATTTTTTTATTTTAATTTGTTTTATTTTTATTGTCAATTTTTTTTTAGTAAATTTGTTTTTATTTTTTATATTGTTTTTTTAGGTAGGTGTTAAGGTATTACAGGGTTTTCGCTGGTACCCCCAGGGTAGAGGATCATGGTAGTATGGATGTCCATAAGGACCCCTGTGGTAGAGGGCTAATTTTAGATACCATGGGGATCCCTATTGGGGTTGGTGGATGGGGCATTCCAAGTGCCCTCTGAATTTCTATACTACTATAACTTACCTCAGAAAACTTGGTGCCCATTTTTTAACAGCATCTACTATTTTATTCCTATTTAATCCCCATACTCTCAGCATCTGGGTAAGGTCATCAGTTTTCAATGATAATGGATGAAAATATTAAGCTTGTAAATGAGTATTTGTGTCTGCATGCTTAATATTGGTGTCATTATTCAACTTTATATAGATATTGGTATCACCTAATTGATTCAAAATATCTTTCATGTAATCCCCATAATTAATAAGCATTAGGGAACATTTCTTATTTGCTGATGTAATTACCCCAATCTGCCATTTTATTTTCAATGGCACAAACTTCCTGATAGAAGACTTTGCATACACAGGTAGTTTGTATCTTCACAGTGGGAAAGTGTCAGTAACTACAGTCCGTGCTCTCAGCAGCACTAATGGGTAGATTGTTAGTTTAGAGAAACACCCACCTCGGAAAGTAACAGGCAGCAGCAAGCAAAAAAAAGGAAAGCCTGTGCAAAGCAATAATTTCCTGTAAAACCTGCAGTATGTAAAGTTTGTGTTTTGTTTTTGCTTTTTAATAACATTTTGCAGACCATAATATTGAGTTAAACAAAAGACCATAATTGATAATATTTGGTATGCACCGGATCACACTGCACTCTATAGACATTCGGACAGCTGTTGCTTCATTTTCATATGATTACAAAATATGTTGTATGTTCATAAGGAGTTAAATAACTTCCACTAAATTCATAGACTAACCTAAATCATTTTTCAACCAAATTGGCCTTTTATTAACTGCAAATTGGTTGTCAGTACGCTATAAATAATTATAGTAACTATAATAGATATACACAAACTAATCATTTCAATATAGAAGTATGTTAAAGCTTGAAATTACTCCTGTTGCTTTTGTTTCCAACAGATGGATCCGAGATCTGGAATAACCTTGGACAAGACAACATTTCTCACACAGTAAAGCCATCTGCATGTTCTGAATGCGGGAAATGTTTCAGTCGAGCCTCATATCTTGAAGAACATAAGAAGACTCATACAGGAGAAAAACCTTTTCCATGTTCTGAATGTGGGAAATGTTTCAGTCAGCACTCAGCTCTTAATACCCATAAGAGGACTCACACAGGAGAAAAACCATTTCCATGTTCTGAATGTGGGAAATGTTTCAGTCAGCTCGCACATCTTAATAACCATAAGAAGACTCATACAGGAGAAAAACCTTTTCCATGTTCTGAATGTGGGAAATGTTTCAGTCAGCTCTCCGCTCTTAATAGTCATGAGAGGATTCACACAGGAGAAAAACCTTTTCCTTGTTCTGAATGTGGGAAATATTTCAGTCAGCTCTCAGCTCTTAATAGCCATAAGAGGACTCACACCGGAGAAAAAACATTTCCATGTTCTGAATGTAGGAAATGTTTCAGTCAGCTCGCACATCTTAATAACCATAAGAAGACTCATACAGGAGAAAAACCTTTTCCATGTTCTGAATGTGGGAAATGTTTCAGTCAGCTCTCCGCTCTTAATAGTCATGAGAGGATTCACACAGGAGAAAAACCTTTTCCTTGTTCTGAATGTGGGAAATATTTCAGTCAGTTCTCAGCTCTTAATAGCCATAAGAGGACTCACACCGGAGAAAAACCTTTTCCATGTTCTGAATGTGGGAAATGTTTCAGTCGTCTCTCACATCTTTGTAGACATAAGAGGACTCATACAGGAGAAAAACCTTTTCCATGTTCTGAATGTGGGAAATGTTTTGGTAGGGCCTCAGCTCTTAATAGACATAAGAGGATTCATACAGGAGAAAAACCTTTTCCCTGTTCTGAATGTAAGAAATGTTTTAGTCAGCTCTCCGCTCTTAATAGTCATGAGAGGACTCACACCGGAGAAAATCCTTTTCCATGTGCTGAATGTGGGAAATGTTTCAGTCAGCTCTCCGCTCTTAAAACCATAAGATGACTCATACAGGAGAAAAACCTTTTCCATGTTCTGAATGTGGGAAATGTTTCACTCTTTCCTTACGTCTCAAGCAACATATTAAAACTCACACAGGATAAACACCATTTGCATGTTCTGAAAAAACTTACACAAGTAAAAAAATGTGTTTCAGTCAGATTTGAAATAACACAAGTAAACATGGCATATTATGAAATTCTAATAAATGTAATTAATCAAAACCATTTAGCAAGCTCACAGAAATATGTGGATATCTGGGTTGTAAATCATATTAATAGAATGTTTCAGCAGTGCTGCTATTTTAGTAAGTTCTACTACTGTATCACCTTGTATTATTACATTACATTCTATAGGGCGTCACTGGTTCTGTGCATTGCTGTGATCTACTTGGTTACCAATAACCTTTTGATTTAAAGGGATATGAATGTTTCCTGGGTTATTACATTTCTGCACTATGAGCAAAAAGCAGCCTATCTGTATGCAGCACATCTCATAAAACATTTTATTAAATTACTTTATTAATATCTAAAAATATCTCTCATGATCATGTTGACACCAGGGGTGTCTACATAGACCCTGATCCCCCTCCCCGCCCCCAATAAGCATGCAGCATTAGATAATTAATTTAACAGATTATTCACCTGCTGTTGCTTCCCCAGCGTCCTGTCTCTGATGTGTGCTATGTGCTGCTGCTGACATAGTGTCTCACTACATATCCCAGGCTGCTTTGCAGCACAAACAGGAACCCCAGTGTTAGTTCAAATGTTTCAGCTAACCTGTTTGGCCAAAACAAATTATTTAAAATGTTATGCTAATTTAGCCTGGGGTTGGAGGGCGCAAATAACAAAACAAATGAAGTTTGGCACTTAACACCTAATTTAAAATGGTTACCAAAACAAAAAATAATTTAATAGTAAGTCAAGGGACAGTCTCTCAATTAAGAGACCTCTATAGGACTATATAAAAAACTAAAAGAGCTCAGCTTCACTGTATTCCCAGAGTGGGGATATAAAACTACTCAAAGATCTGAAAATAAAATCATAGGGCTAAGTGCAAGGTGCCTCTAGATGTAAAAACAAAACTAGCAAAAAATATATTCACAGTATATACAAGGAAATGTATATGGAAAGCAGTAGGTGGGGCCTCTGAAAGTAGGGTGTAAGGATGCCTCACAAATACAGTGTAAAATCATAGAGAAGAAACAAGAAAAATATATTCCTCCACTCTGTGGGTTTACCTTAGTACTGATACCACTCACCCATGGGAATAGCGTTCAAGTGTGGGCAAATTTGGCTTATAAGCCACACAACGCTGTGATACTCACCCACCTTCTGCTAAATCATGGAAAAAACTAAAAATCCAGACCGGTTTCGAGGGTTAGAGCTTTAAAAGAATACCACTATGCTCCTGAAAGGCTC
The DNA here is from genome assembly GCA_027410445.1 of Discoglossus pictus. Taxonomy (NCBI): domain Eukaryota; kingdom Metazoa; phylum Chordata; class Amphibia; order Anura; family Alytidae; genus Discoglossus; species Discoglossus pictus. Next base: position 31,856,423 of record CM050170.1, on the reverse strand, counting down.
ATTAATGTCAAGCTTTTCTACAAATGTATTCTCAGTTTATAAGTGATACTAATATGTTTAATATGATAAATATTTCTGTAATAGATATTTTAATTCATTAAAGTGATTAACGAGCTCACTGTCAATAAGAATGACACCTTCTACTATACAAAAAAATATTATTTTTTTGCATAAATATAAGGTGCTAATACTTTATGAGTTGAACAGACATCTGCACTAAATGTAACTTTTTTTAAATGTGAAATAGTTATAGCTAAAGTTATTTTTTTAATTGATTAAGAATTGACTTAGATATTGCTTGATTATCCATCACCCTCTCTGTTTTTCCTCCTAACCCTCTCTCATCCAAATCTTCCTTTCCATTGTCCCTCTTTCACCCCTTGCTATTTTTGGTCACATTTTAACCCCCAATTTATTTGAAGAGCTCTCTTGATTTACCCATTTGGTTATCTTCTTCTATCTCTATATCACGCATTATTCAGTTGGACCAATCTTTGCCTGTCTCCACTACCTTTCACTTTTCTATTACTTTCAAAGCATAACCATACAGCCAGTTGCCCTTCTCACATGAATAACTCTTGTTCCATCAGGAGGAGTGGAGCCAACTCCATTGTTCATGTTTACTTTCTTGATATTGTGTTGGTAGATAGAGTGATCATTGTGTCAGCTCCACAATAGGCTTTTTAGATCTGCCTTTGCAAGCAATAATGGGATGACATCTCCATAGACCAGGTCACACAGTATACCTTAAATTACCACCAAATTGTTTATAAAACAATACATAAAAATATCTGGCATGTTTAACATGTTTAGAATCACTGTTACCACAAATGTAATGCACCTAGTATTACAATATAGTAAAACATACACCTCTGTAGTACAGTGACTATACCCATAGCTGAAAATGGTACAACTAGTATAGTGGATCAGTGGATTCCTTAGCCTAGAGGCCCAGTGCAAAGAGAATACTTTATACATACATGCCCGGCACGTGTGGGTTTTTGACTTTGCTCTGTGAGCACCAACTCCCTTTCCAGTAGAGCAATATCACTAAGTGCTGCAATTCTCCTCTCCAGTTCTCCAATTGGAGCTTCAAGCTAGACAACATGGTCACACCTGACACAGAGGTATGGATCCTGGATCAGTTGCTCTAGCAGCTCATACACATGCCAAGATGTACACTAAGAGAGGTTGTCTCTGAACTGACTCAAATTGGCAATTACAAAAAATAAGTTTGTATAAAGTAAAAAAAAAAAAAATGTATATATGTATCTTTTTTCTTTTTTTCTTCCCCCCCTTTTTTCCTCCTGCACAACAATTACCCCCTTTTCTTTGAACTCCTTTTATTTAACCTCCTACACTTATACTAGAACTGCACTTTTAGTAGAACTGTTCTCAAGCTCACAAGTTCGCTTCTTCCCCTGCTTGGCAGCATCATTAAATTAGGGCTACATTGTAAAACGTAGCCCGTAACTCCTGATTTATGTGTTATGGCTATTAAATTAGCCCTGTAACGTTGCTCGAATAGGGTATGTGCTGAGCAACGTTGAACTTTGCTCACATAAATTCTTTGATCTGTCATGCCCGTAACTGCTACTGGTTCAATTCAGCTATTAAATTGCAACATGGTCACTTGCGACATATAGACATATACTGTAACTTGCATGTAATGGAATATTATATTTACAGCTTTATTATATTGCATTATATATATGCATTATATCTGGACTGTGGGTCCGATCGCAAACTGTACGTAAAGCACATTGGACTTCAAATTCTACCCTCCCTTTTTTTTCAGTGACGTAACACTAACAATCTCTTTTACCATTCGCTCCATCTGAACCCGTAACTGCGTGATTGCTTAATTGTTTGCGTTCAAGCACGCAATCCTGATGGCCGAGAACTGGTTTACAAAATAGCCTCTCTCGCTTTAGCTTGTAGCCCTTTCTAATTTAATAGCAATGTAAGTAGGCCAAATTTCAACCCTGCAGCTTCACGTTGGAGTTACGAGGCTGGAATTTAATAAGGCTATATATTAGGTTCTTACTACTCATCTGCGCAAAAATCACTTCATTAGTACCCAAACACCCTTACTGTTCAGAAAAAATCACAGAACAGATGCAAACAAAATACATTTATTGTGTATATACCAGAGTCACTGGATCACCAGAGAACCCATAATTGTATTTCTTTGAAGTCTGATCAGGAAACATTTTTTTAAACTTGTGTTAGATATTTAAATGTGAACACATGTACTATATATATATATATATATATATATATATATATATATATATATATATATATATAGATAGATATACATACAGTATCTCACAAAAGTGAGTACACCCCTCGCATGTAAATATTTTATTATATCTTTTCATGTTACAACACTGAAGAAATGATCATGCCCTGCTTCAGTATGTCACAGTACATGTTGGCATTCATTTTTCATGGTTCCCTCAATCAACTCCCCAGTGCCGGCAGAACTCATTGAGGCCCAGACCATTACACTTCCACCACCATGCTTAACTGTAGGCGAGGCACACATTTCTTTGTACTCCTCACCTGGTTGCCGCTACACACACTTGACACCATCTGAACCAAATAAGTTTATTTTGGTTTTCTTCAGACCACAGGACATGGTTCCAGTAATCCATGTCCTTAGTCTTCTTGTTTTCAGCAAACTGTTTGAGGCTTTCTTGTGCATTATCTTTAGAACAAGCTTCCTTCTGGGACGACAGGCATGCAGACCAATGTGATGCAGTGTGCCGCGTATGGTCTGAGCACTGACAGGTTGACCCCCCCACCCTTTCAATCTGTGCAGCAATGCTGGTAGCACTCCTACGTCTATTTCCCAAAGACAACCTCTGAACATGCACTCAACTTCTTTGGTCGACAATGGGGAGGCCTGTTCTGAGTGGAGTCTGTCCTGTGAAACCGCTGTCCTGTGTCCTGTGAAACCACCTTGGCAATCTTCCTATAGCCTAGGCCATGTTTATGTAGAGCAACAATTCTTTTTTTCGTTATACTAGGACACAGTGACTCCCTTTACCGGCCAAGCTTTACCTGTGACTGGAGAGCATGATCCCCTCCCTTAGGAGACTAGGCCGCAGGGCAGTATTCCAACATGATAATGACCCCAAACACACCTCCAAGACGACCACTGCCTTGCCAAAGAAGCTGAAGTTTTCTGGTGCTCCAGACTAGGTGCTCCCACTTCTGTCAACCTGGATTAAATTCTCAGTCAGAAAACAAAGAGGTCACACCACCCTGAAGCCGAGAATGGTGGGGCCTGGTCAGTACTGGGATGGGAGACCACCTAGGAATACCAGGAGCTGTATGCTGTGGCCCACTGAAGAAGGTACTGGCAACCCACTCCAGTATCTCTGCCACGAATACCAAGAAGATCAGCATCACCATGGACATAAAGATGTTCTGGTGTGTTACAGTCCATGAAGGTCACAGGGAGTCAGAAACTACTGAACGACGCAAAAAAACATGTATATATTTTGTATTCTTTATTTTACCAGCATTCACAAGCATCAAACTATCTATCTATGTGGGCCACCCTTGACACCTATCACTCACCCCTATACCGTTTGTTACCTACAGACCTTAACTGAATATTATGTTATAACCATGGGGGTCCTTCGAACCACCATGGCACCTAAAATTAACCCTGTTACTATATGGCTCTTGCATGGTATTCTAAACTATAATCATGGGGGACCCTATGGACTCCCATTGCACCTGATATTAACACCTATAACAAGAGTCTCTATGGATGCCCATGGTATTCTAAACTATAATCATGGGGGACCCTATGGACTCCCATTGCACCTAATATTAACGCCTATAACAAGAGTCTCTATGGATCCCTATGGTATTCTAAACTATAATCATAGCAGTCCCTACGGTGCCCTATGACACTTAATATCTATGGTGGTCCCTACTGATTTGTGCATTCTGATTTGTTAGACATTTAACCAATCAGCAATATGGCAGGGGAAATTTAAATATTCAATTTTTATATATGAAGCTTCTAGTGGTAGGTAGGATGCCATGGGAGTCCTTGAGAACCCCTATGGTATAATATTAGGTGCCATGTGGTCCATTGTTATAGTTTACAATACCATAAGGTCTGTAGGTACCACCATGCTATAGGAGTTATTATTTGGTGCCATCAAGGTACAAAAGGATGCCCATGACTATACTTTAGATTGGGAATCCCCTGGGATACCCATTCTCATTGGGGTAGTGATCAGAGATCCCGGGATACACTGGCTCATAGGAGGCAGTGGTATTAACCCCTTAATTGTGTCAGATTTGAGCAATAAAGCCTAAAATTTGACACAAGTTGTTAGCTCCTTCATAGCGACAGATTGGAAACATACAGACTTCCCAGAGGCATTTTTTCTGCCTTTACAGAGTATTCAATGTACCCTTAGGTTTTTTTTTGGTAATTTTGGTCACTCTGAATGACGTCTGAGTAGACGTCAGAGAGAACGGAAATCAATGTAATAGCGATTTTTAATTCATAAAAGCCGGTATCATATTTTATTTTTAATCGTCTGTTCTATCTTTCTCTGTGTGCCCTCTCTCTCTGCGCCGTCTGCACGCTGTGTGTTCTCTGTCCTTCCCCACCTCCCTCTCTCTCCCTCACTTTCTTACTCTCTTTCCCACTCTCTCTCTATATTTTTCCTCTCCTTCTCTCTTTCTGTCTCCCCCTCTTTCTCTTCCTCCCCCTTCTTCACTCTCTTTGCCTCTTCTCACCCCTCTCTCTCTCCCCCTCCCTCTCTTTCTCCTCTCTCTCCCCTTCATTCTTTCACCTCCTTCTCTCTCTCTGCCTCCCCCTCCTTCTCTCTCTCTCTGCCTCCTCTCCCCCTCTCTCTCAACCTCTTCTCTCTCCCTCTCTCTTTCCCTCTATCACTCCAACATCCCTCTGTCTCTCCCTCACTTTCTTACTCTCTCTCCCTCTCTTCCTTCCCTCCCTCTCTCTCTCTCCCTCATTTTCGCTCTCCTCCTTCCTCTCTTCCCCTCCTCCTCCTCTCTCCCCTTCCTACTCCTCTCTCCCCTTCCTACTCTCTCTCTCCCCTTCTCTCTTTCCCTCCCTCACTCCCACATCCCTGTCTCCCCTCCCTTTCTCTCTCTCACTTCCTCTCTCTCCCCCTCCTTTTCTCTTTATGCCTCCCCCTCCTTCTCTCTCTCTGTCTCCTCTCTCTTCCCCTCCCTTTCTCTCTTTATTTTCATCCCTCTCTACCTCCTGTCTCTCCCCCCTCTTCTCTTTGTATGCCTCCCCAATCTTTCTCTCTCTCTGCCTCCTCTCTCTCCCACCCTCCCTCGCTTTCTTTCTTTTCATCCCTCTCTACCTCCTCGCTTTTCCTCTTTCTCTCTCTGCCTTCTATCTCCCCTCCCTCTCTCCCCACCTCCTCTCTTTCCCTCCCCCACTCCACCATCCCCCTCTCTCTCTCCTTTTTTCTCTGTTCCTCCTCTCTTCCCCATCTCTGCCCATTCTCTATCTGCCTCTCTCTTTCCCTCCTCTCCCTCCCTCTCTGCCTCCTCTTTCTCCCTCTCTGCCTCCTCTTTCACTCTCTCTCCCTCCCTCTCTGCCTCCTCTTTCTCCCATCACCTTGCTGTGGGTAAGCTGTTTATGTGTTTGTTGTGTGTATTTATTGTGTTTCTAATGTTTTTCGGGTCGTGCGGGTTGCGTCCTTGTTTTCAGGTCTTGTACGTCTATTTCAGAAAATCCGTAGGTGTTTGGTGGTGTTTTGCGTCTTTAGAGTGCTGTAGCCTCATTTTTTTTTTTCGCCGCCCATTTTTTTTGTCGATTAGGGGTTTTTCGGTTGTGTAAACTCTTTTATTTTGAGTTAAATTGAGGTGTAACTTCAGTGTTCGAGGTCCTGGGTGCCCCCCCCCCTTGCTGTAGGTTAGCTTTTTATGTATTTGTTGTGTGTATTTATTGTGTTTTTCATGTGCGCTGGTTTCAGGCGTTTTTTTGCGAGGTCGTAATGGGTCGTAACACGTCGCGTATTTTGGTTTCGTAAGTCCGTAAATTTTGCGAGGTCCGCAGTTGCTGGCAAGGAGCGCCTTTGCAGCGTTAGCAACAACCCGCATGCTCACAACTATATATGTGATGACTATATAAATAGATTATATGTGGAAAGAGCAATTACATATATATGTTTTATTATAGTAAGAGACAGTCATCATATATTAGAAATATTTTTTGAATAATTTTTGAAGAATTCCACTCGATAATCAGTAAAATATTTTGTGGAACAAAACACAAATAAAAGAAAAAAATACATATGATTACTAATATATACAATTATACTGTAGTGGAATCTCCATTATTGTCTATGCTAACTTGTAAATATGGAAGACTTTAAATCCAATGGAAACTACAATAGAAATGTGACAACAAAATCTGTCATTGCTTTCAATAAGACTAATACATTTCCCATTAGATCACAAGGACACATCCTAATGAGAAGACAAATGAATGAAGCTGTTTTTGTTGAATGTTTATGGAAACTGTTAAGCTTCTCTATGTAGCCATAAATATTTTGGACATCTATTTCCTTCCAATATAAAATCTCTAAAAATATAATATAAAATCAGAGTCACTATCAGATCCTCTCTTCCTTTTCATATATCCTGGTCTTTCTATCTCTCTTACTTTTAGATATATTTATTATATATATAATTTCTTTCATCATCAGATATATTTACTATATTTCTTTATCATCAAATATATTTATTATACATTTTTTATCAACAGATATATGTATTATATATTTTTATCATCAAATATATTTATTATAATTTTTAACACAGATATGTTTATTATACATTTTTTATATTAACAAAGCAGTAAAATACAAGTTACATTTTACAATTCAAATATGAATTTACTAATACATATTTAAATGATAGAAATATTTCCATATATTATTATTATTTTTATTATCATTTATTTAAAAATTGCCGACATATTCTGTAGCGCTGTACATAACATAATACATTGGCCAAAAATAAGCCTGCTTTCATTACTTATAGTATTAAATATTTAGCTTATTAATAATATCATTGTCACTTCCTTATTTACACTGCATCTTGATAACTAATTATAATGCCTTACATATATTTATAATTGTATTAGCTCAAGAATAGCATTTTTTTAATTATTTAATTTATTTATTATTACTTTTAATTTTTTAAATTTATAAAATAAATATTTTTATATATAGGTACTGTATTTACATATTTAACCTATTGCATATTAGATTAATATTCATAAAAAATTTAACTTTAATACATTACAGAAGCATCTCTATATTAAATGTATGGTATTAAGATATTAGTTATATTAGTTGAAACATTACCATTATAATTATTTATATTAAACAAATTATAATTTACTTAATTTAAATTGAAGTTTATACAGCTATGTGTGTATTTAAACTATTAAATATTAGATTAATATTAATATTTTGTTATATTACCTAACATTATTATTATTATTATTATTATTATTATTATTATTAATAATAATAATAAAAATGTTGTTGTTATGAAACTATTATATGCAATGTTTAAATATTATAAATTAAAAGTATATTGATTTGAAATTCTACATGAATTCTTTGCAGTTGAATAAACTGTCAATATTTTTTTTCTATTGCTGATATTATATTTTAGACAGATATCAAGACAATTTAATTTTAATTTATCTATTGGAAAATATTAAATTAAGGTACACCAAACTTGTAAACATAATCATTTGGAAATCTCTCAGAAGACAAAATAATAATTTGTATCCTCATCCTTCAGGACTATGCGGCACACGGCTAATTACAAATAGGTCATTGTAAGTCTATTGAATGGAATCATACACGTCTTAAATCTCCTTGAGACTTTCTAGCTAATTAAATCTATTAGTACCAACAAGAGGTTTCATTGTTGACTTTATTAACATTATATTTTATATTAAAGAAAATAAATCGATTTATCATTGAGTAAAATTATAGATTTAGATATAACATTTATAAAATATAGAATTAATGTAATAAATGCAGACCAAAATAGTCTAAATAAAGTAATTTATTAAAACAAGAAATTTGACTTAAATACATTTATAATTATATATTTTTTTATAATTCTTTGAATAACTTACATATTAATGTGTCATTAAAATAATGGATAAATAAAATCTAATTAATTAAAAATATTTAGTTTGTGTTCTATATTATCTTTTTTTTTAAATTAATTTGGCATAAATCATATACTTGAACTCCTTGTTTCTAAATAGACTTAACTCTTTACCGAAAATACTCTATAATTTATTTAACACTGTTTATTTTCAACCTTTAACCACTTCTATTATTACATAAAATACAACACTATAATAACTATTACACCATCTAAACTGCACATAAAAGAACCAATGTGGTAATAGTTTTAACATTTACTTTGCACTTAAAATGTGGAACATGTTCTTAATTTAAACAACCCGCTCTTTGTTGGACTTTAAATGTCCATTGGATCAAACCTATTTGCAGATTGTTAGGTTCTTTCAAACCCTCCACACAGGATAGCCTTACCAGAGGTTAGGACAAATTACCAATTTCTCTCTCTGCAGAAATTCAGAACAAGTCACGGATACTGAAACAAGTTGCAAAAAATAATTTCTGATTAAAAAAAATATTTGCATTTCCTCTAAATGAAACACACTGTGCATATGTGTCCCAAACAGAGCCTTCCGTGGGCAAACATACATTTCCCACCTTAAGTTACCCTTGAACTACTTTATGTTAGTCAGGGCTGACTCTACAGACTTGGGGCTATCCTGGGCAGAAAACAGCCCAGGATACTGGACCATACATCAGACAAATGGTTATTCTCGGGGGCAGTTATTAAGGGACTGGTTAACAAAATCTGCCTGACCATCAAGGGTAGCTGGTTTCAGGAGGTCAGGCAGGAGCCTACCTCGGGGTCACTGCTGGTAGGCAGGCAGACCGACAGAAGTTGGTTTGGGAGTGGTAGGGAGAGCAGCTTAGGTGCTTGATCACTCATAGCCTCCACAGTTGCCGGGTTCAATGAAACATGAACTGGGCACCACTATAGGACAAAATCTCTTTTAGGAACCCTACTGGGAATAATACAACCATTAAAGCTTCCACTATGGCAGTAAATGTAATCTTTGCTAGGTGATTGGCCTCAGGATAGTAAGTAGCAAAGTCTACCACTTTAAATATATGCTTCTTGCCCATCTTGCTAAGTTTAGCTAGGGGTAACCATCAAGGGCAAAGCTGGATACAGCTGACATGAATCACAGGAGTCACTGTACCAGGTGACATCCCTGTTAAACCCTGGTCAGTGGAACACTCAGAATGTTGCATCGTTTAGCTCCTCAGATGCCTTGGTAAGTGGTCATTGTGTGCCAACTCTAACAGGTCAACACTATACTTCTAAAGACAATAACTGCATAGTAGCACCATTGTTTCACAATCCCTCCCTATCAGATCCATGATTCCTGTTCTTCCCGAGATTTCTGCCTCTTCCACTCCCTTTTGATTGTAAGTAGAGAGTTTCCAATCTTGGAAAAAATCACTTTCTACAAAGATTCTAAACTCAAAACAGGGCCCTCCATTATCTGCAGTTTGCTAATATTGTTTCTTTCCTTGTTCTTATCCCCTGTACAGTGCTATGGAATATGTTGGTGCAATACAAGTAGAAGTAAAAAAAAAAAAATAATAATAATAGTAATAGTAAAATGTGTAAATAGATCACATTTCTGCATACCCGTCCTTTGTTACGTTATGGTGGATGTGTATAATTGATCTTTTCAGAAATCATCTGCATGTAGGGACTAATAACATATGGATAGCAGCAAAATCTATTTCAATTGCATTAACCTCCTTAGCGGTAATCCCGAGATTTTTTAGTTCCTAAATCGGTTTCTTAAGCTCGCAAATCAGCAAAAATAAATGCTTTATTTCATGTTTAATTTTCGTTATCAAGTCCTACGAGCTTCAACCTCCAAGCCCGTATGACTTTGGAATCAACCTCCATATTTCATTGAAGTCCTACGGGCTTGACTAACGAATTACGGGCTTGGAGGACAAAAATTAAAAATGAAATAAAGTATTTGATTTTGGCGATGTGCAAGCTGGAGATTGTTGTGCTTTTAATTCTAATGTCACCCATTGTGTTCCCCATCACTTACAGTGCTTGACAGTGCTGTATTGAATTTATATTTGCATTTACAGTGCTCCGAGTTTGAGGGCTTGAAACACGAGTTACGGGCTTGCTATAATGTTCAAGCACACAAATGCTTACTGCCGATAGCATGGTTTTTGATTATTGGGAAGGGGAACTAACTTGCATGCCCAGCCAACTGAATAGGTAAGTAAAAGTAGAGCTACAAGTAGCACAAAAGTAGCGAATCGGAAAGTTACTTGCAAGTAACAGCCCAGAATTGAATGAGGCCCACTGCGAGTATGAGAGGATCCAATCAGACCTGGTCATCTGACCTTTACTCGTAGGCTGGGAATGCTTGGGGCATGCTGTTATAAGGGATTGAAATGTTGACCCTGATCACTAATACGGACAATGCTATCCATTTTGAGCATTTACCTGACTTTTCTTGCTGTTTACCTCTCAGGATGCTCTTATTGTTGTTACTAGCATTATACATGTAGTTTGTAGCCCTGATTTGTGTAAAGTTTCTCCTGCAATATTAGGGTCACTACCACTTTTGGTTATATTTTTAAAATGTGATTGTCCTTAACACTTACTCTGTGGGCTACATATGCTGCTTTATTGAGCTCTGCTCTTAAAATGAATATCCCTACTTTAAAGCTTAATTTAATTGAGCAAATTGTAATTACAGGAGCCCGTAATGTAGCCCGTAAAAGTTACTGCTATTTAATTGGCTTCTTTTAGCTACTCACAATCCATCTCCACCTTTGATCTTTCAAGCCCCCAAATGTTACAGTCGCTAAAATTGCGTATTGAGATTTAATTGCAACAATTCAACAAGCCCGCAATTGCCTTTACACCCATAAATGGAAAATGTAGCAAATAATCCTATGTGTACTAGAGAGGACTCACAAGTGGGTTAAACATCTCTTTGTAACACATCAAAAGCAAATAAACACACACTACTGTACTTTAAAATACTGGGAAAGCAATGGAGATATTAGAATTAATTGCACAACAGTCTCAAGCTCTCAATTCTGCAATAAAAGATAATTTTTGTGTAATTTCCGTGTTATTTTGATCATGGCAATCAATGGGTTAATATATATCATGGAACCCCCATGGACTAGAACAGTTAAGTTATTGTTTTTTTTTAGATTGCAACATTTCTGGATTGCGAGTCAAATCGAAAATCGGATTTCTAAACACTAAATGATTGTGGTTTAAACTCCATGTTTTCCATGATGACAGTCTCATTTATTATTGGCTGTGTCTAAATTGTAACTTACTGGCTTGCTTAATTGATATTGTTCAGGCCCTGAAATGCTACATACTATAACATGGTTTTAGCTTTTTGCGGACTTGTTCAAGTGTAACGACTTTCTAACCCGCAGACATACAGCCTGTGGCATTGTAATTACGAGCTTGGAATTAAATGGAGGCCATAGTGTTTTATGGTTTCTTCCTAATATTCTTCCCACTGTAATTTCTATGTTTATTTCTTTCTGAGAGTGAAATAGGTTAAACAGAGATCTGTTTCATCACAAGCTGAACGTGGCCACCCTATGTATATTTGCACTGAGACTCTGCTAGACCCGTTCCCTTCTTGTTAACCGACTTTTAGCACAGATATCCTCGGTGATGGTATTACCACATATTACCTTTTATTATTTGTTATTACTTTCTGTTGATTACAATTGAACATAAAACTTGTTTGTTCTATTTTATGATTTTTTTGCACTTTCCTATCATGCCAGAAAATAAAGAAGCTTAGAAATGATTGGCCTTGGTACCAAAAACATTTATTACTTATATGAGTTGAGCAGGGAATATCCATGTTCAACAATTTATACCCAATATCTAGAATTGGTTGGTGACATTTCTCGTACATTATTAATAATATGACAATCTTATATTTTATGGGTTTAATAATCTCTAATGGTGTAGTAATGGGAGGAAGAAATATTAGAAAAAAAGGGAAAAGTATCAATGGTAAACAAGCTTTATTATAATAAGTAGAGATAGTACCTGGGTAAATTAGTTCTGTGATGTGGATTGGTTACATCTACGTAAAGCTCAATATACTGTATTTACAGCTGTTTTATTATATGTTTGCTTTATTGCATAATGTACTTTTATGATGTAATCTGTGCCTTTCCCTAATAAAAATCGAATAAGAAAAAAGACAAAAGCAAAGTTCTTTTATTATTTTTCTCTCTCTTTCTTCAAAGACTCAGTAAATAAGAGCATGATAATTATGAGTGTTATATGGCTCATTAGTGTTAGATAGCAATGCAAGGATGAGCTATAATTTCCATTTCTATGAATATGATCAATTAATAATGGAAATACATTAAGATGTATCAGTACTATATGTGTAGATAGGGCAAATGCTAACTATGGGATGTTGGAAAAATGGTTATGTGTTGGGTTGGGTGGCCCAACTGTATTGTTTCTGGCCCCCAAACTTTCTGATAGTGGCCCTGGTAAAATGGAGAATGTTTCTAAGATTCTAGAAGATCAGCTGTTAAAAAGTATATTTAATCCTTGAAAGCAGTGAGATTATGGATTATTTGTATGTTGTGTGGCACTTTGTTACATAGAATGCACTGCCAGAAGGTAAGTTCTTATCTTAGAAAGATCTAGAACCGTATGGATCAATGAGGAAGCAACCCCAAGCAGAATGAATAAGACAAGTTGGGTATAATGAACAGAGAGATATAAGGAGGAGCTGAGGAATAAACAGCCATGAAGGAGAGTTTCATAGGGTATTTAGCTTCTCTTCATATTTATATGGACATGTAACATGCCATATATGTAGATATACATATGTAGATAATGAAGGCATAAAATTGAGTGTTTGTCCAACCAAGGATTATGGTGGTAATAGCAGTGAGATCCATACTATCAAATTATATCTAGATAGAAGTAAGAGTACAGTAAATTGACATAGTCTTCATCAACATAGTTAGCTATAGGCCAAGACAAAAAAACAATGTAGGAAAATAAACTGGTACTTTATACTATAAACAACACCACTATTAAAATGTGATGTGCACTGGGTAGGATATTAGCAAAACATAATGGTAATAGCCACAATCCATATGATCCGTGAAGGATTCCTACTAACTGGACGGCGCAGTGAAAGTAGGTAATTAATCATCTGCCTCCATAAACCTATAGCTGACGATGGGATCTATAGTTGATTTTAGACTAGGCCCTCCATTAAATTTCTTCTATTTTTCTCTTACTAATAAAGCACCTAAGTAAAGTAATAATTCTAATTATTTTTTTTTTATTCTTTATGTAATGTATAAACATCTGGGAGGGCAAAAGATAATCCCTCACATAATAATAAATGTGTCCACTAGTTAAAGTTTAATTTAGTTATAGCGTAATATAACCTGGTTAAACTGAGTGTGTGAATGTTATATTGTACAAGCAGAATAATATATTTTTGCTCTTATCTGTTTTTGTCCTGTCTTTATGTTAAATACAAGTATATAGTCATGTAATTGTCTCTGTAAAATAAAAAAATATATGTAAATCTTTACTTTAGTGGTATCCACATGGATGGCTGGATTAACCATTAGGCCGACTAGGCAGCTGCCTGTTGTAGAAAAATGCCGATACTCACATACTTTGTGCTCCGAAATCAGTTATGATAACACAAAACAGTGACCTATGGTAATTTTCTCATCATTAGAGTTTATTTAGAAACAAAATGTGGATTATTAGCAAAACCCAACATGGCTGATAAAAAACTGAACAGAACTGTAAACAACATGGCTTTTTCTAACCGCCCACATAAAACAATGGCACAGTCCATTCCCACTTCCCAAAACATGGAATAACCCATCGCTAAACCAATTACATTTTATTTATATATGATATGCAATAAGCTTATAACACGTACTTTGGTAAGATCTGTTCGCATATCTACTTTATATGATACACTTTAGCGCAGTAAATAACACTTAATAGACATTGAGGATGACTGAAAATACATATTATGTTATGACTAAGACCTGTGTCTGTCTGTAACTGAAGTTGCTAAGTCATGGGTCATGTAGACTTAACTATTTCATAACTTATATCCTGCAGAAATGGAAATACTGGTTCACAGCTAATTTTACATATATATACGCTAAAAATGTAAGGATATTTGTATTATTTCCCGAACATGCACAGAGGAGTTCCCTGTGAGGGGCACCACTTAAAAAAAATGGTTCCTGCCTTAAAAAAAATGAAATGTTGCAGTTCATAGCATGGCTACTAGGAGTTAACCACCTAGAACAAGACAGTTACAACAGGAAAGGCAACATACAGAAATGGCACAACATTGGTCCATGCATACCTTGTGTACTCACTCGCAGGGGCTCTTCCACTTTACTGCCCAGGGGCTCCAAAAAGGTAGATACAGCCCTGTCCACATGCTCAGAAGGTTGAAAGCTTTAAATATTGGTTTTACATTTAAAGATGTGTTTATTTTTTGAAATTAGTGAAACTAAATTAAAAAAAATATATATTTACATTTTATTTGTTTTATTACATTAAAACTTGTATGCATCAAATATAATAATAACAAATATATCACTAGAAAAGGTGAAAAAAATAACACAGATTCCATATATTTCTAGAAATCTGCTCACATATGTTGTGTCTAAACAGATATATAACAAAATGATTAAATTACAGCCAGTCTCTGAAACATGAAAAAGTTCCCAATAAATCTGTCACTCAAAGATCTCATAGACAGATAAACATAAAGTTACACTGGTACATTGACAGGAACAAACCAAAAAAGGTACAAATTATTTCTCTGCTCCTTTAATCAGTGTTTTTGAATAATTTCAGTTGTCTCCTCAGTGCTGACTTTACATCTTTATTTTTCAAGCTATAAATCAGAGGGTTTAGCATTGGGACAATAGCCGTGTTAAAGAGAGAGAAAAGTTTGTTGGACTCCAAGCTGTCTGTAGAAATTGGTCTCATGTATTGGCAGAAGAGAGTCATATAGAGAAGAAGGACGACCGTGAGGTGTGAGGAACATGTGTAGAAGGCTTTACTCCTCCCAGTGCTGGAACGGATCTTCAGGATGGTGCCAATAATGAAAACATAAGAGATGAATGTTAAAGAGGATGGAGTGAGAAGGTTAATGAACATTCCTTCTGTGAGGAGCAGCATCTCTAGAACAGATGTGTCACTACAAGAGAGCTTCATAACTGGTACTAGGTCACAGAAGAAATGGTTGATTACATTGGATACGTAGCAGGTGCATCCTAACAATAGTATAATATAAGGTGTGAAAAAAACTATTGGGGCCAAGCAACTGACAACGACCAACAGAACACAGACTCTATATCTCATGATCATTGGATAATGTAATGGGTTACAGATGGCCACATATCGATCATAGCTCATCGCTGTAAGTAGGAAAAGTTCGTTTTCCGCCAAGAATGAAAATATAAACAGCTGTGACATGCAACCAAGAAAAGACACTGTGTTATCCCCCGTTATAAATGTCACAAGGGTAGATTGTAGAGTGACGGTGGTAGATGACATGTCAAGGAGGGACAAGTTGCCCAAGAAGAAGTACATGGGAGTGTGCAGGTGAGGATCCAGGCAGATGAGTAGAAGAATAGTCATGTTACCACCAAGAACGATAAGATAAATGAGTAGAACCAAAAGGAAAATTGGAGTCTGTAGCTCCGGGATGTCTGATATCCCTTTAATGACAAAATAACTCAAAAGAGTCAGATTATTCTGGTCCATGTCTTCAGGAGTAAGGGGATCTGAATAAAATTATTAGAAGTGGTTGGTTATTCTAGTTAAAAATGCTAAACAATTATTTGTGTTCTTTTACTTTATCCTTCGTTTGACCTAAATTTGCCAATATTGTCATTGCAACTAATATTAAAGACAAAGAACCAGATATTGTACAATTTGGTGCTCAATGTGAACCAAAACATGCTTTGCACAAAGTCTCTAAGGATGCCCATATTCGTGATGATACAATCAAGTCACCTGGATATATGACAGAGGCGAGAGAAGGAAATGATTATTATAGAATGGTAGGTTACTAGTGAGGTGCCTCATGGATCAGAAATGAGTTTAGTTTAGGATTTTAATTAATGATATTATAATTAGATGCAATAGAGAATTTATAATTTTGCTAATTACTGGGAAATGTGTAACAGATTCCACAATCTAAAAGATGTATTGCAAATAAGTTTTTTTTGTAATAACTGGAATAATAACTGGAATATCAGTCAAGAATGTGGTATCTGCAATAATACTGTCAAATACATTATAAAGACTTACAACCCAAGGTTGTCTGGGAGTCAGGTTGCATGTGATTTTAAGACGAATTTGCAGTTTTGGCACTCGAAAATCGGCTAAGCGAGAGAAAAAAATGGAGCCCGAAATATATGAAAACGAGGCTACACAAGCCTGAACTGCACAAAACACCGCCAGCCACGTACCACTTTTACCCAGGAACATACGAGGTACAAAATACACCATTAGAAAGGATTGAAAATGCTTGAGAGCCACGTAATACATAGACAATCGCCGCCATTTTACAACACTAACTTACAACTAATAACATTACCATTCCAAAATGGCGCTTTACACACCTACACAAACGGTTTGCCCTCGCGCACGCAGCCTATTTACACTGCAGACTTGGCACATTGCTGACACTTACACCTCAGGTCACCAACAGTCCAAATGTACATTGTATGCTACAGGAAAATCAAAAGAGATTGTTAGCTCTTCAGGATATTGATTGCTGGATATATTAATTAGAATTAGATAAAGTATATTAATGTATTAAGTTAATAATTATTATTAAAAACTATGTATATAAACATTTGAAAAAATAAAAATAGCATATTTTACACTGCTGTTACTTTATGAATACATTAATGCTTCGCACTTCCTAAAACATTTATTCATTCCTAATTAATTATAAACGTACATTAATTTATTAAGTATTAATTAGTGATGGAAAATAAAAATGTATACTTTACACTGCACTTATATATCTGGATTACTGTTCACTGGCTGCCAGTGATAGCACTCTCAAAGCAGTTACATATTTAAATCACTTTATTATTATTATGCTCTGAGACCTGAAAACATTTTCTAATTTACACTGCACTAAAAAAAATTGTCTTTGCAATGAGCTCCGAAGATGATAGTTGCAAAGCACGAAACTTGAAGGACACGAGGGGAAAGGCTCGCAATGAGTGCCGAAGGTGCTCAAAGGAGCAAAAGTACCGTAGGAGAGAAGCTCGCAACGAGCGCCGAAGTCGCTTATTTTGAGCCACGCAATGATAATTCAAAGGAGGGCAACTAGAATGGTGCAGCGTCTAAAAGAGAGAACGTATAAGAAGACTCCAGGACCTTATTGTGTTTATATTAGCCCAATGACTCTCAATCTTTGTGATCTTGGTAGTGCCTCGTTACCTTCCAATGTGCGTGTGATATTATGTGTTATATATTTAATTTTCATTTAGTTTTGCTCTTATGCTGCATTTTTTCTACACCAATAATCTGTCAATAACTGTAGGTAATGTAAGTGTTATGTATAGAGTGTTAGACCCTCCTCATCCTGACAGATAAGGTCTCAGGGATCTGCACCGGTCCTAGGACCAGCTGTGGAGAACCACTGGCTAGAGGACAGAAGGAAGAGGTCAGATAAGATAGACACCTCCAAATATATCAAATTATGTAATATAGTATCGTCAAGAAAAGGACGAGTGCAAAAGAACAAGAGGTCATGATCTGAAGCTGGATGATAGAAGATTTAGGGGTAATGTTAGAAAGTACTGCTCTACAAAAGGGGAGTAAAGAAGTGTAACAGGTTTCCAGTGGAGTTGGTAAAGCAGACCTAAGTAATGAATACAAGCATGCCAGGGTTATTTTAAATGCTTTTATGTTCCTGTCTTGCATGATTCCTACATGTTGTTGGTGTGTTACATACTACACAAACATGTGGAGTTTTTACTAAAGAGATCTTTTCCCCCTGTACAAAAGAGCTAATCATGGAGTGTAAGTTATATCCCATCTTTAGTGCTCAGTAGTGATTGTCCTCACTTACCTGGGGCCAGTACAGTTATCCAGTGACTTTACATCACCGATTACTGTAGAGGTTTTATAAGGTTTCTTATGGGCCCCTAGAGGTATAACATACCTAGAGGTCTCATCTAGAGCTTGTGTCTTGGGGAGGTGATTATCCAGAGACCAATCTTTCAGACAGTCTAAGATTAAAGGAATAGAGCACATTAAAGGAAAATAAACACTTGCTGTAAATACTTATGTACAAATATATTTTCTTGTATAAATGTGCACAGTATTTTACAAAGTACAAAACAATTACAAGACAATACAAATGTATTTAACATAAAGAAAGCCATTAGGTTACATAGTCCCTGCCCTGAAGAGCTTATACATAGACATTGTGGTAAAGAGGTAACTGTCCTGTAGAGCTTATCATTTATTTATATGGGGAACCCATAGACAGAGACAGTGTGGTAAAATGGTAAAAAGTATCAGGCAATTCATGAGGGGGAGAGGGAATATGTTTGTGAGGGGCCCGCCCTGGAAAGGGTCTTCATGCTTGAAGGCATTTATATTATGTACTGAGATATCTGTCATTAAGGTTTCCTTCCAGACTCCTAAAAACAGCCTGTCTGGCTCCTATGTGTTATATAGTTTGTCCATATAATTTAGCAATGTAAGGATGAGCTATAATTCCCAAATCTATGAAAAACTAATTTAATAAGAGAACAAATTAGAGTATTCTACTGCTATATGTGCAAATCTGACTATGGGATTTGGAAATTGTCATGCGTCGGGTTGGGGAGCCCAACCTATTGCATTATAACTGGGCCCCATAGTTTATGATGGTGTCCTGGTTAAGACTATATGTAAGGTAGCAGGTTGTTAAGTATCTAGAAATTAATTTCCTAAGTGAGCTGTTTGAAAGCATCTGTATAGGGTAGATTTATTATCTCAGTCTTGAAAACAGTGAGATTATGGATTATCTGCGGGTGTGTAGCAGTTTGTTACAGAGGAGCGCCCTACTAGTGAGAAATGTTATATCCAAGAACTGTATTTATCAGTGAGGAGATATTCCCAAGCAGAGTGAATAAGACGAGTTGGGTATAATGATGAGCAGAGAGATGTAAGGAGGACCTGAGGAATACACAGTCTTGAAGGAGAGACTTATAGTCTAATAACTCTTCAACTTCTCTTTATATTTATATGGACATATGACATTTCTATATTATTATAGTTCATTTGTAACGCGCCGACAAATTCCATAGCGCTGTACATAAAATATATATATATAGGATGTATAAGATATTGTGACAGTCATAAAATGAGTTAATGTGAGCCAAAGATTTTGCAAAGTTGCCATTCCCCAGGAAGATATGAAGGAGTTACCATTCCAGAGCAGTTGATTAGATAAACCTGATTAGATCTAATTAAAAACTGAAGTTGGAGTTGGGTGTGACTGTTACTGAGTGTACAGTGAGTATGGACAGAAGGAATAAACAAAGAGAAGTGTGCAAGCAGAGTTTATATGAGTTGGAGAAAGAGTCACACAGAAAGAAGTGTGCATGCAGGTATCTGAAGCTGGAAAAAGACTAAGGGACAGCAGCTTGGAGCAGAAGATCGTTGTTAAGCATAGTGGATACCTGGAGTTCCGAAGGATACAGGCCAGTGAATGTGAACAAACTGAGCTATTTGTTTTGTTTTTGTTCCACTGAGGTTTAGCTGGATGAGAGAAGGAATGATCTGTACATAACGGTAGTGCTTCGGCATGTCCTCTTGTCAGTTGAAAATCTCTTAGCATAAAAAGTTCACTTGACAAAGCCTTATATTGACCCTGGACGTATTTAAATAAGGTAATCAAATTCCCTTTTAGATTACTTTTTTCTAGGGAAAATAAGTTTAATTTGGTTAGTCTTTCTTCATAACTTAGCCCCTCCATTCCCCTTATTAGCTTTATTGCCCTTCTCTGTACTTTTTCCAGCTCTAAAATGTCCTTTGTATGAAGTGGTGCCCACAAGTGTACTCCATATTTCAAATGAGGGTGTACTAGAGATTTGTATAGTGGCAGAATTATATTTGCTTCCCTTGCTTTTATACCCTTCTTAATACATGCTAATATTTTACTTGCCTTTGCAGCTGCTGCTTGGCATTGATCACTGCTTCCTAGGTGATTGTCCACAAGTGGTGATGTCCTGAACAATTCAGCGGAGAATTATTCGCTGCAATTTTTGCATGTTCGCGTTCTCCGCGAACGGCGAACACATTCGCTTTTCAGTTCGCCCCCTATACTTTATCATTAAGGAAACTTTGAACATCATTTATTTTATTTTATAATTTTTTTGTGTAATCTATGCCTGCCTGCCAGCATGTGTGTGTGTGACAGGCTAACACCTAACAGCTTATATTGTGCTTATTTTCACTACTTATACCTGGTGGTGTAACATACATTGAAAACAACCATTTTTTTCCTGTAATCTAATTTCAGTTGCCTGCCTGTGTCAGGTTCACAGCTTATATTGTGCTCAGTGAAAACAACACTTTTTTGACTGTAATAGATTGAATAGCAATTGCCTGCCTACAGGCGTGTGTGTGAAGCCTATTGCATCTACTCTGCCAACTTTTGCCAGTGCACAGTGACACTCATATCTGGTGGCACCTTAGATTGCACGCGCAGTGCCCCAAATTTGAAGTGGGAGGACTGACCAAGCATCTTTTTCCATCTCCCGCTTCCAAAAATTCATGCCAAATACAGATCCCCTGATAGTGGACGTAACAGGGATTAAACCGATAGGAATAGTACTACTTAATAGTACACACCTTATAATAACGCAGACAGAGGCAACGCGTATAATCTTCCATGCTGTGCAGTGGAAGCCCCCAGACTCTGACCTGTGTATAATCTTCCATGCTGGGCAGTGGAAGCCCCCAGACTCTGACCTGTGTATAATCTTACATGCTGGGCAGTGAAAGCCCCCAGACTCTGACCTGTGAATAATATTCCATGCTGGGCAGTGGAAACCCCCAGATTCTGACCTGTGTATAATCTTCCATGCTGGGCAGTGGAAGCCCCCAGACTCTGACCTGTGTATATTCTTCCATGCTGGGCAGTGGAAGCCCCCAGACTCTGGGAGTCTGAAGAAGAGGAGTCAGAGGAGGACGGTGGCTTGGTGGGAGGTGGAAGACCAAACACAGCAGGCGTCCCAGGGGGCTTGTTGTCACCTTTCGGGGACCCTTGGTGGCTGGGTGGAGAAAGAGACCTTCAATGACATCAGTCCTTGTGCAAATGGGGAGTTTGTGGTTGTGCAAAGGGACTGTTTGCGGTTGTTTGCGGTGCATTAAACAGGGAGATTGGTCTGTTACTGTGAAGCGGGTGTAACCTTTACACTAGCTGATCGATACAACATCATACCTGATGTTTTAAAGCATGTTATTCCAAACAATTTAGGAATGTTAGGTGATTTATGCCCTTTATGGCTTAAAACCAGACTCTGCATCAACTATGTAATTTTCCGTGGGAGTTTTGCCATGGATCCCCCTCCGGCATGCCACAGTCCAGGTGTTAGTCCCCTTGAAACAACTTTCCCATCACCATTGTGGCCAGAAAGAGTCCCTGTGGGTTTTGAAATTCGCCTGCCCATTGAAGTCCGCTGTTCGCAAACCCAAAATTAGATGTTCGCGACATCACTATCCACAAGTACTCCTAAATCCCTTTCAATATCGGATATCCGTAAATTTGTAACAGAAGTTGCAGTTCATCACCCTCAATTATATTTGGGGGTTTATAGCATATGCACTATTTAACTCATGTGACAAAGATTCAATGTTGTTGCTAGTTCCTCTTTAAATATCTTCTACTACAGATTTAAAACCTATCTGACTACAGATTTAAAACCAGGCTTAACATACAGACAGATCCCTCCTCCTCTTCTACCACTACCCCTATATTTCCTAAATAAATGATAACCATCCAAATTAACTGTCCTGTCATGAGAGTCATCCCACCATGTTTCAGTAATGCCTATTAAGTCCCATTTTTCTTGTACCGCTAAAAATTTTAGCTCGCCCATCTTCCCAGGCAAACTTCTTGCATTAGCAAGCATACACTTTATGTTGCTATGGCTCTGCTGTTGTGAAGTGTTTGTCACTGTATTTGTGTCACCTAGTAATACCTTCCTACTGTCTATTGTAACCCTCCCCCGTTCTCCTCCCCCAAGGGTAGATAATTCATCCCTTTCCCCTCTATCCTTTCTACCCCAATACTTCTATCTAGTCCCACCCCCCACCTACTAGTTTAAAAACCCAGCCATTCTACCATCCAATCCCCTAGCACAAAAGCTCCCTCATCATTAGGTGCAATCCATCCCTGCTATAGAGATTGTACCCAAGTGATAAGTCAGCCAAGTGCTCTAAACACCCTCTGTCCTGCACCACATTTTTAGCCATGCATTTAGCACGCAAGAGGCACTGGTAGTATCTCAGAAAATACTACCTTGGAGGTCCTTGCTTTAAGCTTATTCTCTAGTTCTTTAAAATCATTCTTTAAGACACTCCATCTTTAAGACACTCCACTTACTTTGTCATTGGTACTAATATGTACCATGTACAGCTGTTTTAAGCTTACTGGCTAACATCAGCATGGAGTGGGATCTCAGCTTGTGCTGTGGATCTTATGAGTAGGTAGTTCACCACAACAATATTATATATATATATATATATATATATATATATATATATATATATAAATATATATATATATATATATATATACTTGGTAAAAACTTTCATGGGAAAGACATACTGCTCCATATCGCTGGCCAAATATGGTAATGCATGATTACGTTTAATTTTGTTGTTTTTGTGTCCACTCTTCATTTAATCTGGGTTCCTATGCCTCTGACAACAACTGATCAGGAGAAACAGCATTTAATGCTAGAAGAGGTATCTGACATATCAGTCTCTACAACACATAGTGGTAGCTGATGTGTCACAAGACTGTCATACATATTGTAGTTGTGATAAGCCATGTGATTGAAACAAGGCGGTGCATCATGACCAAACTTTCTGAGTAGCTTATTTAGTTGAATGCTCAACCATTACAGGGCATCCCGTAGATTTTCTGGCTCCACCTTTAAACCCTACTATGTTTGTATTTGTAGGTATGTATTTTTATTTGTATATCTCCATCAATGTGTACAGAACTTTACAGAGACAAGGTACAAAACAATGACATGACATTATAAGTGCATTTAACATCACATATATAGTTGTGGATCTTGCGATGTTGGTGTTGTTTGCGATGTTGGTCACGCAGTTTTATCCCTTGCGGAGCCCGGCACGCGGGACTTTGAAAATACACCACACCAAATACACTCACTCTTACACCAACAACGCCAGGCACGTGGGACTTTGAAAATAAAACCAACGGCAGTCACCACGCACCACGCAAACATTCAGCACACACAGAGGAGAAAGACACAGGGAAGGGACGGGGGGAGATGCTGGAATGAGACACGTGGCATTCCCAAGCACTAAACTTGCAGGTTAACGAACCCTGCAATAAGTGCTGAAGGCGGTCATTGCGAGCCCCCCGATTAGCACCAAAGGCGCTCAGCTTGGGGCTCGCAATGAACACCGAATGTGATCAGTGCAAACCAGGAAACATGGGGGGGAGAGTCTCGCAATGAACACCGAAGGTGCTCAGAGGACCAAAAGCCTCACATTGTGTGGCAAACAGAATTGCCGGCCTTACAATTTTAATCCAGTCATTTTTGACGGGCAAGTTCCTAGTTAATACTACTAGTGGACTACATGTTGCCTGCCCTAAACAGCTTACAATCTACTTATATGTGGGAAAGTGCATATGGAAAGGATGAAGCTACTGAGTATCTCCAAACGCATTTATTAAAGCATCTACAGTATAACGGCATTTTTAAGATGTTTTTATATTGTGTGACAGAGTGAGAAGGAGCCCTTGAACTGTACAGTAAGAAGACATTATTGTGCAGAATGAATAAAACAACCTGGGATACAGCAAGAGATGAGAAGAGAGATACCAGGAGGAGTTGAGAAATCTTAAAGCAGAAGAAAGGTTTATAGGCTTTTAATGACATTATTGAAAGTTAGTTGAGGGAATTTAGTATGGGAAAAAAGGAAGTAATATAGAAGAGAGGGAGACAGTAAGAACAGCTGCATGAAGATTTGACTGTAGAGGATAGAGATGAGAGGCAGGAAGACCAAAGAATAAATTGTTGTAGTCTAGACAAGATAGGGTAAGAGACAAATAAAGAATGACATGTAGGCAGCGTGTGTTGTGTACTGGATGGATGTTTGTGCCATTGATCTTGAAATGCAAGAGAGAATAGAGCCATGTTTAGGAGGAAATATTGGAGCTCTGTTTTTGCCATGCTAAATTTAAGACAACGGAGGGCCATCCAGGTTCCATCTACATTAATATATTCTATGATTTCAATGTTTGAAACTGAATGCTTTGAAATGTTGTACTTTTTCCAAATGGTCTATGGCTCCAAAGACCTTCAAACAAGCATATGTTTTGCATATATTATTAGCCATACCTCACTACCATTTTATTACTTTCTACTAGACAACTTTATTTAAAGATGTTGTGTGATATGTCAAAGAGTGTCTGGTAATAAGCTTTGATATAGTATACTGTGGACAGTTCTTCTGCCATCTTCAGTTTCCTATAATTAAAACCTAAGTTCTTTACCTCTTTAAATATATATTTATTGTCACAACCCACTCTTCGTTGGACTTAAAAAGGCCAAAAACACCAATCCTTCCTGCAGGTTGTATATGTTCTGTATCCCCGCACACAGGACGGTTAACCAGAGGTTAGAACAAGTTGCATTCTTTCAGACCATGTTGAAAAGCTTCAGGACAAGTAACCGGATTCCAGTAAAAGGTGCCGAAATTAATTTCTAACTAAAAAAATAAATAAATACCTTCCCTCTAAATGAAACACAACATGTATGTGAGTCCCAAAAAGAGCATACATTTTTTTCAGTGCACATCTTTATACAGTTTTCTTTACACAGTTTTCCCACCAATCAACAGTGAGAAAAGCAAGTTTCACACCATATGCCCTTTTTGAGCTACCCCATTGGCTAGGTCTGTCTACAAGATCCTGGTGCCAGCCTGTTTACCTTCCTATCTAGGTTTCAAGGGGTCTACGGCCCCAGTTCTAAGGTACCACAGGATAGGGTCTGGCAAAGCAGGGGTTGATTAGGTAGTGTAAGCTAGAGGATGGGTTTAACCCATATGAGAAGCCATAGAGCTGTGGTGTGCAGGCTTAGTTTATCGGGGAATGGTTCTCTGTTAATCGTGGAATCCAGCGGAGGGTAGCTGGGCTTGTTAGCAGGCTCGGGATGCCTTTTGAGTGAGGATGGAACAGTGGTAAGACTTGATGTGCTTAAAAGAATATGCAGTTGGGTCTATTCCTCCCTTGTCGACCTCTGCTCAGATAGCAATACATTTATTGAGTCGGAAGGTAGTCAGCTTATATTTAGTGGCCAAACCTTGACTCCCACAATAGGTTTAGCCATCTGGGCTCCCTATAAGACAAAGGATCAAAAGGGTATCACTTGCAAAGCATTGACAAAACTTAGCCTTTGCCCTTCGAAACAAAGTATTTCAAATGGTGCTTGACAGACTTGTTAATTATACTTGATGGCTCAATCAGGCTTGTGACTGGGTATTATAGCTAACTGGGTATTATAATTGGCTACTTGAAGTGGCTACTGATGCTCCCACAAACTATTTTTATTAGTCCAATGTAATATTTATATCCAAATATAAAATCTCTGCACATAAAACTACTGTAAATAAAATTTTAAGTGACTCAGATCCCTTTAGCCTCAAATGACCTTGTGGGAAGTGATCTCAGGGGCCCAAAGCATATAACTAGGGCTTAGAGAAAGACATCATACAGTAAAGAAAGTCCGTAAACCCCATAGTCTTTTTATCATGATTATGACCATTATAAAAACATTGGGGTCAGGTAGCCACATGACTGGTGTCCATGAACATCCAGTTGCCAGTTTAGAAAAGTCCAGGAGTCCTGGGGGTCATGGCATTTATAAATGTGTATATTCTACTGAATCAAAGAATCATTAACATGTATAGGTAGTGGCGGTTAGTCTATGACTATAGATGTTATTATGATTAATGTTACTGTATGCCTCTTATAATTTGTTATCAAGCTTAAATTGTTCTCACTAAAATACTTTTTTTGTTACAAATTATAGATGTCGCGGATAGTTCGCCCGCGGACTATTCGCGGCGATTTTGGCTCGTTCGCACTTGCAGCAGACGGCGGACACATGCGCTTTTCGGTTCGCCCCCTATTCTTTATCATTGAGGAAACTTTGACCCTGCACCTCACAGTCAGCAGACACATTCCAGCCAATCAGCAGCATACACTCCCTTCCAGACCTGAAGGACTCATCTGATATCTGCTGCAAGGACAGCAACCCAAAAAGCCCTATTTAGGGCTAGAACATCATTTATTTTATTTCATATTTTTTTTCTGTGTAATCTATTTGCATATGCCTGCCAGCGTGTGTGTGTGACAGGCTAACACCTAACAGCTTATATTGTGCTTATTTTCACTACTCATACCTGGTGGTGTACCATACATTAAAAACAACCCTTTTTTCCTTTAATCTAATTTCAATTGCCTGCCTGTGTCAGGCTCACAGCTTATATTGTGCTCAGTGAAAGAAAACAACACTTTTTTGACTGTAATAGATTGAATAGCAATTGCCTGCCTACAGGCGTGTGTGTGAAGCCTATTGCATCTACTCTGCCAACTTTTGCCAGTGCACAGTGATACGTCATATCTGGTGCTACCGTAGTGTACAGTGACATAAAACAACACTTTTTTGACTGTAATCAATTGAATATCAGTTGCCTGCCTACAGGCGTGTGTGTGAGGCCTACAGCGCCTACTCTGCTTACTTTTGCCAGTGCACAGTGACACTCATATCTGGTGGCACCTTAGATTGCACGCGCAGTGCCCCAAATTTGAATTGGGAGGACCGACCAAGCATCTTTTTCCATCTCCCGCTTCCAAAATTCCATGCCATATACACGTGCCCTAATAGTGGACGTAACAGGGATTAAACCGATAGTAATAGTACTACTTAACAGTACACACCTTATAATAACGCAGACAGAGGCAACGCAGAGAGAGGAGTCTGAAGAAGAGGAGTCAGAGGAGGAAGGTGGCTTTGAGGAGGTGGAAGACCAAACACAGCAGGCGTCCCAGGGGGCTTGTTGTCACCTTTCGGGGGGACCCTTGGTGGCTGAGTGGAGGAAGAGACCTTCAATGACATCAGTGAGGACAAGGAACGGGACATGGCTAGCTTGGTATCCAACCTTGTGCAAATGGGGAGTTTGCGGTTGTGCAAAGGGACTGTTTGCGGTTGTTTGCGGTGCATTAAACGGGGGGATTGGTCTGTTACTGTGAAGCGGGTGTAACCCTTACACTACCTGATCGATACAAAATCATACCTGATGTTTTAAAGCATGTTATTCCAAACAATTTAGGAATGTTAGGTGATTTATGCCCTTTATGGCTTAAAACCAGACTCTGCATCAACTATGTAATTTTCCGTGGGAGTTTTGCCATGGATCCCCCTCCGGCATGCCACAGTCCAGGTGTTAGTACCCTTGAAACAACTTTCCCATCACTATTGTGGCCAGAAAGAGTCCCTGTGGGTTTTGAAATTCGCCTGCCCATTGAAGTCTATGGCGTTTCGCCCGTTCCCGAACATTTGATGAAGTTCGCGTCCGCGGTTCGCGAACCGAAATTTTTTTATGTTCGCAACATCACTATTACAAATATTATGATCAATATTTTGCCATCATTCCAGTCCTCTCTTCACCTTTTTATTGGATAGCATAAATCTCACTAATCCTATCTGCTTTGTATGTGTTGCTTCTCTCTCACCTATGGATGTTCTAAATCTCATTTATTGTTTTCTCACTAACAAGGTATTTAAAACTGATAATCATCTCCATTAATTTCAACTTAATGTGAATGAGAAGTAGTTTAGGTAACCCAGTAACACAATGAAGGATAGAGCTT
This sequence comes from Discoglossus pictus, assembly GCA_027410445.1. NCBI lineage: Eukaryota > Metazoa > Chordata > Amphibia > Anura > Alytidae > Discoglossus > Discoglossus pictus. The sequence continues at coordinate 31,828,045 of CM050170.1, read as the reverse complement.
AGCATATCTCTTTCTCAAAATGTATTGATATTCAACACTGAGAAATGTGATCCCCATAATCCTTTCACAGTCCTTCAAATATTTTTCAAGTGACATCATCATAGTTGGCCACTGAACCGCAAACTCGGAGTAAAAAGGCAAGCTTATATTATTATTATTATTATTTATTTATAAAGTGTCAACAATTTCCGTAACGCTGTTTTCAAAGTAGAAAAGAATAAAGTGGGTACAGTTAGCAATTTCTAAGGTATGTAAAAATACAAGTAATGGTTAAGTGCAATACAAATATCAAACAAATGGGTCCTCGTAAAGCTTTGAGCCAGCAAGATGGCAGTGCATAAGGCTGATGTAAGTGGAGATTGATGTGTGTTGCACTGTAGATTGTGTATGTGAGTGATATTATACTGTAAAGTGTGCAGTTGTGCATATTACGTCTGAAAGTTATATACTTCTTTAGTGTTTGATGCAGGAAGATAGCAAGAATTTCTATAGAGTATGGGCAGCACAAGAAAAGTCCTGAAGGTGGGATTGAGATGAGGAGACAAAAGAAAAGGAAAGAAGGTCATTAGCAGAGCAAAGGGTGTATTTTGAAATGAGGGCAGTGATTTAAGGGATGGACTGTTGTTGAGGGCTTACTATGGTGTTGATTTTATTCTGGTGACTATGGGAAGCCAGTTGGGTGATTGAGAGAGAGTTTTTGAGCATTGAGTTTGGTAGATGAGTCTAGCAGAGCCGTTTATTATGGACTGACGTTGAGACTGACGGGTGATAGGAAAACCAGCAAGGAGCGAATTGAAGTAGTCAAGGCAAGATATGATAAGAGAATCAATTAGAATTTGTCTTGTGAAATATAGTGATGTATTTTGGAGATATTTTAAGGGGAAATAGTGAGATTACATAATTGATTGTTTGTGAGCAATAAAAGAAAGGGAATGGTCCAGTAAAACCCCAAGACCATGAGCCTGGGAGGTGGGAGCGATAATGGCAGCATCAAAAGTGGGAGATATTTTAGGAATGGAAGATGTAGTAGAGGGGGGGGAAGAGTAGTAGCTCAATCATTTAAATTTTGAGTTTGAGTAGACAGGCGGACACCAAGGAGGAGATGCTTGAAATGTCGTTTTCAACGTGTTAAAAGAGATAGATAGATCTGGTACTGAGAGGTAGATTTGAGTGTCATCTGCACATACATGACAGGGAAATCCAAAGGTTTTTACAAAGGGAGGATGTATAGATGGAGTAGAGGAGAGGCTTAGAACTGAACCTGAACTGAGCCAACTTTCATAGGAGCGACGAAGAAGAGGTGACAAAGAAGCCCTAAATGTTCCGTTTTATAAATAAGATGTGAATCATGAGAACTGTGTTACGGATGCCATGAGAGCTGAGATTTTGGATTAGACAACAGTTTAACTCTTTCAAAGGCAACAAAGAGATCCAGGAGAGTAAGAACATAGAAATGACCCTTTTACTTGGCAGTGAGCAAGCCATTAGTCGTGTGAGAGCTGACTCTGTGGAGTGTTGGGGCTGGAAGCCATATTAAAAAGGGTCAAGAAAGGAGTTGGAATAAATAAAATAAGTTTGTTGTTGACGAGTTGCTCAAGCAGCTTTGAAGCCAATGGAAGTAGAGAGATCTTGATAATAAAGTACATAGCAGGGCTACACATAGATGCTTCACTCCTTGGCCCTTGAAGAAGTTTAGGGAACATATTGTATTATCATTCTTCTTCCTATTATTATTATTATTATTTAAAATAATTATTATTTTTAACAACTAATTAATTAATAACTAATCCACATATTGCAGATCAGAGGAGATCTTAACAGGTTGAACTTGACAGACTGAAAGTCTTTTTGCAACCTTAATTACTTTGTAACTATGTAACTATTATTATTTTTATTATTATTTACAAATTAAATACAGATATGAAGAAAGTTTTGAAAGAGCTTGTATAAATCCCCTAGTTCAATTATTTAAAAAAAAAAATCAACAAACTTTATTATTTATGTCTTAAAATAGTTGTGATAAAAAAAAATCTGTGCACATGTTTAAATAAATCAAGAAAGAAAAAATTAATGAATGAAAAAATTAACACAAAGATAAATATTCAATGAAGACATTTGTAGATTTTTTTTTTTTAAAAGCTCATATAATATGTATATAGAAATAAATATAGAATACTTCTAGTACATTAATCTAAATATATAAATATATACATACAAATATATACAGAGTCCAGTTGATAATATGAGAAACTAAAGTGCTGTATGCAGAAAATTACTCAGAATTACCTCGAGTAAGATTATAATGTGTTTGTGTATTTACTTTAAAGTCCTTGTGGTGAAGGTGCTTAAAGTGAAAGTGCTTCTGTGTTATATGAGATATAGCTCTAACAATCTTTTTATTACTTGACATGACAAGACCACTGGTGATGTGATATTTAAAACAGGTGCTAAATATCTAATATATATATATATAAATAATATTGTGCTGTTGGTAAAGTATTGGTGGTGGGTGCTTTAAGTACTCAAACAACAAATAGTGAATATTATATATAAATATAATAATCTCTCTACAAAATTAATTGGTTTGTATATATAATAGTGGAGTCTCTATATAATTAAATATATTATAATGTACTAGGAGTCTTTTATATTTATTTCTGTATACATATTATATGAGCTTTTTTTTTTTTTAAATCTACAAATATCCTTCATTGATTATTTATCTTTGTGTTAATTTTTTCATTTTTTCATTCATTTTTTCGTTCTTGATTTATTTATACATGTACACAATTTTTTTTTCATCAAAACTATTTTTAGATACTGTATAATGAATAATATTTGTTGAATTGTTTAAAATAATTGAATTAGGTGATGTATACACGCTCTTTCAAAGCTTTCTAATTAAACAGAGTGTTAAGCGCCTAATACACACCAAACATATTTAATACATTCAGATATGAAGTAATAATAATAATAATAATAATAATAATAACAATAATAATAACAACAACATTCTATAAAATAATGAAATGTGTTGGTGCATTAATAGGTTTTCCCACGATTCTTATTTGAAATTTGCAACTGGAACTTGTTACTGGAGTCTGGTTCCTCAATAATTTGATTACAGCTGTCACTAATTGTGACCCCTTCTTCATACCTTTTCATGTTTCTTTCTAACCCAGTGTTAAATTATCTTTCTCCCTGAGGTCCAACAATTAGATGTTCATGGATAAGCACTGGTCACTATACATGCTGTTAAAAAACATTATTAGAAACTAATTCTATAATTGTTATTGAAGTCAAGAAGTTTACTAAACTCAGAATATATATTTTGATATATCGAATCACCCATATACCTTCATTATCTTTAATGGCATGAAGAGATAATGTGTACTTGTGCGCTTTCACATGATATATCAGTAGGGCTTTCAATGGCTTGGGGAGAAAAATAAAGCAAAACAAAAATTAATCTACATATAATTTTATATATAATTGTATGTTTCTATGGTAGGGACAAATACAGTATACAGAATATCAAGGAATACATTGTATAAACTTAACCATGAGTATTTATAAATTCAAGAATATTAGGTACATAATGTTATATACATTTTATGGTTAAAAAATATAGGAAAATAAGAACATATTTAACATTTCTGCTGTTGCTTCAAACCCTTTTGAATCTTCTCCTAAATGCAGATTTCACATCTTTATTTTTTAAGCTGTAAATCATTGGATTTAGCAAGGGGACAGCAGCTGTGTTAAAGAGGGACAAAAACTTATTGGATTCCAAATTGTCCATTGATGTTGGTCTAAAGTATTGGCAAATAAGAGTTACATAGAGAAGAATGACAACTGTGAGGTGTGAGGAACACATATAGAAGGCTTTACGTCTCCCAGTGCTGGAACGTATCTTCAGTATGGCCCTTAGGATGAAAACATAAGGTATGATTGTGAGAATAGATGGTCCACTACACCCAACAGAGACTCCTTCAATAAGTATATAAAGCTCCAATATAGTTGTATCACTGCAAGTAATTTGCATAAGAGGTGCAAAGTCACAAAAGAAGTGGTTGATGATATTAGATTTATAACAGGAGAAACCTGAAAATAGGACAATATAAGGAGTCATTTCAATAAAACCCAACACATAGCAGCAAGTGGCCAACAGAGCACAGACTCGATGATTCCTAACTACGTGATAACGCAGTGGGTTACAGATGGCCACATATCGATCATAGCTCATGACTGTCAGTATTAGTAGTTCATCCGCTGTAAATGATGAGAAGATAAAAAACTGTGTCACACAACCAAGAAAAGAAATCGTTGTATCTCCTGATATAAAGCTAGAGAGGTGTTTGTGTAGAGTGATAGTGATGGAGGACATGTCCAAGAATGATAGATTGGCCAAGAAGAAGTACATTGGAGTGTGCAATTGAGTATCCAGGCAGACAAGTAGAAGAATAGTCATGTTACCTCCAATGGTGAGGAGATACACCAACAGCACCAAAAGAAAGACCAGGACCCTAAGACTGGGAACATCTGAAATCCCTGTTAAAATGAAGTAAGTCACCAAAGTTTGATTGTTTTTCTCCATTTCATGAGCTTTTGATAAACCTTGAAGGCAAATTAGTAGAATTATATTGTTTTATTGAATTCCAGCATGTAATTGATGAATATATAAATGGCCCTTGTGCAGACACCATGAAAACAATTTGCTGAACTTGCACTTCATTCCTTCATTACTTGAAGAAGACTCTCTGGAATTTTCCAAAATTATCTAAATGTTGTAAAGAAATTATAACCAACATTGCATAAAGCAACTTCAAATGTACAGAGGTAATATTTCCAGGAATTTATACAAAAATGAGGCATAGTGTATTGGTTGATTAACAGTGTAAAGATTACAATGTAATGGAAACATAAATTACTATAATGGGATTGATAGATATGCAGCACACAGCTGCTGCAACACATAGCATGGAAAACACACTGGAAATACATTTATATTTGGGTATCTCTTTTCCAGATTGCCAGTTGGCCTCCAACCCCATTGTCCCTGTCAGGCTACAAACATGAATATTGTTATGTTTATAGTAGAACAGCCGGTCGTGGTCAGACTAGTCTACAAGACCGGCATAGGAAGTTATATAAATGTTGTGGCTAACCTCCAACAATGCATCAAATGGGGTATCCGTTACAACTCTACACCCTCCTTAACCTCTGCAATTTCCAACAACAATCACTTAATTGACTAACAAGACAAGTTGTTTACTTTCTCCCACAGTTATCTAGCCTGCCGAGACTGTCGGTGCAATGCTCAAACCATGCAGAGTGATCTAGGCTTAAGCAGCAGTGCCACTTTGTGGGTATATTGTAACTCTGATAATGCAACAAGACTACGGGTGGGCACAGGGGTCTGTTACCTTAAAGGGCCCGTACTGTCTGTTTTGTTTTCCCCCAGTAGTACACAATAAATGTTTATTTTAAAAATACAACAAGATTAACCTTCAATTGACCACAATAACCAGGTGTCCTTTAGTCCACCATGAGTCCATGACAGTCATGCAAACTAAAGATCATGTATTCTAGATATGAAGGATTCTCTCAACTCCAGAAAATGCCATGAATGCACCAAAGTCACAACGACTCAACACACGTCACATGCAATCTTGTCAACATAATCAACTCCATTGGATTATATCTGTTACCATTGCCTTTTCAAATGTCTAATCCTGTTTTAGATATCTCTACATGGGCTTGCCCTTTCATGGCTTTCCTCGCTCATCTCCTAATATGTTGCTATAAGATCCCTCTCAACACTCACATTTTTTTTCTGTGCTCCGTCCAACTTCTGAATTTTCTCCTCCTTGGTCCTATTCCCTAGAATAAACTCCTTCTTCCCGTTAAACAGTCACCAAATCAAACATATTTCACACATCCTGATGCGATGATCTTTACTACTTCTACTAATCTTATAGGTTTACTTTTTGCTCCCATGGCCCACATTTGCCTCGGGGTCCTCCAGCCCCAAATAAAAACCTCACTTATTGCTCTGTCAAAAACAATTGTCCAAAACAATGATATTGTAATACTATGTAATAGTCTTGGTAAAGGTAATGTATACCAAAGTAAATAAAATAAATAATAGCACAAAAAGGAATTGCTTGTGAGACTTGCAGTGTATTAAAAGGTGGAAAGTGAACCAATAAAATGTGTAAATCTTCAGAAATAAAATAGCATCAGAATATCTTATGAACGTGTCCTAGTTTTGTATTTGTTGTTTTCTTATGTGAAGGTTACAGGTCTGGTTAGGTGGTCGACACTGAATCACGCTATATATGTATATGGGAAGTAGATGATTGTCCAGACCACGTACCTGCTGCCAGTTACATTCATCCTGTACTTCTCTAACTAGATTCAGAGCCAGTTTTATTAATCTCCATGTAAGTCTGGGAAAAAGTCTGTGAGGATACTGAAAGTCCAAAGGTGTTAATTATTTCAAGTCCTTAGAGGCAAGTAATTCCCTAGTACACATAGGAACATGTTCCTCAGGAAATGTAGTTCTCATAAGGTCAATAAATAAACCTTAGAGATCGGGGGATCAGAATATTTCACTATGTAAAATAATATTTAAGCTGAAGATCCCTGTGGTCAGTGGTAGACTGAATATTTTATACAATAAATATCATATTGTCATATCAAGGAAAATTCATTAAAGCTGGACACTAAAGTTCATTAAAGTTTATGTTTATACCTACATGTTTCACCCATATCAGAAAACCGGCTCCCAACACCCAATTCCACAATCTTGAAGGTTTCTCCAAGTCAGACAATATACAAAGAGAACATTGGACTATATCTAAAAAAAGTAAAAATGTCAGATAACTCTTAGTAATATCCAACCTTACTATCAGCCCTAATAAATTCCCCCAACGTGTAAAACCATAGCCCGTAACGTAGCCCGCTAGACTTATGGCTATTAAATTGGCCTCTTACCGCGGGTTATAGGTGGAAGTACCCTACGGCCTGTCGAAAGCTGAACTACATTGCCGCAAAGCCTTTGATCTGTCAAGCCCGTAAATGTTACGTTCGCAAATCGCTATTAGATCCACTGACGTTCAAACCAGTAACCGCAAATGGAGCCAAAAAGCCTAGGGGTACTAGCGAGGACCCGCAAGGGGGTAAAGTCCTATCCATAGTACTGTAAATGCAAATATCAACACACTACTGTATTTTAAATTAAAGGGAAAGTGATGTTAGGTATTAAAATTAATAGCACAACATTCTCAAGCTCGCAAATCTGCAAAATAAAATACTTTTTTTAATGTTTAATTTCCCTGTTATATCGATCCCGGCAATCAATGTGTTAATACATATAATGGAACTTGAATGGACTAGAATATCATATTTACGGATTTATTAATATTGCATTATTTTTGGAATGCGGGTCTGACCATAACTCGTAATTCAAACCTGTAAGGGTTTGAAATCTAACCTCCATTTTTCAGTGACGTGATGATGGCGATCTCTTTCACCATTGGCTCTGTCTAAACTCGCATTTACGGGTTTGACTAGCTGATCATGTTCACAGCCGCACATGCAACATGCGCAAGAATGGTTTACCGGTTGGTCGCGGCATGGTTGAATGTAATAGCTCTGTAACTACGCAAAATTTCAAGCCTGAAGGCTTTGCGGGTGTTCCGTAGCCATTACAGGCTTGGAATTTAATATGGCTGCAGGTATAATACGCCTCATGAGATATTATAGGAATGGAAAGATACATGAAGAGGTGTCCAGCACTCCCCCATTAGTATATCTGGTTTGATGCTGTTTTGACAAAATCCAGGTTGAAGGAAATCCAGGGAGGCAGAAGTACCACCAGTGAAGATCTATTTTACTCTACTGGAATCAAGACCAACAAGGGAATAGCAAGTCACTATCCTGGGATAATCTTCAGGTGACTTAGATCATGGAAACAGGATACCAGTGATTTAATGGCATTCATTTAAGATAATATCTTACACCTATTGGTTTGCAACTAGGCTGAGTAGCACAGTATGGATTTGTGTTCTATCACAATTGGAAAAACATTATTGAGGAACAAGGGACGTTATAGATACATAACATTACCAATTAATTGTTGCCAGTCCAAATAAAGATAGGAGAAATGGAAACGTGTGTCCCTCGAAGGGAGCCTGATTTAGAGCATATTTCATGGTTTTATTTGCCATTTTGTGCAATATTGAAACTATGAAAATCCATTTATTGGATGTCAATTGTAAATACCAATAAAGTTATTATAGCACTCCACATCAGTGCTATGTGATATCAGTAAATGGTGCACCCATGCTGGCCACTTGACCAGTAAAGCAGAAAAAGTGAACACGAACATTAAATTGATCCAACTATCCTGACACAACCCGCATTCACCAGGAGCTATCGGTGCGAGTCATACCTACCTCATGTAATGAGGGTTGTACACGTGTGTGCAAAATCACATCATGTCTTGTTCTTGTTCACTCCACCTATTGGTACCATACTGATCTGCATTAGGAAGTGATGCACTCTCTCCCATACCCTTCCTGGTTTCATGATCTAAGGCAATTTGTGAACAGTGTCCAATGAGAAAGCAGAGTCTCCACGTGTTAGATCTGTAATCCTCGATCTGTGATACACCTGGAATTTACAGCCATAACAACACAAATAATCCGCACCATATCCCTCGAGTCATCCTATAAGCAGTCCTACAATAGGAGTCCCAGGATATCCTACCTTCGCGTTTCAGTACAAGCACTGAGACTTACCACACAAGGTGGCGTTTGTAACATTTGAACAAAGGACACCCGTAGGCGCAGCCAAGGCAGCTTGGAAATATACTTACACGCCTTACTTGCCCTGCTCTGTACAACTTGTGCTTTGATACTGAAGTATCTCTATCATGGCAGCACCCGTGCACTGGCAAAATGTGCCTATTGTGAATGGGATCAGGATGGCTTGAAGAGAAGTTGATATTATTGTATTTTTATATATTGTCGGATCCCTATAAATATATGGAGAAGAAAGGGCACTTTAAATTAATAGTAATATACAAGTCACATTGAATGGATAAATAGCAGCCAATCCCACAAAAAATATTGGAATAATAAAAATAACTTTTATTGACAAAAAATAATAAGAAAACACAAACATAAAATCTACAAATGTCCCCCCCCGTATGATACATATGATTATAAAGATATATCATGCTGTAAATCCTTAATGATATATATCACAAAAAATAATAATAATGCACCTTAGAGAAAAATAAATTATAAACAGGCCGTGTCCCTATGCTGTGAAGCAGAGTTTGGACTAGGACCCACTACTTGCCCTCTGGCTAATACAAAATGGTAACTGACTATACTGTCCTATTTGTTATAAACATACCCATAATGCCATCCAAATCTATGTAGTTATATCAGTCCATAGACCTATTATATCAAAAATGATCCATGGGGAATTAGATACTCAATATATTGGTGGTATGATAGGCAAATCTCATAAGGTGCATGTGCAAGCAGGTTGGCTCAATCGATTCTACCATTGAGAAAGGCCAAGAATTGGCTGAAATGCGCCTGGTACTGGATTTAATTGTATTATTATAGATTTAATTTTATTCTTTTTTTTTTCATTTCATTTTTGAACCTTAAATGTAAGGGACTTTATAGAACATTCTTTTATAAATTTACTATTCAGCTACCATTTGTGCAGTAGGGTGCTGGCCATTTACACTCGCTGCGTGCAGTATTAGGAAGACCGACAGCATCAACAGTTACTGTATGTGTTGGTGTTGACCTTGTGGCTCACGAAAATCGGAGCTTTTTCTGTGGGGCTTGTCAACCCCGGCACCATATGACTCAGTTTGGAGAGTGATGCCCGGGTCTGTGCGTGAGCATTGAAGCACCCAGATACTTTCGTTCTCTACTTGCAAGTATATCCCTTTGTGTCTGTAATATTGGAATCTGAACCTTATTGGACATTCAATTATTGAGACATTTAATACCATCCACAGAATTATATCAGGAGTGGGATACAGACGGCAGGACATCACCTGTGATATTCCACATGAAACGCTGATTCATATTGAACTAAATGTGAGTGTCATGGTTGTTGTTTTAATTGTCGCAATAAACCTTTGTTTACATATTTCATGATTAGCTCTGCTTTGCGCTCCCCCGCCCACCCTTTGTCTTACAGGTTGGCTCAATATTTGCATAACTAGTGCACACTTAAAACATATGCATATAATCAAAATTATACAGCAGACCATGTAACTCTATCATTATTGTTTAAAAAAAAAAATCCTAGTCCATTATTAATGTGGTAGAGCTTCTTATTAATGTGACAGAAGCTCTAGATGCTTCTACATATCACAGAGACACACCAACAAAAAAAAAAAATCAGCCGTGTCCATCTCGATTTCTAAAGGGTTGGGATTAGGCAAAATATTGAGGATATTCTTGTCACAATATGGGATCAGCAGGACGGCATGCTCTGAAACTATCCTCAGTGACCACAGTCACCACAATCCCTTTATAAGCAAATTTAGATGATTATAAATATTTTAACCACTAATTGAACTATCTGCACAAAATACCCTGAAAGTGACTTCAAGGATTAGGATCTAACACTTCTGTCTTTCAACATGTAAAATAACCACTGCAGACATGTATTTAAATGATACTATTTTGAAAAAATACACTTGAAAACAGGCAAAATGTTTTTGAATATAAAAAAAATATATACAGATTATTATTGTTTTTATCTAATTATAGTTTGGTATTTTTTTTTTGGTTTTTGCCTATAAACTTCCTGAGGTGGAGGAGGTGACAGAGGATGCTTCAATATACACAAAGGAAATGTGGCAGCTAACACTGCCAATGCTTTCAACAGAACTAACGCAAAGATCATTCATTATCTGTCATGCTTTTGCAAGGATCCCAGCTGGACATGAACCAAGAATGTGTTTACAGTGATATAACTTGCAGAATAAGCCTCTAGAACCTGGGTATGTTCTGTTCCCCTTAGCACACTTGTGAGGACAACTATGCACTGGTGCAAACTCCACACACCTGCTGTTTCCTTCTAGAGCTAATATTTAAGGCAGCTGGAGCCAGACCTTGGTGCTCAGTTGTTTTGCTCTGTTCTACAACTCTGCTTTCATGTGTATTCTGGATTCCCCTTTTCTGTTTCTGACATTGGCTTTAGCTCTCCATTTATACTAAAGAATAATTGCATAAAAAATAGAGCTTGTATTTATTTATTTATCTATTGTAAAATGTAATAAAAAAAATTGTTCCCATTATGAAATTTAGGTGTTCAAAACTCCATACAAAAAAAAAAAAAAAACAACAACACTAGACTAGTTGGAGCCATTAGAGACAAGAGGACACATTGGGAAAAAAGTCTCACGACTAACAAAATTAGCAACTGAGCAAGCTATGGACATAAACACATTTTTTAGAGAGAAACAGAACTTTTGAAGGCTGTTTGTCACGATCTGCTTCTTCTAGGGGGCCTGATATGAACCTAGTTCAAACCTACCCCAGCAGAATCATGTAGTTCCTGTTCTCTGTGGCACAAAAGATGGCTTCTGAAGAGGGCAAGGCCCAAAAGCTACAGACAGAGAATACTGGATCCAGGTTACTTAGTGGCCCATAGCAAGACCACTCCCCAAGTCAGGATACAACACACAGAAATAGTCTCACACCTTGTTTATGTGAAAACTATCTCTCAACTAACTTTATTTTGGAAAACACCATCTTTTAAACATGCATACAAAATTACCAGGAGGGGCTACCTTTAGCCAGCCCCTAACTGCCTCTGGCCAATCAGGCAGGGTCCCTACGTGTGAACCATGAGACTCCTCCCAGGTCTGCCCACTAGGTGTGGCTACCTAATTCATTTGGTCTATGACTTTCAAGGGAGAAACATCTCCCTGCCCTCTGGACTTTGCCCTGATTCTCTGAGTGAGAATCCCTGTAGACCCCCTGGGGTTATGGTGCCTCTATGTCTGTGGAGATCCCTTTGTTCCTGACTACTATCATTTCAAGTGTTTACCTTCAGGGCCATATGGGCAACTCCTGACTGAGAGTTTATACAATGGGGGAGGGTTGACTAATCAAAACATAGCTATCACTCCATAATACAATATACAATATAATACTAACATATTATAACCCATAACATATTTCCCCATTAATACATTATACCTAGGATACATAATAACCATGTACAGGCAACATATAACCACACAATAACACATAATCCCAATGTAACAACGTCATGCTCCCTTGGACATACTCACAAACCACTAACAATATGAGTCCTTAAACAATTAAATCATGACAACTTCTTCCCCTTCCTTTCTAGTATAGCATAGAGGATCATCCTAACGGATAATTCTCTAGCTATACTGCTTTTACTTGTCCTCCTGTCTGGAAAGTCCATCCATGTGATGGCCTCAGTGGCTCTCTGTGTTCTCTGCCTCCCCCTGTCCAGGGTGAATACTCACTCCTTCCCAGTGGCCTAGACACCTTCACAAGCCCCTGGGGAGACTTATAAGACAACTGCCATAGAGGACCCTTCAAGGTAGTCCAGGGGAAACAGTACATCCCAGCCAGTAAGTCCAGCATAAACTTGGGAGGATCCTTACCAAGCAAAGCCCTCTCCTTCCAGGCTAGGGGGACCTCTTGTCCTGTTGATTCTGGATCAGCACTCAGTCCCATGGGTAAAATTGAAGAGTACAAGGTTCCCTTTGTCAGGCCTGAGCTTTCTCCTGAATAAACTGGGATATTGGAGTTGGAACATGGGCTAGTGACATTGACTGGTGGCATCCATGCTGGATTAATGGGCAGTTCTGATACAAGCTGTTGTGGCTCAGTAGCCAACCTCTCTCCCACCAAGCCTGGCCAATGGCCCCTTCTTTCCAGGGTTACAGGTACACATCCAGTGTCTTTGGGCAGCTGCAGGTGAGTCATTGTAGGGAGACCAGGAGACAAATCACAATCTGGGGTACCCTCTGGCTCTTTGGTCTCTGGATCCTCAGGTGGAACCTCCTGACTCTCTCCATCTGAGACTGCCTGGTGTGTAGTTACAGGCAGCCCTTGAGAAGCAGCTGCTACTGCCTCTTGATCAGGCTGAAGAACAGGGCTACTTTCTGTTTCTGCTCCAGGGTCTGTGGCTGGCTCCTGGACAATGGTCATCCAAGGAACCTCTCTACAATTTCCACAGTCAAATGGTAGGGCCCAGTGCTCATTAGGTTCTTCTCTTACACTAGGAGCAGAGTAGCTTTTCCCCAGTTCTTCCCCTGGGCCCGGCACTGCTGTGGTTTGCCCCTGTCCCCATTCCTCTAACTGGGTGAGACTTAGCCCCCTAAAGATAGGGACCAGTTCATCCTCTTCCCAGTCAACCCCATGGATGCTGGCACCGTTGTTATTTTGAGAATCATGGATATCAAAATTCTCCCCCCAGTCCATACATTCATTTTCTGACCCAGCCTCAGCAATATTTAGCTGGGTCTCTGTAGTACCTGTTAGGTGGTTCTGTTCCATGCCTGACTGGCATGAGCCCTCCCAGCTGGCTGGCCAACAACCATCCAGGGATGCTTCATCCAGTAAGTCTATATAATCCACCTCCAGCTGTAGCTCCTGTTGGATCAAAGGCCAAAGTAAGTTAGCTGTATGAGAGCCTGTCTCCAGTCCCAGCATGTGACAGCGCTTGGCAAACAGACACAGCTTTCTTTTCTCTGTCCCCAAGCCACAGTCCGGATCCCCATGTACTATATCCCAAAGTGCCTTTTCCAGCCCCAATGAAAAATGATGATGTATCCCAACAGGTCCAACCCAATAAGCATATTGATCTTCCAGGGCGACCTCCTCATATACCAATTCTTCAAGCCATTCCATTAGCCTGTGACCTGGCCATAGTCCCAGGAATGCCATCCATTTATTTAGAAGGCCCATTCCTCTACAGTCCTTTCCAGTCACCAGAACATTCTCTATCTCTACTGGGGATAAGCATTTCCCCTCCACAGGAGCTGAGACAGGGCCATTGCTTACCCTTCTCCTGTTCCCCTTTACCTCCTGTGTGATTTGTATCCGGAGTTCCCTCTGCTGATCCTTAGTAAAACCTGCAGGCATTACCTCCATCCATCTTTGATACCGTCTGGACACTTCCTCCTCCTCTGCTGCAGACATCTCTTCATAAGCTGCCATCCTTCTGTGTTTTATACAGAGATCCCCACCGCTGCCAGCCAAATGTCACGATCTGCTTCTTCTAGGGGGCCTGATATGAACCTAGTTCAAACATACCCCAGCAGAATCATGTAGTTCCTGTTCTCTGTGGCACAAAAGATGGCTTCTGAAGAGGGCAAGGCCCAAAAGCTACAGACAGAGAATACTGGATCCAGGTTACTTAGTGGCCCATAGCAAGACCACTCCCCAAGTCAGGATACAACACACAGAAATAGTCTCACACCTTGTTTATGTGAAAACTATCTCTCAACTAACTTTATTTTGGAAAACACCATCTTTTAAACATGCATACAAAATTACCAGGAGGGGCCCTACGTGTGAACCATGAGACTCCTCCCAGGTCTGCCCACTAGGTGCGGCTACCTAATTCATTTGGTCTATGACTTTCAAGGGAGAAACATCTCCCTGCCCTCTAAACTTTGCCCTGATTCTCTGAGTGAGAATCCCTGTAGACCCCCTGGGGTTATGGTGCCTTTATGTCTGTGGAGATCCCTTTGTTCCTGACTACTATCATTTCAAGTGTTTACCTTCAGGGCCATATGGGCAACTCCTGACTGAGAGTTTATACAATGGGGGAGGGTTGACTAATCAAAACATAGCTATCACTCCATAATACAATATACAATATAATACTAACATATTATAACCCATAACATATTTCCCCATTAATACATTATACCTAGGATACATAATAACCATGTACAGGCAACATATAACCACACAATAACACATAATCCCAATGTAACAATGTCATGCTCCCTTGGACATACTCACAAACCACTGACAATATGAGTCCTTAAACAATTAAATCATGACACTGTTTAAGAATATAGGTATCCATTTTGTGTTTTACATCACTGCTTTTTATCTATAGAGTGGAGATGAGGGAACGGGAATGGGTCAAGAAGCTCAACTAGATACAGTGCCTTGCAAAAGTATTCACCCCCTTGACTTTTTACCTATTTTGTTACATTACAGCCTTAAGTTCAATGTTTTGTTAATCTGAATTTTATGTGATGGATCAGAACACAATAGTCTAAGTTAGTGAAATGAAATGAGACAAATATATATGTTACTGTGAATGTCCGAAATTGGTGAATGTCGACACACACCAAAATACGTTGGTGAAAGATCGAATATTTCATTAAATTCTTGTACATTCGGCCCCTCACCGGTGTATGTCGACAATCACAGCTATGCGCTGGTGGATGTCCAAAAGACCGGAGACGACTGGCTCTCTCCGGCCAAATACTTTGTTCTGCTGAGAGAGAGCAACGTAATTGATACTAAATGGATACTGCAGTAAATCATGATACTCTTCTTGAAAAGTTAAATGCATTCATTTCGGCTAAGAAGACAATTGTTCTTATTTTTCTGAAGAAAAATACTCTAAAATACTTTCTGAAGTGGTTTCTGCTAAAACTAAGTGCAACACACCTTTGGATTACAGACGATTAAAACGTTTTGACGTTTTAAAAATTAATGATGAAGAGAAGTTAATTGTACCATTAAAACCAGGGCAAACTAATTTACAGTATTATGTTACCAATGAAGAATTGTTCAGTATACTTAATGAAACTCACAGCAGAATAGGCCACCGAGGAAGAACACGTCTGCTTAAAGAGTTGCAAGTTAAATACAAAAATATTACATATGAAGTTGTAATGTTGTATTTAAATGTATGCAAACAGTTTCAAATGAAACACAGTGTACCTAAGAAAGGTATTGTTGTGAAACCAATGGTCAGCTCTGAGTTAAACTCAAGATGTCAAGTTGATCTGATAGATCTGCAGTCCAACAGAGATGGCGAATATCAGTTCATAATGGTGTATTAAGATCATTTAACTAAGTGTGTCCAGCTACGACCTTTGAAAAGTAAAAGAGCCGAAGAAGTAGCGAATCACGTCCTTTCAATATTTTTAACATTTGGTGCACCAGCAATATTGCAATCAGATAATGGTAGAGAATTCAGTAATCAAGTCATATCCGAAATATGCGCTATGTGGAAAGATGTTAAGATAGTTCATGGAAAGCCTCGTCACAGTCAAACACAAGGCTCAGTTGAAAGGGCCAATCAGGATATACAGAATATGCTAACTGCCTGGATGAACGATAACGATACTAATAAATGGTCAGATGGTTTACCCTTTGTTCAATTTGCCAAGAACACTACATACCACGAAGGAATACGCCAAAGTCCTTATGAAGCCATGTTTGGCATCAAAGCCAAAAGAGGCATAGCATCGTCTTTTTTGCCTAGCGAACAAATCGCAAATATTGAAACCGAAGAACAACTCGAAGAAATTGCCAATACTTTTGAAACCGAAGAAACTGTTAATACTTCTGAAAAAAACATTGAAGAGGACCTGCAATCTCCGACGTCTTCACATCAAGTTCTGACCGAAAAACACGAGTTAATTTCTACCAAAAGAGCGGCCGCGAAAGAGAATCTTCTACTGCAAGCAACAAAAATGTTAAGAACCTCCCAAAAACAATTTCCTCCTGCTCAAATTGGTGATAATGTACGAGTGCAAGTCCCTGATGTCGACCGTGGTCGTACAGATAGCCAAAATGTGTTAGCGGTTGTTGTTGGAATAGAAGACTCCGACTTCTATAAACTGGCAAATAAAAATGGGACCCTCAAGCAGCTTTACACGCGTAATCAGTTCGTAATTTGTAAAGAAAAGTTACTTTCCATAGATGAGAGCTGCAGCTAATTCGAGAAGCAGGGGGCAAGGCTATACACGCTGTCATTGCAAAAGGAAGTGTTCCACAAATAAATGCAGTTGTAAAAGCAAGGGACTCTTGTGCAATTCAAAGTGGCATAATAGTTTCAGTTGTTGCAATAAATAAGATTTGAATCACACATAAATCTCTCATAATAGTTTCAGTTGTTGCAATAAATAAGATTTGAATCACACATACATTTCCGACATGTTCAACATTCACCATTAGTGCATGGTGAATGTCGACGTTCACCGGTGTAAGTCAGAAATAAGGGTATTTAGCAAATATTTCGGATATACACCAAACGGCTAGGTGAATGTCGACATTCTCCAATTTGGGACTTTCACAGTAACATATATATATATATATATAAACAACAAAATAATTTAGCTTGCAGAGGCCAAAAGAGTTATAGAAGCCCACCATCGTACAGATTACAGTAAATAAATAGTACATCTGTGTTCACATTTGAATCTAAAAATACTTTGATTTAGTTGTGCTATTTA
The DNA here is from genome assembly GCA_027410445.1 of Discoglossus pictus. Taxonomy (NCBI): domain Eukaryota; kingdom Metazoa; phylum Chordata; class Amphibia; order Anura; family Alytidae; genus Discoglossus; species Discoglossus pictus. The sequence goes on along the minus strand of CM050170.1, from coordinate 31,810,515 downwards.
TTTACTGTATCTATGTTTTCAGTGAAAGCATATTTTTGCTTCCCTATTAACCCAATTACTACCTTGGGAGTCCATACAGAGTTTGATAGTATAACAATCAACCCCCTTACTACCAAAGTAATGGGGATTGAAGATTGGGGGTTCATTGAAGAACAGGAGAATCAGGAGTGAGCAGGGAAAAGTTAAGAATTAAACTGAAGAAAAGAGGTTAAGTCGTAAGATAAGCAGATATGAAGTAAACAATACCCCCTGAGAATATGTAGTGGAGGTAAAAATAGATTTAAGGGACTGGAAAAAGTAATAGTAAATGGGGTTGAAAAAATATTTTTAGTCCATCAAGATCAACCATTTAGATCTCCTCTGATATTTTGCAATATGTAGACAGAATGACTGAAGAACTTTGGACAGACATTTGCGACATTATCTAGGAAACAAGAACACAGAATATCCTCAAAAGAAAGAAAACTAAGAGAGAAAAGTGGTTGTTTGAGAATGCATTGGAAGCAGCCCAGGAAATACGGAAAGAAGGTAGTGGTGATAGGAAAAGATTTGTCCAACTGAATGCAGAATTCCAGAGGATAGCAAGAAGAGACAAGGAGACTTTCTACTTTGGATTGTAAGTCTGCGAGTTTCTATCCTAAGTACTTTGGGAATTCACCCTGGATATTGGATTCCTAGCTCAAAGACAGGGGCCTCCTTCCTTTGCTAAATGTTAAGCTGTATTTATCACTGTCTGAACCTAATTTATGTACAGCGCTATGGAATATGTCGGCAAATTATAAATAAACTATAATAATAATAATAATAATAGTGAGTGATGTAAAGAGAAAGAAGAAGATAAAATAACCTTTCATGCCAAAGTGGGTGCAATAAAAGACAAAAATGCCAGGGACTTAGTAGAAGCGGATCAGATAAAGAAGACGTGACAGGAATACACTGAGGCTACAGGAGTTGATGGATTTCAGTTTAACTTTTCAAACTCCCACAAGATGATGCTGTGAAAATGTTGCTTTCCTTATGCCAACAAATTTAAAAATTGTAGCAGTGGCCGATACAATGTAAAAGGTCAGTCTACATTTCAATCCAAAAACAATCCAATACCAAGGAGTGCTCCAATTATCAAACAATTACATTTATTTTGCATGCCAGCAAGGTAATGCTTAAGATCCTACAAGCTCAACTCCAAGAATATATGGACTGGGAACTACTGGATGTACAAGCCGGGCTCTGCAGAGGAAGAGGCACAAGAGATCAAATCTGTGGACCAAGAGCCTACGGCCAGAACCAAATATGGGACAACAGAATGGTTTAAGTTCAGGAAAGCAGTTTAACAAGGTTGTACTTTTCCACCTTATTTATTCAACCTATACGCGCATCATGAGTAAATCAAGGCTGGATGGATCCAAAGCCAGAATCAATATTGCTGGAAGAAATACTGACAACCTCAGTACATGGATGATACTACTCTGATGGCTGAAAGTGAGGAGGAACTAAAGGACATATTGATGAGGGTGAAAGAAGAAAGTGCAAAAGCTGGCCTGCTGCTCAGTGTTAAAAATACAAAGATTGGAGCAAAACTTTAATCCTAACTCCTGGCAAATATATTGAGGAAAAGTGGAGGCAGTGACAGATTTTATTTTCCTGGCCTACAAGGTCTCATTTGCTTATGTGGAGAAAGCTATGGCAAGTCTAGACAAGCTAGTAAAAAGTAACAATATTACAATATCAACAAAGGTCCACATAGTTTGAACGATGGTATTCCCAGTAGTTACATACAGATGTGAGAGCTGGATCATAAAGTAGTTTTAGTGCCATGGAATTGATAACAAATATAAAATGTGGCTCCATCTCCAGTTCCTATGTCCCTGCTCTCATCTTCCTCTCTTTCTACTTCTCATTCACCACATGTATCTACTTTTTCTCTTCTTAACCTATCACTTTCTCTCCATTTTTCCCACATTTCCACACATTTCTCCTTCTCTCACCCCTCACCCTCCATACAGGAGTCCGGTTTGTTGCTCACAGAACCACAAGCTCCCCAGATATTTCCTCCTTGCAGATCTCAGGCAGTATAATATCTGCTCTACTCACATGACAAGAGTGGGTCCATGATGGCGATGGCTGGGCTCCTCTGGTGGCCGCAGATAGAAGCTTCCTTGCTCCACATTAACAGGATCAGTTATACCTGAGACTCATCAAATAAGAAAAATAAGTGTCTGTGTAATCTCCCAAGATCTGTATCTAAACTCTGAGTATTATTTCCCCCAGACCCAATAAGATTACAGTAGTATAATTAAGACTAGAGGCAACTGCAACTGAGGTGTCTGTGACTCCGCCCCATTTGTGTCATGTGATCTCACTGATTAGAGGCCGCCGATCACACCCTGTATACAGTACATAGGGGTTTATCTTTATATTGATAACATTTATATACTTTCATATGAATCAAACTAACAAACACATTATTGTATTTATACTACACATCAGACATCTTAATGAATATCCATCTATTCATTTTCCTTTATGTATATATAATCAGAGTATTACAGTATATAGTGATATATTTATCTATATACATCTACATCTCTCTCTCTGTAAATATATATAGATATTGGAATATCACATATATAGTTGTTAGCATGCGGGTTGTTGCTATTGCTGCGGGCTCGCATAACCGAAAGCGATCCTTGCCAGCAACTGAGGACATTAGGCCCGCAAATGCAGACCCTCGCGACTGCAAAATTTACGGACAAATGCGAGCCGCGGGACTTAGAAAAATAAAGATTATGAGCTCGCAAAAATACGACCTTAGCGCCCGAATCACGTACACATGAAAACATTAAAAACACAATAAATACACACAACAAACACATAAAAAGCTTACCCACAGCAAGTGGGGGCACCCAGGACCTCTGCAAGTGAAGTTACACCTCGATTTAAGTCGAAATACAGTTTAGACACCCGAAAATCCCCTAAGCGAGAGAAAAAATGGCCGCCGAAAAAACGAAAACAAGGCTACAGGACCCTAAACACGCCAAACACCACGAAACACCAAAATCAGCCACAGCCGTGTACCACACACATTAGGCACCATTTTACAACACTAACTTACACAATGGGGAAGTGCACAGCTACCCTAACGGATTTGCCTCGCGCACGCACACTATTACACTACACACTGCACACATTGCTGACACTTACACCTCAGCTCCACAGCAGTGAAAACACACTATGGGCCTCATTCTATTATCGGCCGTAAATCGGCCGTAAGACTGCGATTCCTTGCGGGGGTTCAGTTAACTCGCGATTCTATTATACGGCCCCGCAAGGATCTCCTCTTACGGCCGGCCGCATATCTTGAAACCGGCCGTAATCTGTGAAATATAAAAACTCAAAAATAAATTCAAGCCTGCACTGTACAGCTCTGTAAATGCTAGGGATCATATTGGGGGACATGAGGATTAAAAGGAACCCACTCTCAAGCTTGCACATCTGCCCAAACCCGAGTTCAAATTAACTGTTTATTTTCCGGCTGCGGCGTGGGTGTGTCTGAGGTGCTCCAAGCACTCTGGACTTTTTACATGGATATTTTACGGATATTAAAAATAAAATATTTTACGGATTTGAGTACAGGATAATTATGTGCTATTTTTTCTAACACCTAAAATCCCTTTATAGTCTTCTCAAAGTGCAGGATGGCTTTATTTGAGCTATTTTATGTGATTAATTGGTGCTAGCGGGACCTCTTTCCTGCAAGTAAGCAGCGGCTCGTTTTTAGCCTTGCAGAGATGGTTCCCAGAGCAATAGAATTGCAAATAGGATCTAAATTATAAAAACAGAACTGACTGCCCAATGCAGGGCTTGAACCAGCAGCTCCAGAGATTAGTGTCTGGAGCATTTACCCACAGAGCCACTCTTCAGGATTTCATGAAATAATGTTTTAAGAGAATGTCCCTGAATTGCTTAAAATAGTGGTTCGTAAACCATCTGGGCAATGGGCCTAATGAGCTTTAGTTGGTTTAATTGCTATTATAATTTCTTCTTCCATAATGGGGGCACTAAGGGAGCTTATTACCCCTTTATCTATTTGAGTGAAATATATATTGGACTAGCGTTTTGCCAGTCAAAAAATGACGGTCCTAAAATTGTAAGGCAGGTAATGCTGTTTGCCCCACAATGTAATGCTTTTAGTCCTCTGAGTTCCTTTGGCGCTCATTGCGAGCCTCTCCCCTCGTATACTTTTGGTGGTGTGAGCACCTTCAGTGCTGATTGCAAGCTCCGCGTTGAGCGCCTTGGGCGCTCATTGTGAGCCTCTCCCCTTTGTGTACTTTTGCTCCTCTGAGTACCCTAGTGCTCACTGTGAGCCCCGCGCTGAGCGCCTCTCCGCTATTTTTATTTTATATATATATATACTAGCGACTTGCCCATCAAAAAATGACAGTCAATAAAATGTTAATGCTGTGAAAATTGTTTGCCACACAATATGAGTCTCATACATTTGTCACCTTTTTTTTATATACAAATAAAGACCAAATTTTTAATTTAACTTTTTATTTTTTTAACTTTCAGCTTATATTTAGCCAACTTCTTTCAATTGATTTTTTCAATCTTCAGTCTTTTAATTGTGATATATATAATAACAATATAACAATGTGTGATTTTTTTATGCATACATATTGTAAAGTATAACATCAAAGTTTGTAACATGCAACTTGTATATTAAACAATCTTTAAACTTTTTTTTAACAATACTAACATTTTTTAATTGATATTTATCCATGAGTAACTGCGGACTATGTTAACTTTGAGTAACTAAATCGTTTTAACAATGACATGCTTTGTAACATTCATTATATTTTAGTTAAACTCTTGTTAAACTAAATTGGCATTGAATCCAGAGGAAGGCAAACAATAAAAACCCCCATTTCAATTTTTCCACTTGTATCAAAGAGAGAAAAAAATTAATTCCTTCCATGACCCCATTAACTGGCAATTGGACTACTCCCTGAATCAATACCCTGTCTTTAAATTATACAGTTCAAAGTATTCTCAAATGCTGAAACTTGTATTAATATACATATTTGACTATATCACATATATATTGAAATAACTTTCCGAAAATTTGTAAATGCGCATTTAACATGTGCAATAGTAACATAAAACAATAACATTTAACCCTTGCAAGTCAATAAAATGTCAGATAATTGTTTTGTGGGGCCAATCATGTGCAAAGGTAACTTTTAACCCATTCCAATCTGTTTAAGGATGTTTTACTGTTCTTTTTCTTGCAGTTTCCTTTTTTTTTTGTTCTGGTTGTACTTTGTGCAAATGGCACATAGAGTTTCCTATGTGAAATAGTGGTCCCCTATTTAAAGAGTCCCAGAGTACTTTAATTTTGTACTGGAAGTAAAACCACTGTTCTCTATGTTTTTTTTGCCATTCTATAGAGTTTCTTATTGAAATAGTGGTTTTCTGCAATCAAATCGAGTAGCATAAAATGTTGTCGTGGAAATGAAACCACTGTCCTCTATATTTACAGCACCTCATAGTACACAATGTTTTTTGTATAAACGCATCCATCTTCCAATAAATGACCCTGACTTTGGTTTTCTTCAACATGCACTTTAATCTCCTTTGGATTTGTGCACCTTGAAAAAGCAACATAGAGTTGTCCATGTGCAAAAACTGGTTCTTTAAAAAAAATACCAACAGACTTAAAAGTTTGTCCTTGGGATTTATTAATGGTCATGGCAAATGCCATGATAACTGGAAATTGTCTCCTTTGAAGGACAAAAGGCAAACCACTCTCACTTGGAGCTAAATCAATTCTTGGTATAAAAACTCGTTCACCTTTATGGGTCCCAGTTATAATTTCTGCATGTATAAAATGATCTTTTAACTCATGCACAATTAATCTGGTCCCATTACAAAGTCCTTTTTTTGGATTCATATTTCTCAATAACATGACAATTGCCCCTTTTTTCAATTGTAAAATATGTGGTGGCATTCCAGATGGTGTTAAATAATTAATAAATTCGATACTAAAATTTGATTCACTGTCTTTATCATCAGCCAGAACTGAATCTGCACTGTAATAATTATTTTGTGGTGCATTTATGTATTTTAAAATTTCGTTATTTACATTCAATGCATCTATATTTTTTGATGTTAATATCACTTTGTTGGCAATGTCTGAGTAATCCTCGTTATTAAGAGTGTTTAGAAATATGGCTGATATTAGTGATTCGTTGCAAACCATTTCTGATGGAATTTCAATGGTATAATTTGGTAAATCATGTATTTGTGGATGTTTTCCTTCTCTGATTTTAATGAGCCAATCATTGAATTAATTTTGGCCTTCAGATCTCATATTTAATTCTAATTTCAGATGTGTAAATATTTTTCACAGTTTACTTGTCTTGATACATGTTTCAATGATCTCCGTTCTATTTCCATGTGGCACAACAGGTAATGTTTGCCTAAAATCTCCTCCTAACAGCATCACCTTTCCACCAAATGGCAACTTATTATCCATCACTTCTTCTAAGAATCTGTCAATACATTGCAGAGCATGACATGACATCATTGTAGCCTCGTCTATGATAATTAGTTTTGTATTTTTAAATTGTTTTGCTTGTAAAGAATTCAGTCGAATATCTGACACTGATGTTTCCAAAATGGGAACTGGCAGCTTAAATCCACTATGCACAGTTCTACCACCGCCTAACAAAAGTGCAGCAATTCCAGTTGTTGCAAATGGCATAGCTATCTGACCCTGTGCTTGAATATAACTCATCAAACAATTGTACAGATACGTTTTTCCTGATCCACCTGGGCCGTCTAGATAGAAATACCGGTCTTTGACCATTTCATCATCTGTAGCATTTGTGATGGCATGAAATGCTTGTAACTGTAAAGCATTTAAAGTTGCCAGTTTTTCTTCAGTTTTTTGTTTTTGTAGCTCAGTGTCATAATCATCAAAGTTGATGTCATCTATAAGTCCTGGATAAGGCAAATTAAAACTTGCACAATTTAATCCATGAGCAAACAATATTTATTTTATTTCCATCAATGTTTTTAACAGTGCTATTGGTTCATTGTAACGTTTCAAGAAGTCTTCGGACATATGTAATTTAAATGTTTCCCACAAAGTAAAAGCATCAGGTACATTGCAAAAGATGCAAATGAATGCAAATTGTTGTCTCATTTGCTTTGGCATTTGACATAGTGCTGCTTCTTCCAGACACCTCTACCATTCTGTATCATGAGCTATGGAGTTTTGATGTCTTGCAGCTAATAGGAATGTATCATAAACTATGTCATTCACTGTACATAAATGCTCAAAACTCTGTGCACTGGGAACATGTAAAATAAGTAATCTTAAACTAAAACGTTCAATGTCCTTTGGACTGACGGTATAAATCCGTGGTATAATTTTATGTGTATCTCTTCTTCGTTGTCGCCATAGACCATTTACAAATACATAGTGATATGTTGTCTCTATGTATAAAAATTGTCTGGCCTGCGTATCGTGGCAGTTTAATTTAAACCAAGCAGTAAGTGCTGTGTTCAATTTGATCTAATGCAGTTCTTTCATTTCCTGCAGTAAAGCAAACAAACTGACTTTGAGGCAAATGTACAGCTAAACGATAAATAGCATGTCACCGATCATGCATCTCAAATTTCAGAAGCCGCCACATTATTCAGGATCACCACATGGGCCATGAATCATTCTGTGTGTAACAATCTCCCAAAGTTTGTTATATTTTTCTTGCTCGGTCAACTCAGCCAAAATTACTGAATCCACTCTCTCTGCAGTATTCAACTTATCTTTTTTCCTGCAGTATTAAAAGTATGTGAGCATGTGGCAGTCCTCTTTTTTGAAATGCAATGGTATAAACAAAAGCCACACATTGTCCAAATAAGTGTGCTTTAGTAATATCATGTATTAATGAATTGAGTTTGATTTTGAATATTCTTGCCACTAAATCTGGTCGGTCAGAAGTAGTTTGTCCCAGATGCAAATTTTCCTTGATCTCTGGCCATTGAGGATTACATGTGAATGTAATAAATACATCTGGTTTTCCAAATTTTGTGACAATAGCCATGGCATCATTATATCTTTCTCGCATATTGCGAGGAGATCCTTGGAAACTTGATGGCAAAATAATTGCTCTTCCAGCTGGAATGTCTCTGTTGGAAGCCAATTCCACAACATAATCCACAACCCACAATACTGTTCTACTCGTAACTTATTTTGTTGAAATTTAATGAAATTTAGATTATTGGCTTCAACTTGTAGATATGAATCAATAATCCATTCTTCAGTGAGTTTGCCCCCACTTAAAATTGGATTAAAAGAATCCCGAATAGCAGTTTGTGCCACTTTATATTCCAGCATCGAAATATTGCATCTAACACGACTTTACTATTGGGATAACTTTGCAATTGTAATTTTGGTTCCCATCCAGGTTCCCCATTTGGAAAGAAAATGGGATATGTCATTGGATCTAAATTACCACTTAATATATTTATGTTGATAAATGGTTGTTCTTCATTGCGTGGATATATTCTAATATCCTGCTGAAAAGGTGGTTCACCATCTTCATTTTTAAACACCATGGCAACCTCATTTACTGTTGGTAAATTATATCGTCTTTGATCAGTGTTGCGATCTCTTTTTAACACCATATTTACTCTTGGTGTTGGCAATTGATGTCTTTGAGCATGTTCCTGTTGTTCTTTTTCAAGCTGAGCTAATTGTTTGTATGCTTGACTGTATGGGTTTTTAGCCATAATTTTATCCAGCTGTTCAAAGACTATGTGCAAACACTGTTTATTTTCTGGAAATGTCATTCTTTGTTCCACAGCTTCCATAGTATCTAAGACATAAAACTGTGCAAATTTCCTTTGCTCTCCTTCTTGTGGGTGTAAATGTGAAGTTCGGTGGTAAATTTGACCTTGAACTCTAAAACAGTAAGGACCATGTCCTGGTACATTTTCTGCTAATGTGGCACCCATTGAAGCAAATTAAATTGCACTGTTATAAGACCTTATGTTTTTTTTTAAATTAGTATAATTTGGATATAATGTTGGATCGTTCATGATACTTTCTAAATAATCTGGAAATGGGTGTCTTAGTGGAAGTCTTACCTTTCCTTTCTGACAGCAACTAATGAAATCTCCGTCAGTAGGTCTTTCCTTTAGAAAATGATATGCCCCACAAAACTGACAAACAACATTAAGTAATCCACAATAATGAGTGTCTACTTGTAGTGCTCTACTAAACACATTGTCATGCACTTTCTCAACATACAGATCAGAACAACTTTCTATATCTACATTGGTGTCATGTGTCTCCACATTGGAGTCATTAGGCAATATAGTATCATTGGGCAATGGTTCACAGACATGTTTTTGTTTACTTTTTCTTTTCTTGGAAGCCCCAGCACACTCACTTGCTGCTTTCTTACTCATTTTTCTTTTATTTAAAAGTCTCTGTCGATCTTCTTCTCTCAAGCGTTGGGAAGTTTCCGGTGACTGCGCATCTCTCCACCTTTGCTTCCTTTCCCTTTGCCAATCTTCTTTTGCGTTCAATTTTGTCTTCTACATTATCTGCCATTTTAATCTGTAATTGTAAATAGAGATGTAATTATTCTTTGTTGTTTGTTTTCTGTACATATTGTTTTTACCTGTTTCCAATGTTACATTAAATTGGATGAATGATCTAATCCACCATTTTAAATTCTTTTACTTTTTTTACAATGAAATAAATAAAACCATTTCAATACTTTTTTATTGACATATATTAAATATCAAAGGCCTGCACATATATATATATATATATATATTTTCAAAGGTAATTATGAATTAATTACTAAAGTAATATGAATGTCCGTTATTGAGTGATTTAAAAAATAAATGTAATACTTTCAAAGTTACTTATATTCTCATAAAGAAGCTGAAACATAAATATCTATTAACAAAGTATACATGTATTGTAACAGACTCTTCAATTGTTTTAAATCTTGTACTTTTTTACAATGAAATAAATAAAACCATTTCAATACTTTTTTATTGACATATATTAAATAGCAAAGGACTGCAAATATATATATTTTTCTAACGTAATTATTAATCCTTCAATTCCATTCATTCTTGATTGACTTCACTGCATACATTTAATTACTTTTTTCGCAAGTCTTCTAACCTTTTTTTTTTTATATATTATTATTAATTACCGTATTTATCGGCATATAACACGCACCGGCGTATAACACGCACCGCATTTTCAGAAAGAAATTTCAGGGAAAAAAAATAAATTTCAAATAAAGAACTTTGAAGCAAAATCCTCAACCTCCCTCCTCTTCCTCAACCCCCTCCTCAACCTCCCTCCTTATCCTCCTTCCTCAACCCCCCTCCTCAACCCCCCTCCTCAACCTCCCTCCTCATCCTCAACCCCCCTCCTCATCTTCAACCCCTCCTTAACCTCCCTCCTTATCCTCCCTCCTCAACCCCCTCCTCAACCTCCCTCCTCAAACCCCCTCCTCAACCCCCCCATTCTCAAACCCCCTCAACCTCCCTCCTCAACCCCCCATCCTCATCCTCCTTCCTTAACCCCCCTTATCCTCAACCCCCTCCTCAACCTCCGTCCTCAAACCCCCTCCTCAACCCCCCATCCTCAAACCCCCTCAACCACCCTCCTCAACCCCCCATTCTCATCCTCCTTCCTCAACTCCCCCTCCTCAACCTCAACCCCCCTCCTCAACCTCCCTCCTAGTCCTCAACCCCCCTCCTCATCCTCAACCCCCTCCTCATCCTCAACCTCCCTCCTCATCCTCAACCCCCTCCTCAACCTCCCTCCTCAAACCTCCTCCTCAACCCCCATCCTCATCCTCCTTCCTCAACCCCCCCTCCTCAACCTCAACCTCCCTCCTCAATCTCCCTCCTCATCCTCAACCCCCCTCCTCATCCTCAACCCCCCTCCTCATCCTCAACCTCCCTCCTCACCCTCAACCCCCTTCTCACCCTCCCTCCTCATCCTCCCTCCTCATCCTCCCTCCTCAACCCCCCATCCTCAACCCCCCCATCCTCAAACCCCCTCAACCCCCCTCCTCAACCCCCCCATCCTCAACCCCCCTATCCTCAACCCCCATCCTCAACCTCAACCCCCCTCCTCAACCTCCCTCCTCATTCTAACCCCCCTCCTCAACCTAAACCCCCCCTCCTGAACCTAAACCCCCCTCCTCAACATAAACCCCCCCTAAATACCTCCCCCTCACTTACCTGCTTCTGCTCCGGCCTCCGCTCCTTGACCCGGCGCGCATGTGACGTCACATGCGGGCCACGTCATTAGCATATACCGGGTGCCGGCTGCTTTTTCGGGGCCATTTTTTCCTAGCTTAGGCGATTTCCTATGTTTCTAAATTGTCTAAATCGAGTTTAATTAGAGTTCCACCTCACTCACAGACGTCCTGCCTGTTTCCCCATGCTGTAAGTGACAAGTATTTTTTTTATGTGTATTTAGTTTTTTTTTGTTCTGCCGCTAATCTCGTAATTTTTTTTCCTCTCGTATTTTTTTTTCTAAGTCCTTAACCTTTTTCCTTAACCCCCCTTATCCTCAACCCCCTCCTCAACCTCCGTCCTCAAACCCCCTCCTCAACCCCCCATCCTCAAACCCCCTCAACCACCCTCCTCAACCCCCCATTCTCATCCTCCTTCCTCAACTCCCCCTCCTCAACCTCAACCCCCCTCCTCAACCTCCCTCCTAGTCCTCAACCCCCCTCCTCATCCTCAACCCCCTCCTCATCCTCAACCTCCCTCCTCATCCTCAACCCCCTCCTCAACCTCCCTCCTCAAACCCCCTCCTCAACCCCCATCCTCATCCTCCTTCCTCAACCCCCCCTCCTCAACCTCAACCTCCCTCCTCAACCTCCCTCCTCATCCTCAACCCCCCTCCTCATCCTCAACCCCCCTCCTCATCCTCAACCTCCCTCCTCACCCTCAACCCCCTTCTCACCCTCCCTCCTCATCCTCCCTCCTCATCCTCCCTCCTCAACCCCCCATCCTCAACCCCCCCATCCTCAAACCCCCTCAACCCCCCTCCTCAACCCCCCCATCCTCAACCCCCCTATCCTCAACCCCCATCCTCAACCTCAACCCCCCTCCTCAACCTCCCTCCTCATTCTAACCCCCCTCCTCAACCTAAACCCCCCCTCCTGAACCTAAACCCCCCTCCTCAACATAAACCCCCCCTAAATACCTCCCCCTCACTTACCTGCTTCTGCTCCGGCCTCCGCTCCTTGACCCGGCGCGCATGTGACGTCACATGCGGGCCACGTCATTAGCATATACCGGGTGCCGGCTGCTTTTTCGGGGCCATTTTTTCCTAGCTTAGGCGATTTCCTATGTTTCTAAATTGTCTAAATCGAGTTTAATTAGAGTTCCACCTCACTCACAGACGTCCTGCCTGTTTCCCCATGCTGTAAGTGACAAGTATTTTTTTTATGTGTATTTAGTTTTTTTTTGTTCTGCCGCTAATCTCGTAATTTTTTTTCCTCTCGTATTTTATTTTCTAAGTCCCGCGTTTTGTGTTAGTGCTACGTGTTTAACGGCTCGCCTCGCCTTCGGCGCCCATTGCCTAAGTGCTAAGTCCCACGTCTTGTGTAAGTGCTACGTATTTTGTTCCGCCGCTAATCTCGTAATTTTTTTCATTTCATATTTTTTTTTCTAAGTCCTGCGTCATTGCCTAAGTGCTATGGGTTTAACGGCTCGCCTCGCTACTTTTAAAGTCTTATGTGCCTGGTGGTCTTTTGCGTGGTTAGGGGTCGTTTTCAGTTTTTTCCACCGCCATTTTTTTTGGTCGCTTAGTCAATTTTTGAGTGCCGAAACTTGGCAAATTCTGTGTAAATTCACATGCAACCTCACTACCAGATGTCCTAGCTGTCCCCCCGTGCTGCGAGTGATATTTTTTTTAATGACTGTTCTATTTTATTTTATTTATTTATTTATTTTGGATGTGCACAGATTGGCCGTATTTTTTCGACCTCTGATTTTTATGTGCCGTAAATTTTCCACGCAATTTTTTTAAACTGCTACGGGTGTCGCATTGTAACTTGTATGTCATGATTTAATTGTTTAAGGACTCATATTGTCAGTAATTTATGAATATGTCCATGGGAGCATGACATTGTTACATTGGGATTATGTGTTATTGTGTGGGTATATATTGCCTGTACATGGTTATTATGTATCCTAGTTATAATATATTATAAGAGGGAAAATATTATATAGAACATATGTGGAATTGGTAGAAATGCTCTGCATAGAAGTTAGCTGCAGATCATTGCACCCTCACACATACAGACCTTGGGTCACGACAGATGCATGTACTTCAAGTAGTCCTAAGCAAACACTTGAGTTTAACATAAAGGTTTTTTCACTAGCCAGCTATAGATATTTGGTGAATTTGATCTCAAGAGCTTTGATAGCCCAAGGTTGCAAGCCAGATGGGCTGACATCACACATACACAAATGTACACAAGGGTGTGGTATTGGAGAGCATACATATGTTGTTTTGATCATTCAATAGAGGTTGAGAGATAGTTTTCACATATCCATAGTGTGAGACTATTTCTGTGTGTTATATCCTGACTTGGGGAGTGGTCTTGCCATGGGCCACTAGTAACCTGTATGCAGTATTCTCTGCCTGTACCTCTTCAGAAGCCATCTTGTGTGACAACAGAGAACAGGAACTACTCGATTCTGCTAGGGTAGGTTTGAACTAGCTTCATATCAAGCTCCCTTGAAGAAGCAGATTGTGACACTGTCCATTAATAAATTAATTCAATTTAAATACATTATAAAAAAATAAAAAATTATAAATTATCCTGCTACTCTAGTTCTAATCCAATGCTGTGGCCTGAGGGTTGCATGAGAGCAGCTCAAATACGCATACAGTGATTTCATTTTAAGTACACTAGAGGCACACATATGATACACATATGATATATTGTGAGATTCATTTTTATGTCACTATCCAGAATTCTTAGCAGCAGTAGAAACACTGATCAGTTTGGAAAAACAGACTCCTGGCCTTCTTGGGATGTGCAGAATGACTTTTTCTTTGCAATCTTCATAAGTTACTGTATATAGTGATGACCATTAGTATACAGAAGCAATACTTGAATGGATATGTATTTGTTATTCATGTAAACACTTTATCTTGACTGAACATTAGTCTTCATCTCAGGGCTCACTATATTTTTTCAGGCTGTAATCGGTGGGTTTAGTGCCGGGACAATTGTTGTGTTAAACCGAGATACCAGTTTATTGGACTCCAAGCTACTGCCCAAAGTTGTTTTAAGATATTGACAGATAATAGTTATATAAAGAAGGTTAATGCCTATGAGATGAGAGGAACACGTGTAGAAGGCTTTACGTCTCCCAGTGCTGGAATGAATCCTCAGGATGGTGGTAATAATAAAAAAGTAGGGAATGCATAACCCAAACTGGAACACACCAGTAACAAATAGCATGATTTTCAGAAGAGTATTGTCACTGCAAGTAAGTTTTACAAGTGGTAAAACATCACCTAAAAAGTGATTCATTTAATTTAAGGCCTATAAATGAGAACTTTGTTAATAATATAAAAAGAGGCATAAGATACAGAAATCCAAACACCCAGCTGAAAGTGGCCACTAGAATATATACTCTACGTCTCATAATTACATGATGATGCAAGGGGTTACAGATAGCCACATATTGAGCATTACTCATGACCATGGGTATTAACAATTCATCAGCAAGTAAGGATCCAAAAATATATGTTAACGTCTTGCAACTAGGAATAGAAACAGTCTTATAACCATATATGAAGCTATAGAGGATCTTGTGTAGGGTTATGGTGGACAAGTTGCCCAAGAAGAAGCACATGGGAGGGTGTAGACTGTTATCTAGGCAGACAAGCAGAAAATGGTCATGTTACCACCAAGGGTAAGGAGATAAATGAGAAGAACGAGACAGAAGATAGGAGCCTGCTACACTGGGATATTTGAGATACCCTTCATAATAAAATCAGTCAACATTGTCTTCTCCACAGGGCACATGTGCATGACCTAACTCTTGCATTTTAAAGAGTGAAAGATTATATTTCTATTGACGTAATGTAAAGTGTAAAAGTTGCACAAAAGTAATGGACAAGTCGGTCATACGAGACCTACCAACATTCTCGTTGCTTCTGTATTCATGTTCTTATAATTTATTTAATTAGATTGATCAACCTGTGTTCAGAGAAAAGGAAATATTACTAACGGACAATCTAAAAGCAATACTACACCCAGTGGTTAGGAGCAATACTACACCCAGTGGTTAGGAGCAATACTACACCCAGAGGTTAGTAGCAATACTACACCCAGTGGTTAGGAGCAATACTACACCCAGTGGTTAGGAGTAAAGTTGCAGGCAGCATCCGTAATAATAATTCCAATGGTAAAACTATTATGTTGCTTCAGAATGAAACACACACCTCAAATTATGTTTAACTGACTACCTTTATTGAAACACAATCCAGTATTTACAGCATATAGGGACCAATCACAAGAGGTTTATCATCTTCCCATCTGGTCACTTACTGTCATGTCAAGATTAGTAATGACCCTTGAAAGTTAATCAGATTTTTTCCTTCCTGCCTTTTGAACTCAATACTGATCTCCATCAGATTATCGCCCGCCGCTATGCTGCCATGTAGTTATAAGTCCTCGTCTGTGGTAGGAAAACAATAGTCTGGCAGGGTCCATAGTGAACCCCACACAATTTCCAAGCAAGGGAGGGTATCAAAGGTATGCAAAGGGTTGCTATAAACAACGTCCTTTTAGGCCCCCATTTGTAATCCAAAAGCTGAGTGGAAATAGCACCAGTGGCAACCATGGAGCATCAACTCCTAAAACAATTTCCCAAGTCCAAGGCAGGGAAACAGTGAGCCCTGCTCAATCTGAGACAGAACACGTAAACAACAGATGCCCTAAAATAGTTTTACAAGCTCATTACAACTGGTACGCCCTGAAACACATCCTGTACACAACACAAACTCTCAAAAAACACAAAAAACAAACTTGAGCTTTCTAGGTTCCAATAACTTATAGAAATGGGCTCTTGGGCACCAGGACACATAACCAGGATCAGTAGCCCATCATTACATATCATTATAGCAGCACAAGTGCCATAGTCCTTTTAGGCATGTCCTTGGGCCATCACAAAGACTCTGGCTGTTGGTAACCACATGGGCTAATGTCAAAAATGTTCAGTGGTCTCCCAAAACAAATGTATGAATCCAGGGGGTCTTGATAATATACTGTATATTTAATATTGAGGCGTAAATTTATTAGAATTGTAATTCACTGTAATTCACAGCCACAGTAACATACTCTATTTCATATACACTTACCAGGGCCACCATGAGAAACTTTAGGGCCCAGTAATAATACAAAAGCTAAGGACCCCAACCTGACATAAACCCATTTATCAAACATCCCATAATCAGCATTTGTCATAACTGCACATATAGTAGTGTAATATTCTTATTTGTTTCCTTTATTAAATTAATATATTCATAGACTTGGGAATTATAGCTCATCCTTGCACCGTTTATATATATGGTCAAAACTATCTAACGCATAGGAACCAGAGAGGCTCTTCTTAGGATGGCTCAATTTATAAAAACACATCTCAAATGAATAAAAACATTAATATTTTGATCCAGTTATAACCTACTACATTCTATCCAATATAGATAATCACTTCTGGGTTTTCACTGAAACTCACTTAATCACATATAGTTGTGAGCATGTGGGTTGTTGCTAACGCTGCAGGCTCACATAGTGAGCCTGCGGTCCTCGCGAAGCGAGGGTCGCAGTTGCTGGCAAGGAGCCCCAAAGGCGCTCCTTGCCAGCAACTAAGGTGAAGGCTCTACGGCCTCACGCACGATTACAAACACCCACACAAGCGGCACTACCACGGACTTACACATAAAAACATTAAAAACACAATCAATACCCACAAAAAAACCATAAAAAGCTTACCCATAGCAAGGGGGAGGCACCCAGAACCTCTGCAAGTTACACATCAATTTAAGTCCAAATTGAAGAGTTTAGACACACGAAAATCCCCTGAGAGAAAAAATGGCCGCCAAAAAAACGATAACGGGGCTCCACCACCCAGGACCGCCAAGACACCTACAACTTACCCAAGAAGGGATCCGACATAAGCTCGGAAACCCACATTAAACCCCCGCTGCAATGAAAATTCAAAATTCACGCCTTACGGGTTCTTAAAGTACTGTAAAGGTCCTTAAAGAACCAGTAATATGGACACAAAAATTAACCCTATCACGCATGGGGCTCTATACAGAGCCCCATCAACCCCTAAAAAACCCTGTCACTCATGGGGGTCAATACAGACTCCCATAAGCCCTTAATTAACTCTGTCACTCATGGGGGTCAATACAGACCCCCATAAGCCCTTCATTAACCCTGTCACTCATGGGGGTCAATACAGACCCAATAAGTACTTAATAAACACCGTCACTCATGGGGGTCAATACAGCCCCCCATAAACCCATAATAAAACCCTGTCACTCATGGGGGTCAATACAGACCCAATAAGTACTTAATAAACACCGTCACTCATGGGGGTCAATACAGCCCCCCATAAACCCATAATAAAACCCTGTCACTCATGGGGGTCAATACAGACCCCGATAAGCACTTCATTAACCCCCTCACTCATGGGAGTCAATACAGACACTCTAACACCCCTAATTAACCCTGTCACTCATGGGGGTCAATACAGACCCCCATAATACATATAATTAACCCTGTCACTCATGGGAGTCAATACAGACCCCCATAAGCACTTAATTACACCGTCACTCATGGGGGTCAATACAGACCCCCATAAACCTATAATTAACCCTGACACTCATGGGGGTCAATACAGACCCCAAAAACCTATAATTAACCCTAACACTCATGGGAGTCAATACAGACCCCCATAAACCCATAAGTAACCCTGTCACTCATGGGTGTCAATACACACCCCCATAAGCACTTAACACCGTCACTCATTGGGGTCAATAAAGTCCCCCATAAACCCATAATTAACTCTGTCACTCATGGGGTTAATACAGACCCCCATAAACTTATAATTAACCCTGACACTCATGGGGGTCAATACAGACCCCCATAAGCACTTACTTAACACCGTCACTCATGGGGGTCAATACAGACACCCATAAACCCATAATTAACCCTGTCACTCATGAGGGTCAATACAGACCCACATAAGCCAATAAGTAACCCTGGCACTCATGGGGGTCAATACTGACCCCCATAAAACCCTTAATTAACCCTGTCACTCATGGGGGTCAATACAGACCCTCATAAGCACTTAATTAACCCTGTCACTCATGAGAGTCAATACAGACCCCCATAAGCCAATAAATAACCCTGTCACTCATGAGGATCAATACAGACCCTCATAAGCCTATATTTAACCCCATCAGTCCCATAAGGGTATATTATTACCCTTATGGGGCTGTTACAACCCCTCTTTTACCGCATAAGTGCCATGACGGTCCTCAAGGACCATCATGACACTAAGTATAAACACTACAATGCACTATACCCCCCAATAAAACATTAAATATCAACTAAACACCCTGTACACTAACCTATTAACACCTACACTACCTACCTATCCCCTAATAACCCCCCACCACCCTAATTACAGAAAAGAAAAAAAAATCGCCCAAAATAAAATACTACATTACACAAAAAAAACTAAAGTCACCAAAAATAAAAAATCTACATTACAGAAAAGAAAAAAACCTAAGTCACAAAAAATAACCCCCCCCCTCCACTACAGAAACAAACAAAAAAACATTACACACCTGAAAAGGAAATACATATAATACAATACAATACATACAATACAAATTAAATAAAATACAATACAATACCCCCCAATCTAACTAATATACAATAAATCCTATCTATCTAATATACATCACCCAATCCATCTAATATACAATAAATACTATCTATCTAAAATACATGCTATCTATATAAAATACATCCCCCTATCTAACATACAATAAATGCTATCTCTATATAAAATACTCTAATTCTAAGCTAAAATAATATAATTAAGACCACTTACCTTTGCAGATGTCCCTTCAGGTCAGCAACCTAAAGAAAAAAATATAAATAAGTTAGTGCAACACATTTACAGTAAATAAATAAACATTATAAACATTCTAAATATTCTACTCACCTTTCCATCATGTCCCCGTCCTTCTTCTTTTCTTCTTCTCCGACGAGGCCCCTGTTAAAAAAAAACCTAAAACAAAATAAAATAAACATAATCTACATTGTACTTACCTCCCCGCGATGTCTCCGGCCTCCTCCTCTTCTGCCCCGCTCTGGAACCCCGCCAATGAGCCTCCCGGAGCCTTTTCCGGAAGAAAATAGCCAATGGCGCCTTTTGATTGGTTGAAAACGCTGTCTATCAAGTTCAACCAATCAGAAGGCGCCAATGTGTGAGCCAATCACAACCGTAGATGCCTTCAGCCAATCACAATGGAATACACCCCCACAGGGTGATTGGCTGGAGGCATCTCTGCATTCTGATTGGTTGCACTGACAATAGCCAATCACAATGGGATACACCCCCACGTACTGATTGGCCGAAGGCATTTGCGCCTTCTCATTGGCTGTTGTCAATGTCAATCAGTATTACAGCCAATGAGAAGGCGCAGATGTCTTCAGCCAATCACCCCGTGGGGGTGTATTCCATTATGATTGGTTGATGGCAATAAAGCCTTCGGATTGGTTTAAATAAAGATTGACAGCTGCATTATCCAATCAGAGTGGGATTTTGGGGTGTATCCCTTTCTCATTGTTTCACACTTTGGCGTCTTCTGATTGGCTGAATTTGATAGACAGCGATAGATATGACATGACATGTATTGTATATTACATAGATTGAGGGATGTATATTAGATATACAGTATTTATTGCATATTAGATAGATTGTGGGATGTATTTTAGATAGATAGTATTGGTTGTACAGTATATTAGATAGATTGGGTGATGTATTTTAGAGAGATAGTATTGATTGTATATTAGATAGATCGGGTGATGTATTGGATTGTATTTGATTGTATTTGTATTGTATTTATTCTATATGTATTTCCTTTTAGGTGTGTAATTTCTTTTTCTTCTGTACTTTGGGGGGGGGGGGGTTGTAATGTATTTTATTATTTTCTGTAATGTTCTCTTTTTTTACTTTTTGTTACTTAGGTTTTTTTATTTTAGGTAATGTAGATTTTTTATTTTTTGTGATTTAGTTTTTTTTTATTTTATGTAATGTAGATTTTTTATTTTTGGTGACTTTAGGTTTTTTGTTTTCTGTAATTTGAGTGGTGGGGGGGTTATTAGGAGGTAGCTAGGTAGTGTAGGTAGGTGTAGGGAGTTAGTTTAGATTTAATGGTTAATTGGGGGGCTATGGTGCAGTGTAGTGTTTATACTTGCTGTCGTAAGGGTACTGGAGAACCCTCATAGCACTTACAGGGTAATGTTAGGCTTCTAACTGTCCCATGAGGGTTTTTAAATATCATTATTGGACTAATGGGGTTAAATAGAGGCTTATGAAGGTCTGTATAGACCCCCATAAGAGACCGGGTTAAAATGGTGTAGTGCTTACACTTTGGATCATGAGGGTCCTGGATGACCCTCATGGCACTTATAGTGTTATTACATGCATTCATTAATGTGTTAGAGGGGTCTATATAGTTGAGGCACACAGTACAATCACATTGTGTGGCAAACAGCATTTCAACAGTTTATTTTATTGACCGTCATTTTTTGATGGGCAAGTCGCTAGTACCATATAACTCAGAATTAGCATGCTCTTTTATATTGAGCGTTTGAAAAGAAAACTCTTTTATATGTTTTTATAACTCCTTAGATGTCTTCTCCTTGGCCTTCTTCAGTGTATCTGGTGCCACTTCTAATTGAAGAACTATGAAACACAAAAACTCAACATTTCTATATGTAAAAAAACATTGTAAAAATGATTGAACTCACAAAAGTAGCTCAACTCACATTTGTCGGTGTGTACAAATGCACATTGGATGGGTTGTCATCTGGTCTACATGTCCTCCGGTCAGTTAAGAAGAGCTGGCTTACTTCATCCTTCGATGTTCAATTATAATCTTCTCCAGTGGTGTTTGTGGAAAATGGAAACCAGTCTCAAAATCTCAGTGTTCAGACTAAGGTCCTCTTGAGGAACCCAAATACCACTACAAACATGTTTTGTGTGATTCAGATTCCTCAAGACACTTGTATTCAGATGTAGCACTAAATTCTATGCACAGGGATGTAGACCAATGATAGCCCATACATGTGTATGCAATGACAAATGTGAGCTGAATGTGAGCTGCTTTGTGAATACAATCGTTTTTTACAAGTTTTTAGTAGTGGTGTGATTTATTTTTGTGTTTCGTGGTTCTTCAGTTGGAAGTGGAATTAGATACACCGAAGACATCTAAGGACGTTCTCTCTCTTCAAAGCCTCAGTATAAAAGAGCTTTGTAATTATGAGTGGTATATGCTGTAGTATTAAATGAGGTACACTGAAAACCATTAGGTCTATTTATTGGATGGGATGTAGTTGGTTATAATTAAATCAGAATAACTCTGTTTTTAATAATTTGATACATATTTTCGTTTTTATGTGATATGAGGGTACTAAAACAGCTGCATAATTTGATCTAGAGATAGAGGATCTATGATTTGAGTATTATAAAAGGATGTTTTTGGTTCCCTGGAATGAAACCTTGATGACCCTTCTAGGGCGGGCCCCTCACAAATGTATTCCTTCTTCCCCTTATCAATGGCCTGATACCAATTAACAACAATGTATCTGTAGACGTGTTTCCCCATATAAGAAGACCATACGCTCTGTAACTCCTTGCCTGTCTTTATGTTATATACATGTATATTGTCATGCAAATGTTTTGTGCCTTGCCTCTGTAAAATGTATTTTACTACCAGAGCGGAACTACAGCTGGTATACCAAGAGCAATGCACTGGGGCCCTGCACTGAGGGGTATGGGGCGGTACAATTATTTTTTTATGTATTTTTTTTCCAAAGCCCCTGGAGCCCCCTTCCCAACCCAGTCCCTCCTGCCTTCTTCACCCTACCACCCCGGCCTCTCCTGCCCTCTACAAATCAGGCCTCCATTGGCAATACCAGCTGCTGCGCATCGTATGTCACATGCTACACAAATGACGTATTTCTGGATTCCCTGCCCCAATATTTTTTATAAATTATTATAATTATTTATTTGTAATGTGCCCAAAAAAGCTTCACTCTTGTAATCCAATACCATTTCAAACATGCATTCCTTTAAGCATATGCCTGCTTAATTGCACAGCTTTAAGCAAAGCTCAGGATGGATTATACACAAGTGAGGAAACCCACCCACGTAGGTTATATGTGCATCCATCCCTCTTAGCATACATCCCTACATTGCACCCAGTCCTTGTCAGCACACTGAGTAAGCGATCTTGGATCACCCACAAGTAGGAATCTCCCCCTGTCTGGTCAGCAGGCCATTATGTGTATGATTAGGGTAACACTGATAAGCTGGTCTCGGTGACCAGGCATTATTAGAGGGAGAATTGGTGGCACTTGGCTACCTGTCAGGATACCCAGTAGCTTCCCCCCTGGTGCTATACTTCAATCATTGCTTGAGATATCCTTCACTGATTGGTGGGGTACTGACCCAAGGACCCAATCTAAGTAATGCCTACCAGAGGAGCCTCTGATTGGCTGTCAAAATGACATGAGAGGAAATATGAATTACTAAACTTGTGCAACAATGTTTGCTTATGTAAAGTTATACCATTGCTCTGTTGGGTGTTTTGGGGTACAAAGTGGGACAAGATGGCAGCCTGCAGGAGAATATACAGGGAGAAAGGGACGGATACAGACACTGAGAAAGTGATACTCTTTGGATCCCTTACAAGTAAGTGAACTTTACATTTGATATGAAAATTGCATTGAGAAAAATTACATCTGCTAAATAAACTTTGTTAAATAAAGTATATGGAAAAGAAAGTGTCCCTTTAAGCAGGCAGGTGCTCAGGTGTGTATTTCTTTTTAATGTGCACTTTTCCTTTAATCTTAGACTGTCTGAAAGATTGGTCTCTGGATAATCACCTCCCCAAGACACAAGCTCTAGATGAGACCTCTAGGTATGTTATACCTTTAGGGGCCCATAAGAAATCTTATAAAACCTCTACAGTGATCGGTGATGTAAAGTCACTGGATGACTGTACTGGCCCCAGGTAAGTGAGGACAATCATCACTGAGCACTACAGATGGGATATAACTTACACTTCATGTTTAGCTCTTTTGTACAAGTGAAAGGATCTCTTTAGTAAAAACTCCACATGTTTGAGAAGCATGTAACATACCAACAACATGTAGGAATCATGCAAGACGGGAACATGATATCATCTATTCCTAAAACCTTGGCTTAATCAAACCTCATGCTTATCCCTGGCATGCTTGAATTCCTTAACTATGTTTTTTTCTACCTCTTCCACTGGAAATCTGTTACATTTATTTACTACCCTTTCTGTAAAGCAGTACTTATCACATTACCCCGAAATCTTCTGTCGTCCAGATTCAATTATTTTGCATTCCTCCTTTTCTTGAAGATAATTTATTTAATCATGTGATATATTTGAAGGTTTCTATCACATCTCACCTCTTACTTATGTCCTCTAAGCCAGTGGTTCTCCACATCTGGTTTTAGGACTAGTGCCGGTCCCAGAAATGTTATCTGTCAGGATGAGGAGAGCCTAACACTTTAAACCTAGCACTTCCATTACCTGCAGCTCTAGATAGCTTATTAGTTTAGATAAAATGTAACCTATTAATACAGGTACAAAACTAAATGAAAACTGAACGAGTAATATGTAATATCACATAAGCAGTCTAATGGCACAACGCATTCCACAGAGCAAAAACATTACTTGGTCTAATCCATACACAATAAAGTCATGGAGTCTCCTTATAAGTTCTCTCTTTTAGACCCTGCACCATTTTAGTTGCCCTCCTTTGAATTGTCTCTAATGTATTAATATCCTTTTGGAGATCTGATCTCTAGGACTAGACAAAATATCTAGGTGATATCTCACCAGAGGTCTATAGAGTGACCTTTGTCAATTCATTTTACAACCAAGTATCCTACTGGCTTTTTCAACAGATTTGTTCAATTGTTTCCTATTTTTAAATCATATTAAATCACAATATTTGCTATTCAAAGTCCAATATTGAAAGAAATGGTAATTTCAGTCTTTTTCTTATTGATGTGAATATTTATGTATTTATATGTGTATAAAGCAGTACATCCTTATCTTATGTTATGGTGGATTACATTTTTCTGGATATAGTAAATCACAGAGCATCTTAAGCTAATCAGATGTAAGCTGGGAATTCAAATCAATTTTGCTTCAACTGTGCTTAATTTTTATGTGTTTTATGTGTTTTTTATGTGTTTCACACTTTCTGTAACATGCAGAACAATACATTTTTTGGAAAAAACTAAGTGTAAGTTATGCTAAAGAATTTTAATTAAAATGGAAACTCATATTAGAAATCCAAATCTCTGAATATGATTTGGGCAATAATAAGTTAAATGTGGTGCAAAGTAAGATAACAATGTCTACTAACTTTTTTTAGGCTGATTCAGCAAACAATGAAAGTTCAATATTGGCCAAGGTGTACAAAGAGGTTGATCGGCTTATGCTCCAAGGCCATGAATGGGTGAAATGTGAAGATAAACCATAGCATCCTTTGGTAAGTCAATTCCATTGTTTTGAAGACATCCACAGTTAACAATAAATATTAAATTGTGTTGTTTAGGATGTTATATAGTGCCAGTAGTACGGTATTATACAGTGTCAATTCTAGCATTAAAGCTAAAATAATCCTATTCCAGACAGGTCTCTAAACCTTCTGGGTGCTTATAGACTGAATGGTTGTGGGGTGAGTTCTGTTAGGGAACTAAGTGGTGGTTGGGTCACTTGGGTCACATCTGCATTCAGTTTGTACAACATGAAAACAGTGGGATTAACTGCTCAAAAGCAACATAGATGTTGAGGTAAGATATGAACCAGTTGTTGTTGTTGTTGTTTAGTCATTCAGTCGCGTCCACAGCACGCCAGGTGCATCTCTCAGTCACTGCCCCTCTGAGCTCCATCAAGTTCATGTTCATTGCTTCAGTGACTTCATCTATCCATCTCCGCCTCTGTCGCCCCTTCATCTTGTGCCTTCAATCTTTCCTAGCATCAGAGTCTTTTCTAGGGAATACTGCTGTCCCATAATATGGCCAAAATATTTGAGCTTCAGCATCATGATCATACCTTCTAGTGAACAGTTTGTCTTGATTTCCTGAAGTATTCATTTATTGGATCATCTTGCAGTCCAGGGGACTCTAAGCAGTCTTCTCCAACACCACAATTCAAAGGCGTCAATTCTACAGCGCTCAGATTTCATTATGGTCCAGCTCTCACATCTGTATGTTACTACTGGGAATACCATAGTTCGAACTATGCAGACCTTTGTTGATAGTTTAATATCATACATTTTTACAATCTTGTCCAAGCTTGCCATAGCTTTCCTTTCCAGAAGCAAATGTCTATTAATTTCATGACAACAGTCACCATCTGCAGAGATCTTGGATCCAAGGAAAATAAAATCTGTCACTGCCTTCACTTCTTCCCCGTCTATTTGCCAAGGTAGTGAGATTGCCGTTTGTCATGATCTTTGTCTTTTTAACTTTGAGCAGCAGGCTAACTTTTGCACTCATCAATAAGTCCTCTAGTTCCTCCCCACTTTCAGCCATCAGAGTAGTATCATCTGCATATCTAAGGTTGTTGATATTCCTTCCAGCAATAGATGATCTGGTACTCCCATCTCTTTAAGCACATGCCACATTTTGTTGTGATCCACACAGTCAAAGGCTTTAGAATAGTCTATGAAGCAGAAGTAAATGTTTTTTGGAACTCTCTTGCTTTCTCTATTATCTCTATTATCCATCAGACATTGGCAGTGAGTTGCCAGTTCCTTCTCTAGTGGAGTTTGTCTGACCTCTCGTCCATGACCTGCCATGAACCACTAGACCCATCTAATCTGTCAATTGTATCAACATAAAAAGCTTTAGTTTAATAAATCCTCATGATAGTCTAAGGTATCTAGACATACTTAAAACTTTAGTTTTCATTAGATTTATATATTATACATTAGATCATAATACATTGTTATGTATTTTACAGCATTATTGTAGATACCACATACTTGACTTATCTCTCTTTTTTTTTTTTTTATGTATTTTTTTTTTTACTTTGTTTATATTAAAGAAACTGTAGAGATTTTACAGTAAATAGCAAAAAAAAACGTAGTCCTAATGAGGCACTTCAGTAATAAAAAATAAAGACGGCATGGACCAGAAGAACCTGACCTTTTTTAATTATTTTGTCATTAAAGGGATATCAGACATCCCAGAGCTACAAACCCCAATTTTCCTTCTGGTTTTACTCATTTATCTTATCGTTCTTGGTGGTAACATGACTATTCTTCTACTCATCTGCCTGGATCCTCACCTACACACTCCCATGTACTTCTTCTTGGGGAACTTGTCCCTCCTTGACATGTCATCTGCCACCATCACACTACATCCTACCCTTGTGATATTTATAACTGGTGATCACACAGTGCCTTTTCTTGGTTGCATGTCACAGATCTATATATTTTCATGCATGGTGGAAAACGAACTATTCCTACTTACAGCGATGAGCTATGATCGATATGTGGCCATCTGTAACCCATTACATTATCCAATGATCATGAGATATAGAGTCTGTGCTCTGTTGGTCATTGTCTGTTGCTTGGTGTCATTAGTTCGTGTCACACCTTATCTTGTACTATTGTCCGAATGTTCCTGTTATGTATCCAACATAATCAACCATTTTTTCTGTGACCTAGTACCAGTTATGAAGCTCTCTTGTTGTGATACCTCTGTTTTGGAGATACTGATCCTCACAGAAGGAATGGTCTTTACACTTCTCACTCCTTCTTCTCTAACATTCATCTCTTATGTTTTCATTATTGGCACCATCCTGAAGATCCATTCCAGCACTGGGAGGAGTAAAGCATTCTACACGTGTTCCTCACACCTCATGGTCGTCCTTCTTCTCTATATGACGCTCTTCTGCCAATACATGAGACCAGTTTCTACAGATAGCTTGGAGTCCAACAAACTTTTCTCTCTCTTTAACACGGCCATTGTCCCAATGCTAAACCCTCTGATTTATAGCTTGAAAAATAAAGATGTAAAGTCAGCACTGAGGAGACAACTGAAATTATTCAAAACATTTTTTTAAAGCAGCATGGTAGGGAAGAGTATATAATACTAAACTGCTTTGAATGTATAATTATCTATTTGGGTCTTGTCCTTTCCAATGTTCCAAAGTCTTATTTGTCTGTCAATGATGTCTACGGGGTAGGTAGTATAGTCATTATTACTATATTTGATGCTCAAAAGATATCACATATGATAGTTTCCGTAGTGTGTAACACTCCAGCGGGAGCGCATGCGCACTGTGGAAACTATTGTACGGAATTCTGTACAAGCGCACTGCATGCTCACATTGCGGCATAAGATGGCCAATGTTCATTTTATGTGTATAAGTCTATTCAACATATGACTTGAACTGTATGGCTGGCTGATAACATTGTCACAAGAATCATAACTTCACATTTGAATCAATATATCACACGTTTACCATGTAATATTATATGAATGGGATACTAGACCAAGAAATATCAGCACAAACAGACATTTTCAGCTTATTCTTAAGAAAGATGTTTTGTGATATGAATTCAAAAGAGTGGAAAAGCAAGAAGACCTAAGTGACAGATGGACATCATCCACATCAATAAAATCACATGCAATAAATTATATAAAAACATATTTAGGTTTTCATTCAAGACTTGATAAAAAATAAAACTTACTGCAAATACAGAGCATGTCCATGCTGGCTCCCCAGACAATGGGAACTATTGGATTTTTGAATCCTACAACGCCCAGACCCTCATGTGTTAAAATGCATTGGGTCACTTTGATGGAACATTACAGGTACATCCAGACCCCTGTCAGCCTTCCCTAGCTACAGATTGGGGTAAACACCTGACCCACCCATTCCACACTGGGTGTTGGAGTATTAAAAAATCCAAAACCTACCTATGGCCTAGAGATCTTGGTCACTTAAACTAAACATCTACTCAATACACGTATTATAGGGCAATTTGACTATTCTTTAACCAGAGCTCAGATGCATACTTTCATAATGACTAGAAACGTAATAACAACGTATAATCAAGTACCACAAAAGTGTAAATATACCAAGTTATTGTTAATAAGGATACATGCTATATGTCGATATAGCACTACAAATTGTCATTTGAAAAAAAAAAAAACATTAAAAGTCAATGAAAACCTTCAGCTATTATTAAGCAGTCTACGGGAGTCTGAGAGACTATTACATTGTCATAAGGAAATGTTTTTATGACCACTTGGCCACCATAGGACCCAATACTTGGCACAATTGAATGGAAAATTAAGTCATTTCTATACTTAAAATGTACAGTAACCTTTCTACATGAAATTTCAAAGCAGCTCTTGGAGGATTTTATTCACAACATTATTCCCTACTGAACAAAAGCAAATCCATCTATCCTTTCAATATCACTAAAAACAGTATAAATGGTATGAACTGAAGACTAGGGAAAAAAAAAGTTTTGCACCTCAACGCCCAACTCAAGAGTTAACTTCTGGTGAATCTAGTTGGAGAAAAAGGTGTAGAGTTTTTAGCTGGTCTCCTGCTGCAATGTATAATGTTTTTTCTCCATCACTCCCCTGTTGTTTTCATAAGATGTAAATTAGAAAAGTTTCAAATTCACATGCAGCTACTATGTTGATGTAAACTATGTCTAATCACTGTACTCTTACTTTAAAATACCTTTATCTAGATATATTTTTATAGTATAGATTTAAATGCTAATATCAACATACTCCTGGGTGTAGAAACCTTCAATTTGTTTTGTCTCTATTGTTTATATATTGTGACTTTACTGGTCTTATGCCTATGTTTCTGGCATTTTGGTGGAAGAACACAATACAGGATGCTTTAATACTTTTCCAAGATTTACTAAAACATTAGCCAGTGATAAATTAGAAGAAATAAAATAGAATAACAGGCTTAGCTTCTACTGAAGCTCCACATTTACTGGTAGATAGTTCCCTCACTATCCAACTCCCATCCAGCTAAACCTAGGTGGAGCAAAATAAAACAAATAATCCAATAGTTTGTTTTTCAGAACTCCAGGTCTCCACTGCATGTCATCAGCTTCAAGCCGCTGTATCTTTGTCTGTGTCTTTTTCCAGCTTCAGACACCTGTAATCACATTTCCTCTGTGTCTCACATAACTCCCATAAACTCTGCACATACTACTCTCTGTGTATTTTCGTTGACAAATGACCTCTTAAAGAACCCAAATACCACTGACAATCTTATTCACCTTCCTCAAGACTCTTATATTTAAATGTTGCACAAAGGTCTGTGCACAGAGATTTAGACCAATTGATAGCCCGTACAATGTACGTTTGCATGCACTGACAAATGTGAGTTGACAGTGAGCTGCTTTGTTATTATAACACTTAGACGTGGTGTGTTTTTATTTTTTTGATTCTCCAAATGGAAGTGGACGTTTCCCTCCATAGACTCTATATATTAGAATATAGTAGTTATGAGTTTTACATGACATTAAGTGAGGTTCAATGACAACCACTACATCATTGTCTCCATTGGACAGTATGGTTGGTCATAATTACATCAGAATAGTGCTGTTTTTAAACATTTGGTGCATAATTAGATCTAGTGAGTTGGGCGCTATAGGATCTGTGAGTTGGGTATTATTCCAAGCTTTTGTTAGGATCCTGGAAGGCCACTCTAATGACTGGCATCTCAGCACAGAATATTAATGTCCCACAGCATGAACCCCTTCTAGGGTGCGCTTACAACCATGTTCCCTCTCCCCCTCATCAGCAGCCTGAAACCATTTTACCACAATGTGTCTGTACATGTGTTTCCCATATAAGGAGCCCATAAGCTCTTCAGGCCAGGCAATCTGTAACACCATGACCATCTTCATGTTAAATACATATATATTGTCATGAAATTGTTTTATAGCTTGCCTCTGTAACATGCTGTGCACATTGATATAATAAAATACATATGTGCAAAAGTATTTACAACATATCTGATACAGTATGAAGATTGCTAGATCCCACAGAGCAGGCAGGGACATAGATTTAATCTTTCATTTAAAAGATTCTACACTTTTTCCAGTTATAAAGAATAGCTATGTTGGGGAAGGGGATCACGTCTTTTAATTTCATATATGTATGAAATGTATAAATGTAACCTTAGAAGGATCTATGGGTAATAAAGAATATACGGTTATGTACCTTTAATACTGGGCACTCTTCCTGCTCCAGTCAGCCCTGGCAGGTACTGTAAGTCATAGCCTTGCCCTGTCAAATAGCCCAACTGTAGGACAAGGGCCCCCGCCCTGCCAAATAGTCCAACTGTAGGATAAGGCCAGCGATCTACCAAGTAGGCCCCCGCCCTGTCAAATAGTCCAACTGTAGGACAAGCCCAGCAATCTACCAGGTAGGCTCCCGTCCTGTCAAATAGTCCAACTGTAGGACAAGGCCAGTGATCTACCAAGTAGGCCCCCGCCCTCTCAAATAGTCCATCTGTAGGATAAGGCCAGCGAACTACCAGGTAGGTCCAAGCCCTACGCTGTCAAATAGCCCAACTGTAGGATAAGGCCAGCGATCTACCAGGTAGGTCACCACCCTGTCAAATAGTCCAACTGTAGGATAAGGCCAGCGATCTACCAGGTAGGCCCCCACCCTGTCAAATAGTCCAACTGTATTAAAAGGCCAGCAATCTACCAGGTAGGCCCCCACCCTGTCAAATAGCCCAACTGTACGATAAGGCCAGCGATCTACCAGGTAGGCCCCCGCCTTGTCAAATAGCCCAACTGTACGATAAGGCCAGCGATCTACCAAGTAGGCCCCAACCCTGTCAAATAGTCCAACTGCAGGATAAGGCCAGCGATCTACCAAGTAGACCCCCGCCCTGTCAAATAGTCCAACTGCAGGACAAGACCAGTGATCTACAAGGTAGGCCCCTGCCCTTGCCTGTGAAATTGTCCAACCGTGGGACAAGTTTAGTGATCTCTGCCATAAGGCAAGTCATGTGTGGGCTGTCTAGACTCTGTTAATTGAGACATGAGCACAGTTAATTGAGTGTAGCATATGGTAATAGAAGTTAATTGTTTGAGGAAACCAAAGGTAAGTGATGTCAAGTACTGTAAATGATACCCATTTGATTAGAGTAAGAGCTATAATTGATATGCCATTGATCCTTTATCTGCGGTTAACCTCAAATTTGCATGTTTTTTTAATGAATGAATTTAGTGTAGTCCCACGCACACTTTCTGGTGCAAATTCACAAAAAGCTAGGAATGGAGCTTGGAGTAATCCAATATAAGTGATAGAAATCCCTTGTGATAACATGCTCCAAGCAAGTCCAGCCCACAATTAAAGGTCAGCTGACGACTAGACCCTGTCCTACTAATAGTGTCTCCAGTCCCTATTAACCCATTCCTAACGATTACCCTACCTTGCACAATGAGTAAGCAATTTTTGTATGCTCATGTGTAGGCATCTCCCCCTGTCTGGTCAGAAGCCATTATGTGTATGATTAAGTAAACATTGATAATCCTGTCATGCACACCAGGCCTTTTTAGCGGTAGACTTGGTGGCACCCAACTAACACTCAGGAAATCTAGTAAGTTCCCCCCTGGTCCTATACTTGGCTATGCGCCAATCATTGCTTGGCTGAGTACTGACCCAAAGGAGCCAATGTAACACCTACCAGAGGCACCTCTGATTGACTCTCAAGATGACAAGGAAGAAATATGAATGTTTCTAATTTTGTGCAAACTTGTTTGCTTATGCAAATTAATGCCATTATACTATTATGTGTGTTGGGGAATAAAATTGGGTTCCTGGGAATAAAGATGCTCTCTTTGTAACACATAATGATGGTGTGTTTTATTGAGGGAAAGTAAGGATTGTCACTTTGTATCGTGTTCTTCATCAGTCATCTCATGTAAGGGGATTAACAAATCGACTTGGATCTCTGGGTAAAATTAGTCAAGCTGACCTATCCAACCTCAATGAAGAGTAGCTCTTTCATACAAAAAATCCATATCAGGGACCTGAACTTTAAATCTCTTGCCCAAAATTATTTATTGCTAAGCTTTTTCAAATGTGTTTTTGTTTGTTTGTTTTTGTTTGTTTAAATCACTTTATTAATCGAAATCGAGAATTTGAAAAAAGCTTCAGACCTTTGATAACACCAAAAATAAAGGACCAAACTAAATACATTAGAATTAAAATTTATAAATAAGATTATTCGAGTTACATGTATGTATGTAATTTATTTGACCTACTGTGTGTTTTAGTTTCAATCTTTTTTATTGTCAAAATAATAACATTGTGACATAGTTTGTTCAATAAAATGTAACAATATGTTGAAGGAATTTTCTTATTATAGAAATGAAAAGGGAACACATAACTTGTTTGAAACTGTTAAGCATAATGTCCTCGTTATCTCCTTTTTTCCTTCCTTACACTATGGTTGTTAGGTAGAATAAAACAATCTTGGTACAATCAACCTTGAGTCTTTTGTTGCATGAAATAACAATAAACGGAGATTTTATATTTTGAAATAACAAAACATAAACAAAAGAAAAAGAAAAAAG
This sequence comes from Discoglossus pictus, assembly GCA_027410445.1. Taxonomy (NCBI): domain Eukaryota; kingdom Metazoa; phylum Chordata; class Amphibia; order Anura; family Alytidae; genus Discoglossus; species Discoglossus pictus. The sequence continues at coordinate 31,777,483 of CM050170.1, read as the reverse complement.
GGATACGCGAGGCTCGTAGGCAATAAGTGCCTTTGGTGCTCATCGCCTAAGTGCCCAGAGTTAACATCTCGCACTCATCTCCTAAGTCATACGCAAAGCGTGACAACGTTTCGTAGCTCGACAATTATAATATGTGATACAATGATGATATAAAACGGTTAAATGTAAGTACTAAAACGCATTTCACTGCTCTTGATGCAGCTTCTTCAGTTAGAAATATCCTTGGTTGCTCAGCATCATTGTATACACTAGCAATAAGGAGACTGGGACATACCTTGATGCTTGTGAGAAACTCTTTAGGCTTTTTGTTTTTCTGTAAAGCAGCATTTTTATAGTTAGGTTGCTGGTTTTGAGGTATTACTTTGTTTATATGTCTCTTTTCTTCCGGTTGTGAGGGATTATTCGTTTAGTGTTTTTTTTGTTGCTGTTGTGGCTATAAGTTTTGCTTCTGGTGTGAAGCATATTACCAACAGGATTTTTGTTGTTTCTCTTCTTCTTCTTTTTTTATTAACACCTTTTATCAAGTTCAGTAGCTTAGAAGCCTGTTTGTAGGGTAATGATTACTTGTGCTTCTGTCTTTGAGGAAAGGTGGTCTAGTTGGGAGGAGTGAGATCCATGGCCTTTATACAATGATGGCGGATATCATTTTTTCTGTATATGGTCTAGTGAGTCTCTTCCTGTGTGGAGTTTAGGTCCCTAGTGTATTACATGTAGTAAGCCTCAGGAGGTGTCTTCCCCAAGCCCTGGGGGAAAGGTTCTTTCTGGTTGGCCAAACTGTAGGCAGATGATTTAATTATTCTCCTGGTTAAAAAAACAGATCTTGTAGTCAACTGATCATGTTCCCTCCCTGACCTGCTACAAACCAGTGATTGGTTTATGGTTTTAGCTTTGGGCCATTAACTTGTGAGCTTGAGCAATTGAATAGCATCATAATTGGAGACGAAAGGGAACCCGCAAAACACCCGCAGACATACGGCCTAGAACAAACGAGTTGCAGGCTTGAGATTGAATCAGGCCCACAGTCTCCAGAGTAATTGTCTCAGCTTTCCTCAGGTAGTCCATGCTTTCAACAGGCTCAAAACACTTTTGTATTTTCTTTCAGCAGGCTCACAACCAAAAAATACCCACAGCCATTATGACTTCTACCCACCCACTGTCACCCATCCCAAGCTACAGATTGTGGTATACACCTGACCTACCCGTACCCCACTGCCCGGATATCATTCTAGGGATATAAGTTATTGAGGCTAAGCATCTCCTGTGCATGTCTTTTAGGGCACTTGCAGCCTACATTAAATTCCAGGCCCATAAGTGGACGTGAGGCCCGCAACAGCCGTGGTCTTGAAATCTGTTTGAGTTACAGAGCTATTAAATAAGAACAGGGCCCGAGTTACAGGCTTGAGATGCTCACCCCTAAATCCATTCCAAGCATGCAAGCTGTTAAGGGGATGGATGAGCCGCGCTCGCCCGTAACTTTCCAATTGTGGCATAACACAATGCGACACAGGCCTCTCAGCCAATCAAAAGCAGTCTAGAAGAATATGATTGACAGTGAGAGCTTATAAATTTGAGGCCCCATTAAATTCGAGCTGCGGATGAAATCGTATCTCGCAAATGCGCATCGTAACTCGATTTACGTAATCCGAGTCGACTTGCGATTGACTTGCGATTGACTTGCGTAATTTCGGACTACTTTGCCGAGATTTGCCTCCGATAAGCGCTACATAGTAAGTAGCGGAAAAGAATTCCTTGCGTAGACGCTCGTATCTCGCAAATTCGCTAAGTGCACAAAAAACACACGTAAAATGGTTTACGCATTACGTACAGACAACTTAAAAATATAAAAGTGAGTTTAACAGAGGAAAAGCATAGAAGGCCATTACAATTGATTTCACCATCCCCTCCCCCCACCAAAGCAAAGACATTATACAACCAATTAGTTGTTTTCATTTTGAATGAAAAGCCATGCTGCAGCTTACATAAAGCAAAATTAAAGACACACTACCTCATTACATAAAAACACAAAAACCTCAAAATAATGCCATATTAACCCTGTTATTTTGTATACATGTTGCTCATCACATCTACATTTGGGAACACAAATATGGGGCACATGGAGGATGTGAATATGTCCTGTTCAGTCTTTCGGTCGGGTCTGTCTGTGACCCTCTGTCACTGCTTTCTTACAAGGTTCCTATGCCGGTGAGACCGGAGTGGATTGTCAGTTCCTTCCCCAGTGGTTTGGGATTTGGCCCTACACTCTGCTGTCACTCTCACACCCACAATGTACCTTAATAGGATAGCTCACAGCTTCATTGAAATACACAATACCTCTTGTTTGGTCTTTCGGTCGGGTCTGACTGTGACCCTCTGTCACTGCTTACTTACAAGGTTCCTATGCTGGTGAGACCGGAGTGGGTTGTCAGTTCCTTCCCCAGTGGTTTGGGATTTGGCCCTACACTCTGCTGTCACTCTCACACCCACAATGTACCTTAATAGGATAGCTCACAGCTTCATTGAAATACACAATACCTCTTGTTTGGTCTTTCGGTCGGGTCTGACTGTGACCCTCTGTCATTGCTTACTTACAAGGTTCCTATGCTGGTGAGACCGGAGTGGGTTGTCAGTTCCTTCCCCAGTGGTTTGGGATTTGGCCCTACACTCTGCTGTTACTCTCACACCCACAATGTACTTTAATAGGATAGCTCACAGCTTCATTGAAATACACAATACCTCTTGTTTGGTCTTTCGGTCGGGTCTGACTGTGACCCTCTGTCACTGCTTACTTACAAGGTTCCTATGCTGGTGAGACCGGAGTGGGTTGTCAGTTCCTTCCCCAGTGGTTTGGGATTTGGCCCTACACTCTGCTGTTACTCTCACACCCACAATGTACCTTAATAGGATAGCTCACAGCTTCATTGAAATACACAATACCTCTTGTTTGGTCTTTCGGTCGGGTCTGACTGTGACCCTCTGTCACTGCTTACTTACAAGGTTCCTATGCTGGTGAGACCGGAGTGGGTTGTCAGTTCCTTCCCCAGTGGTTTGGGATTTGGCCCTACACTCTGCTGTCACTCTCACACCCACAATGACCCTTAATGAGATAGCTCACAGCTTTCTTGAAATACACAATACCTCTTGTTTGGTCTTTCGGTCGGGTCCGACTCTGACCCTCTGTCACTGCTTTCTTACAAGGTTCCTATGCCGGTGAGACCGGAGTGTATTGTCAGTTGTGCTGTCCCTCTCCCACCCACAAGCGCAGCAAACACACACAGAGGGTTTGCAGAGGCACAATGAGCACCAGCCAACTCACCTCCATCAGGGGTAATCGCCACTACTCTTATCCAAGGAAGTCCCACACCATTGCTGGTGGCCATGTGCCAAGATGACCATTCATTCCCATTTGGTGACCTCCCATTATGTTCTGCTATTCATCAATTTACATTAGTTTCGATTGCTAAGTGATGTTGGGGAAGTGCGTGTGAAAGCAGAATGGACGGACAAATCCAAAATCACTGGAGAAGGAACTGACAACCCACTGCAGTATCACCTATCATTATCCTTTTAGGCCCTCAGGGGAATGTTCCTACTCCCCAGTCCCGCTAATTGTACTTGGCCTGTGCATTAACCCTTTATTATGCCTAGATTGTAGATCAATTAGATGCATTATATGATATCTAATGCTATTAGGACTATTATTCCTCTTAGTATGCATGGATCTATTGCAGGTTAACTAGTGCTCATTAGTTTACAGCTATAGTAATGTGACACTAATGTGATGCATGTGGATGTCCCCTAACCCCAACCATTGAAAACACACTGACATGGGAAGAACAGTATAACACAGCTTTATTTTTGGACACAAACCACAATCAGCAGTGGTCAAGACTGTGCATTCACAGAACGGTATAACAAAACTTTATTTTTGGACACAAACCATAATCAGCAGTGGTCAAGACTGTGCATTAATATCATGGGTGTGGTGTGGGCGGGTCCCGAGAGAGCAAGGGGCTAAATAAAAAAAAGGGGATACCTACAGGGGTCAATCTAATAGTCTAGAATAAGCATGATGCATAGCACCTACCAGGGTCACATGCGGTCAGTACACCGCTGCCACCGGAATATGATGAGAAAAAGGATCATCACAAATCACTCCATTTAACTGAAGAAACTATTATGCATGGCACTTACAACTTGTCTGGATCTGTTCAATGGAACAAATGATTCAACCTCTGGACTGTGTAATCCAATCCAGTTTCACACATACAGTCTGGTGTGCGAAATTGCCCACAAAAATGAATGGGCAACAAAAAACAAAAAGGCGGAGGAGGATAGAAACAAAATAATGACAATGCATGTACAGTAAAGTGCTAAATACTGTACCAATATACCAACTCACCTGATTCCCATCTGCAAGCATTACTAACTATTAGCTAGGTCTCTGGATAATGAGTAATATGGGCAAATACCCATTAATATGGACAGGACAAAAAGGTCAGCAGCCAGATTCACTGTTTCTTACATCAGACCCAAAGATCTGTTCTCAGACCGATATTGAGGTCAGGATCACATGCTTTATTAGTGCATATATTAATGCTGGCTGTCATTAACATGCCATTGTGAGACTTTGCAAGTCCACCGCCATAGTGGTAATAGTCTACATTTCAGCTAACAATAATCATGTCTGAGATATCTGGCTATATAATAGCTTTAAGATTGTGGGAGCTACATGTTAAGGAGGGGGCTGTCATTGGAGTAATGTCTACCTGAGAGGCACTTGGAAAACCTTACGCCTCATATAATTTCTCCACAATGCTTGCAGATGCAGGAGATGCCTTCATGGGCCTGAATTGTACCTAAAACAAAACAAATGGAAAGAAAAACAAAGAGAAAACATAAAATCTAAGGGCCTAAAAAAAAGGGGACTGCAGCATCCCTTCCCAACAGCATTCCCCAGTGACCATCAATTGGTGGCATGTTCAACCGAACCCTACGTGTCCACAGAGAAGAGGATCATGGACCATGTGATGGGAGGTAGCCATCTGCATACAAAATGTCACCATCACATAGGCAAAGATCCAAAACTCTGTAGCCAGGCTAGATGAGGTCAGCATTGTGACCAATAGATTGTCACTGAGGAGTGCTGTTGAGAAGGCACAATTATGTCCACAGCCCCTAGGTCCTCCTCCGCCTGGGCACAGGACCTGCATCGTCCGCGGCCGGACGCCGTCTCCTTGTTGGTGGTGGGGGAGCGGGAGGAGGTAGTGGCACCACGGGTGGTGGTGTGTCGGCGGAGGCATGGTGGAAGGAGAGGAGGGGTCAGGCTGCTGTTGGCTGGTGACCTGCCCCGTTCCCAGCAGCCTGACCAAATGCTGCTCCACCCTCCGATGATGGCTCCTCTCCTCCCTAAAGCGCCTGTCTAGGCTGCGCCTCATGCCAGAGATGTTGGCATCAATCCTACTCACGACGGCCAACAATTCCAGCAGCGCAGCCTCGGTCGTTAGTGGTGGGGGGGGCTGTGGTCCTGCTGGCAGGGCCGGGTGGGAAGATGGCGGGGAGAGAGTGGGGTGGAGCTGGAGACAGGGTCTCTGACATTGGTGTCCCGGTGGCTCAGTGTGTGGGGAAGGAGGAGCTGTGGCATATTCCACTCCTTCTGAGGGCCCCGGCGAGATGGCAAGTTTTTGGAGGAGGGGGACAGTCGGGCTCTGGACAGGGGGGCTGTCAACGACCACGACCTCCCCCTCCGAAGAGCCAGGGCCCTCGGATGAGCCGGTAGCCTCCTCCCCCTGAGCGGTCTCCTGCGGGGCGGGGGCTGACTGCCCCGCTCCTGGCTCATCACTGGACCCAGACCTCCTACTGGATGCTGAAATAGAGAAAAGAAAGGTACATGTCATTAGTATTCTGATCAATACATTGATATGTTTTCACTCCTAACTATCTGACATCTAGGCCTGAACATGGATGATTCTCCTAATTGCAACTCACATTAGCTGTCATTTGCTAGATTGGATCTATTCTTTGGTTTCTTGTCTTGACCTCTCCTGGCTCCTAACACTGTCTGGATTTTTCGGCGGTTTCACTCCTAACTATCTGACATCTAGGCCTGAACATGGATGATTCTCCTAATTGCAACTCACATTAGCTGTCATTTGCTAGATTGGATCTATTCTTTGGTTTCTTGTCTTGACCTCTCCTGGCTCCTAACACTGTCTGGATTTTTCAGCGGTTTCACTCCTAACTATCTGACATCTAGGCCTGAACATGGATGATTCTCCTAATTGCAACTCACATTAGCTGTCATTTGCTAGATTGGATCTATTCTTTGGTTTCCTGTCTTGACCTCTCCTGGCTCCTAACACTGTCTGGATTTTTCGGCGGTTTCACTCCTAACTATCTGACATCTAGGCCTGAACATGGATGATTCTCCTAATTGCAACTCACATTAGCTGTCATTTGCTAGATTGGATCTATTCTTTGGTTTCTTGTCTTGACCTCTCCTGGCTCCTAACACTGTCTGGATTTTTCAGGGGTTTCACTCCTAACTATCTGACATCTAGGCCTGAACATGGATGATTCTCCTAATTGCAACTCACATTAGCTGTCATTTGCTAGATTGGATCTATTCTTTGGTTTCCTGTCTTGACCTCTCCTGGCTCCTAACACTGTCTGGATTTTTCGGCGGTTTCACTCCTAACTATCTGACATCTAGGCCTGAACATGGATGATTCTCCTAATTGCAACTCACATTAGCTGTCATTTGCTAGATTGGATCTATTCTTTGGTTTCTTGTCTTGACCTCTCCTGGCTCCTAACACTGTCTGTGTTTCTTCTGCGGTCTGTAACTGCATAGGCTGCATTGGGCGCACCAGTACATGGACTCTATTGCTTAATTACTCTTGGGGTGGCTAGGAATGACAGTGATTTGTCAGCTTCATGGATTTAATGACACTTCCATCTATCCCTTGTTAATTCCATGGAGCTGACATGTCAGTGTCCTTGTTGGTCCCCATGTGTAGTGTGTGTGATGCACATGTGGTGGCATGTTGGTGTATGTGATATTCACCTGAACTGGAGGCTGGGTCCTGCTGGGCCACTGGGGATGAAGCTCCAGCTGCGGGCGATGGTCTCAGAAAGTCCCTTGCGATCCTCTCCCACTCCTTATAGGCGACACTGTGTCCCTCTGCTTCTCTGGCCATCTTCCTCTTCACCGTGGCCCTGATATCCACATATCTGTGTTTCAAGGACCTCAAGCCCCTAGGAACCGTGGACACCTCCTTCATCACTTGCACTACCTCCTTCCAAGCCTGAGCCTTAGGCCCAGGCTTCGCTTCCCTTGCAACAAGGATGACGGGCCGGTCACGGATCGCACCCAGGAGGACCATATTCTCCTGGGGCGTTTAATTACGGACCCTGCGCCTGCCCTTGCCAATAGCCCCTTGCTCTCTCGACTGTGCTCGGGGACCCTGGCCTCCCTGCACTCTTCCTGAGGCCTGTCCCTTCCCCAAACTACCCCGCCTCCTGGGAACAGGCCCCTTCCCCTCTGTCCCTCCTCTACAAGTGCCTCTGTCTCCCTCCTCCTCCTCCTCCTCCCCCCCCCCTCTGGGGACCACTCCTCCTCCTCCAGGGACACCTCCTCCTCCTCCGGGGACACCTCCTCCACCCCCTCCGGGGACACCTCCTCCACCCCCTCCGGGGGCCCCTCCTCCACCTCTCCTCCACCCTCCACTACACTCTCCTCACTCTGCGCTCCTCTCCTCTCCTCCTCTCTCCACCTATCTCCTCCCTCCATGCTGAAATAATAACAAAATAAGGATTACTCAAAATAAGTGTAACTGTTATATAGGTGATGAAAAAAAAAGTGTATGTTCTATGTGTTTTTACTAACTGTTGGGGGATGCGGTGCAAAGGTTGGGGGGGGAGGTGTGTGGTGTGTGTTCTTACGCTATGTATGTCTCTATGTGTCTTTAATCTATGTGTCAGGCAAATATGTGTAATGTGTAAATATGTGTAACTCTTACGTGTAAATATGCTAGTAATAAAATCCAAAACAATCAAAAAGAGTGCGCCTACAAATCAAAAGAACGATAAAGAAATAAAAGTATTACTGGAATGTCTGTTGGAAATAAAAGATGTGCGTGCTATGTGTATTTAATAAGTGGTGGGGGATGGGGTGTGTTGGGGGATGGTGTGTGTTGGGGGATGGGGTGTGGTGGGGGGGATGGGTGTGTGGGGTGTGTGTCCTAACTATATATATGTCTCTATGTGTGTTATTTAATCTATGTGTCTTGCAAATATGTGAAATCTGTAAATATGTGTATTGCTTAAATGTAAGGACTTATGAAATAGACAATGAAAAAAGACAAAAAACTAATCTCCCTCTCTCCAAAGTACTAATCTCAAAGACTCTCTCCCACCTGCTCCTGGAACTGCGTGCTAACTCCAATGGCTCTTACAACACAGTCAGCGCATGGGTTTGTATCAATCACATTTATAAGCTCCTACTGTCAATCAAATTCTTAGCTCGTACGTGATTGGCTGAGAGGCGTGTCTCGCTAGGACGTCCCCTTATCAGCTTGCGAGCGCGCCAACAGACTCAGCCAATTACATACGCACTTATAGTGTCAGGCCGCCAAGTGCGTATGTAATTGGCTGAGAGTCCCAAGGCGGGCCGCCCAGTGCGTATGTAATTGGCTGAGAGGCTTTTGGCGGGTTTTTGCGCCATCGCCATTGCCACGTTGGCCCGCCAAAAGCCTCTCAGCCACTTACATACGCACTGGGTGGCCCGCGTTGGGACTCTCAGCCAATTACATACGCACTGGGCGGTCCGCGTTGGGACTCTCAGCCAATTACATACGCACTGGGCGGCCCGTGTTGGGACTCTCAGCCAATTACATACACACTGGGCGGCCCGTGTTGGGACAGCCAATTACATGCGGCCAAGTGCGTATGTAATAGGTTAAGAGGCTTCTTGCCGTAAAATCATCAGCTGGAATGCCATGTAAAGATCCACAGGTGACCAATGGCAAAGCAGAAATTAACGTGCCTAATACCAGGTCATGCAATCACCAAGCTATATAACCCCATCCCCAACAAGTCATCAGCATGTCTGAAACAGCATGGATGATCATGTGAGAGGGATGATGGACAGGATGAGTGGGAGGATGAGTGGGCGTATGAGGTTGAGATGCTTTTGTGCAGCTCAGCTAGCACACTATGAAGACCAGGAAGCAAGGTGTGTGATTGAGGGGGTGATGGGGAGTGGCAGAGAGGAGTGTCTGGGAGTGAATGAGGGTGTGAGTGGTGATGTGATCCATGCTGGGGCAGAACCAAGCCAGGCAAGGGAATTACCACAGGCCATGCCTAGTATTGTGGGGGTGGATCAGGGAGGAGAGAGAGCTCCAGTAGCACAGGGACAGAGGGATATAGGGCCACCTGCACACAGGGAGGCTGACAATGTTGTCGGTGATCAGCTGCTGGGGGGAATACAGGATTTGGTGGCTCAGGCAGAAGGGGGGGAGCCTGACCAGGAGCCTGACCAGGAGCCTGTGAGGAGGCGAAGGGCACCCAATGTGTACAGGGAGAGACTCACATTAGAGGGGTTAACTGATGGTGAGGTGTATGAGCGTTTTCGGCTGACCCGTGCCAGTCTTGGGGAGCTCTATGAGGTTCTCAGAGCGGACCTTGAGCCTCGCTCAGGGGCAAATAGAGCCATCCCAGGAATGATACGGATGTTAGTTGCAATACACCTCCTTGCTTCTGGTAGCTTTCAGACCACCCTGAGCATAGCCGGAGGAATGTCTCAGCCAAGCCTCTCCAATTGTCTGAGTGCATTCCTCCGTGCTATTGGTCGGAAAGCTGCCAGATACATCAGTTACCCTAACACTGCTGAAGAGATCTCGAAGGTGAAGTTCGATTTCTTCCAATTAGGAGGTATCCCCAATGTGCTTGGTGCTATTTACTGGGTGAGTACACATTAGTAATGGCAGTCAACCATATCTTACTATGACTGGATACAATAACACATACGGTACATCATGTTTCCCTCTATTGCTATGATGTTCACATGTGCATTACGGAGTAATACTCCCAAAGCCAGAACATAATAGCTCATTGCTGGCCAGAACCCTGTGTTAGCTTGGCCAAACAGTATGCAGTTCACAACAACATATGACAAAAACCACAACTGATTAATCATTAGGTATATGTTCTGATGCATTCCCTTGTATCCTGTGACATGGACATCTCTAGCCTTCCTAACGTGTTGTGTGTTCTTATACGGGCTATGTAAGTTAGATGACTTCAGAATTCATCTGATAGTGGAGAATTAATAGTGTTTGTACAACTTTCTCTTGCATGAATATATCCCGGAATAAACATGAATTAGCTTACCTTGAAGTTAGCAACATCTCCAAGGTCTTTTGGCATTTGCGTTTGATTGTGTACGCCCCTGGGAAATTCCACCTGAATTAGCATCACATTTACGTTCACAAGAATACACTATCACGCTTCACCTCAGACCTCTGGCATGTGCTCGGTACAAGAACTGCAACAGTGACTTCCTGCTCTCTACCAGAAGGGTCGCAATATGTACCCTTTTGTATTTCCCTTGTATCTCCGCCTCATATAAGCGTCCTGTGGGTGTGAACATCTGGATTTTACATTTGTGGAAATCACATTGTAATTGATCTGAAGCTTCATATAGAATACATGTGTTAATACACTACTAATTTTTCTATCAGATGCATTCATGATACATCTCCCTTACATATATCTTTAACTGTGTATTAGCCACAGGGATGTGTTGATAGGTCATGATGACGATATTTGGGCATATGCTTTGTCAAGCATCACAACATCCTATTCATATCAACATCATATTTTATTTCCACCAGGTGATGCAGGATATGGGTGTTTGCCGTGGTTGTTTACCCCTGTGAGCAATCCCCATAATCGGGCAGAGGCGCGGTATAATGCTGTGCATAAAACCTGCCGGAATGTAATTGAGCGCACCTTTGGTGTACTAAAGATGCGCTTCAGATGTTTACATTCCACTGGGGGGGCTCTACAATACAAGCCCCAGAAAGTTTGTCGCATCATCGTTGCCTGTTGCTGTCTGCACAATATAGTAGTACAGGCCAACTGTCTGGGGGACATTGATGCGGCTCCGCTACCTGGGGAGGAAGAGCCTTTATTTCCCCCTGAAGTGGATAATCTGAAGGGGTCACAACAACGGACCCGCCTAATTCGTGAGTACTTCACATGTAAGTACATACCCAATATGCATGGAACACAGTCTAATGTATCTGGATTATGCCTAACTCCCAAATCCACCTTTATCCATCGCCCTTGTCATACAGAATTCCAACCAGTCCACAGTAGAGGAGAGTTCCCTGACGTTATTGATGTTTGTACACTGGAACAAGCCACATGATCAGTTACAGGTAAGTAAGCACACATTCCCATACACATCTTAAGTACTGACGGTTATAAACATCAATGGCATAGATAATTTGAGTGGATTATATATCCCACTATGTCAATGTATATATGCCCCACGTTACATTGTTATCTAGTAATTTAGATGGAAAAAAGACTTTAGTCCATCAGGTTCAACCTCTATAGATCTATGATCTGCAATACGCAGATTTATTGTTAATTGATCCAGAGGAAGTCACCGAACAACAAAATGTGAAGCTTTGCCAATTGTCTACACAGGGCAGAAAAATATAACATTCCTTCCTGAGCCCAGATACTGGTGATCGTATTCATCCCTGGATCAATACTCCCTCTCTATTTATCCAGGATAGCCCCTAATGCCTGTTTGGTTTTGTAATGTAAAAAGATACCCAATCCCTTTTTAAAGTCACCTACAACCTCTACGGACCAGGATTGTTCACATTGTCTGATCCTGCCAAACCACATGAAATGGGATCAAAATGTCGTAGATAAATACCATACACACATACTTTGTCTAATTTGTGACTGTAATCCTAACATCATATTAACCTTACAGAGCTGCTGTCGTGTGTCAACGCTTCTTTCAACAACCTAGACATGGAAAAACATGACCAGCAACAGAACTGCTACATCAATGTGAGCTACATAGTCAGTATTTGTGTAATAATATGGCCACGTATGCTGAAGGACACAAATAACACATCAATCACTTTATTAATATCGGCCTATCTCTTTCCAGAATACATCAGATAGTTAAGCGTTGATAACTAATTACGATCCACAGCGCACGTGTCCTGGTGGAACAAATCACCTCGTGGATGAGCTTGGGACTACGTCCAAGGTAAAACACCACATTTGGCTCGCCAAAGATGCATTAATGTGTAATCTATGTGAGATTCCTACATCATTAGCCAGATGAGTAGCTCGTTTCATATGTAGGGAAAGAACAGTGAAGACGTTTGTCTGAAATGAGCAACATATATCGGTACAGTGGATCGAAAAGGTCTAAAGTCTACACACCCCTGTTAAAATGTCATGTTTCTGTGCTGTCAAAAAATGAGACCAAGATAAACCATTTCTGAACTTTTTCCACCTTTAATGTGACCTATAAACTGTACAACTCAGTTGAAAAACTAACTGAAATCAGTTAAGTAGAGTGAAGAAAAAATCAAAAAAGAAAATCACATGGTTGCATAAGTATGCACACCACTAAACTAATACTTTGTTGAAGTTATTACAGCACTCAGTCTTTTTGGGGATGAGTCTATCCGCATGGCACATTTTGACTTGGCAAGATTTGCCCACTCTTCTTTGCAAAAACACTTCAAATCTGTCAGATTGCGAGGGCATCTCCTGTGCACAGACCTCTTCAGATCACCCCACAGGGATTCAGGTCTGGGCTCTGGCTGGGCCATTCCCAAACTTTAATCTACTTCTGGTGAAGCCATTCCTTTTTTGATTTGGATGTAGAAAGATGAAGTTGTAGAAAGATGAAGTTCTTCTTCATGTTCAGCTTTCTAGCAGAAGCCTGAAGGTTTTGTGCCAATATTGACTGGTATTTGGAACTGGTCCTAATTCCCTCTATCTTAACTAAGGCCCCAGTTCCAGCTGAAGAAAAACAGCCCCAATGCATGATGCTGCCACCATTTTGCTTCACTGTGGGTATGGTGTTCTTTTGGTGATGTGCAGTGTTGTTTTTGCACCAAACATATCTTTTGGAATTATGGCCAAAATGTTCAACCTTGGTTTCATCAGACCATAACACCTTTTCCCACATGCTTTTGGGAGACTTCAGATGTTTGTTTTTTTGCAAAATGCAGCCTGGCTTGGATGTTTTTCTTTGTAAGAAAATGCTTTCATCTTGCCACTCTACCCCATACGCCAGACATATGAAGAATACGGGAGATTGTTGTCACATGTACCACACAGCCAGTACTTGCCAGATATTCCCGCAGTTCCTTTAATGTTGCTGTAGGCCCTCTTGGTAGCCTCCCAGACCAGTTTTCGTCTGGTCTTTTCATCCATTTTGGAGGGAGCTCCAGTTCTTGGTAATGTCACTGTTGTGCCATATTTTCTCCGCTTGATGATGACTGGCATCACTGTGTTCCATGGTATATCTAATGCCTTGGAAATTCTTTTGTACCCTTCTCCTGACTGATACCTTTTAACAATGAGATCCCTCTGATGCTTTGGAAGCTCTCTGTGGACCATGGCTTTTGCTGTGGGATGCGACTAAGAACATTTCAGGAAAGACCAACTAGAGCAGCTTAACTTAATTTGGGGTTAATCAGAGGCACTTTAAATGATGGCAGGTGTATGCTGACTCCTATTTAACATGATTTGGAATGTGATTGCTTCATTCTGAACACAGCTACATCCCCAGTTATAAGAGAGTGTGCAGACTTATGCAACCACATTAGTTTTCTTTGTTTTTTTCTTCCCTCCACCTTACAGATTTCAGTTTGTTTTACAATTGAGTTGTACAGTTTATATGTCACATTAAAGGTGGATATAGTTCTGAAATGATTTTTCATTGGCTAATTTGTTTAAAATATTGTGTAGACTTTTTCTAACCACTGTAAGTGACGAAGTAAGCGCTCCGGGAGCATGTGCAATGTAAATATTGACATGTTCCTTTTATGTTTCAGATCGCAAAGATGAGTCCCTTTCCACGGTCAGAACAAGGAATGATGAGCATTCCCATGTTCCAGGACTATGCTATTGTCACATTGCATCATGTATGTTCATATGTCAGTCATCATGTGTTGCATCGGGTGTGATATCACATCCTCTACATCGATTTATATGTACCTATTGCTTTAGATCTGCCATTCTCTCCTCTACTTGGACTATTGGGAAGCCTGTATCATACTTCCTTCCAGATCTCTTCCTCAGTGCTGATGTGATCCTCCCTGTACATATGGGGAACAGTAACTCTAGCCTTGGAACATAACTGTTAATGAGGTTCCGTTTACCTTCAGTTATGAATATGCAACAGCAGATAATAGAGATGCTCATTCACAGAACAGAATACACCTCGAACTGGCCAGTTCTGCTAACACATGAAATTATTTTGAACACACTGATATGGTCCTGGTCAGGTTCCCATCTGAGTGTCCAAACTTAGGTATGTAGAGTCTTCTCTCATAGTGCCATTTCCAGTGACATGACCTTTGGGGGTTCTAACATTGACTGATTGAGCACTTCTACCTCTGCAGTTGCATAGGAGTGTGTGTTGCGCGCACACACAAGACTACAGATTACTTCTCCCCATGAGCATATCTCCTTCTGTATTGTTGGGTTTGAATATTGAATGTTATCCTGATATATCTAATAATATAACTGATATTGCCTCACGTTGGATGATGCACTGTATCTCCCCCCCTCAACTGATTATCTATACCAATGTCACCCCCCCTGCGTGCATTCTGGCCCCATGTCCCTATTTCCGTGTGTTACTGGAACTCTGTATCCTACCCACCTCCACCATGATACTGAGCAGGCCTGTGGTAATTTGTCACTGTGTGGCTTTGTGAACAATTAAACCATTTTTTTTCACTCAATGTTTGTGTAATCCTATATATTTACCATGTAACAAGTCAATTACCCTGAAAGTCAGATGTGCTCAGCACCATCAGTTAGTGGTGTAACTATTCGGGTCAATCTGCGTTGACATTACTACATAATCATGAATGTTGATTCATATCATTCAAGTTGAGCCCTTCAAGTCATTATATACAACCCTGCATGTCTCTAGACATGATTTCAGAATTCACACCCCTCCGACTTGCACCTACATGTATATTGGCAAGGTCCAGATTAATGTAGCATATGTATCTATGTAAACACACACAGATATATGTATTGAACAATGACACTTCATTCTATCTGTATTCTCGCAACTAGAAAGCATGATATGGTACAAACACACAGAAACAGTGATAACAGTATAACATAATCATACTTTATTTCATACACAGAGTACAAACCAAAATGGACAAGACTGTGCATTAATATCAGGTGTGTGTTGTGAAGAGATCCTAGTATGGCAAGGGGCTGTGGCAAATCTGAGGACATCTGAAGAGGAAACAGACAACATCATCAGGGTAATGCATAGCATCTCCTAGGGTCACATGTGGTCAGGACCTCACAGTAACCAACAGCATATAACACGACATCTAATCAACATAACCATTAATGCGCATACAACAACCATATGGTTGCCAGAATAAACAGACACTATAAAAGAGGGATCATGTCATACTAAGCGATTTCACACACAGTGTGAATTGGTCAATAGATGATGTGAATCTGGAAAACAGAGGTAGGAGGTGTTAGAACAATCAGAAGCTGTTATTAGAGTACATTGTTTTTGCTTTTGACACTACTATAAACCAACTAACATGAACATCATCTCCGAGCAGTAAGAACCATATTTATTCTATCCTGTTCAGTCAGCCTTCCAGGAATATGCTTAGGATGTGGAATGCTTCACTGTGAACACAATCCTTCATCAAAATGTACTATCACTATCTATGTGGAATAGTTGTGCCATGCTGATATCACACCTCACTTCTAAATGGGTGGTACCAAGGCCAGACAGATTACACTGTTCACATTACACCTAAACACATGCACATTGATCATGATGTCAAACCCAGGAAATTGCCACTTTGGTTTGGATGACATGAAAAAACTGAAGCCAATTTCATAATTTTAACGGGATGGAATGCTATAAAAACTTATGTGGAATTGCTGGTTTGGATTAGCAGATAGTAATGGGACTGTGCAACTCGATAGCCTGGACACTGATCATTATAATGGAAGATCACACAGTCATGTTTCTTAGTGAAAATATATGTAGTCCTATATTTCATTTCAGAGCCATCTGCAGTGGGGAATAATCCTGATAGAATGCCCGTTGGGAACTGGGTTGAATGTTTACTCACATGATGGTATTGTACTGCTCTAAGATGAAGAAAATGTCTTCATAGTTGTGAGACTTGGCTATTAACACCTACAAAGACAAAAACAATGTCTCATTCCGAACAATATTATGATTAAATACAGCAATCCACATTGAACATCAATTGTTAAAATGTTCAACATAACCAGACATGTACACACTCTGTAGCCAATATTATGTCAACATCTATAACAATCAGGATTCTGTGAGGAGTGGTCAGGAGGCCCTCTCGGATGGTCCTAACACCTCCTACTCTGAGTTAGCGGGCCCCCACCGTCTGTGCCCGCGGCCCGTCTCCCTCTTCCACGACGTGGTGTGGGATCAGGGGGTGCCACTACAGCAGGTGGCTGTGGTTCCAATGTGGGCGATGTCTGAGATGAGGAGGCAGACATCTCAGGTTGAGATTGGACAACCGAAGGCTGGAGAGGTATGGGCTGGCGACGTAGATTACGCAACAATGCGCGTCTCTCCCGGCTTGCGCGTTCCTCATATCTCTCCATACTTCGGTTGTGCCTCCTTATCTCAGCATACATAGCACGTGTGGTGGCTGAGATCACCCTATTTCCATCCAGGATGGCCCTGCTAACAGCCAATTTTCTTTCGCTAATGTCCAGCATTTGCCGTGCTCTCTGGCTTTGGGCCTGGTCCTCTTCTTCGATGTGAGCCATGATGTACCGTAATTGGCCAGGGAGATGTGGCAGAGGGCCTGGAGGTCTGGCGGCTGGGCGGCTGGCGACTGGGCGGCTGGCGACTCCGCGGCCGGCGACTCCGCGGCCGGCGACTCCGCGGCCGGCGACTCCGCGGCCGGCGACCCCGCGGCTCTTCCTCCCGGGGCACCTGGGGCCGGGGCACTTGTGGCCGGGGCACTTGGGGCCGGGGCACTTGTGGCCGGGGCACTTCCTCCTGGGGCACATGGGGCCAGGGCACTTCCTCCCGGTGCACTTGTGGCCGGGGCATTTCCTCCCAGGGCACTTGGGGCCAGGGCACTTCTTACCGGGGCACTTGGGGCCGGGGCACTTCCTCCTGGGGCACTTGGGGCCGGGGCACTTCCTCCCGGGGCACTTGGGGCCGGGGCACTTGGGGCCGGGGCACTTCCTTCCGGGGCACTTCCTCCCGGGGCACTTGGGGCCGGGGCACTTCCTCCTGGGGCACTTGGGGCCGGGGCACTTCCTCCCGGGGCCCACGGTGGAGCCCAGGCTGAGTGCGGTGCCCCGTATGACGGCGGAGCCCAGTATGAGGGGGGAGCCCAGGGTGAGGGCAGTGCCCAGGGTGACGGCGGAGCCCAGGGTGAGGGCTGTGCCCAGGGTGAGGGCTGTGCCCAGGGTGAGGGCTGTGCCCAGGGTGAGGGCTGTGCCCAGGTTGAGGGCGGAGCCCATGATGAGGGCTGTGCCCATGATGAGGGCGGAGCACCAGATGAGAGTGGAGCCCATGATGAGGGCTGTGCCCATGATGAGGGCGGAGCACCAGATGAGGGTGGAGCCCATGATGAGGGCTGTGCCCATGATGAGGGCGGAGCACCGGATGAGGGCGGAGTCCATGATGAGGGCGGAGCCCCAGATGAGTGCAGAGCACATGATGAGGGCTGTGTCCATGATGAGGGCGGAGCCCAGGATGAGGGTGGAGCCGCTGAGGGTGGAGCCGCTGAGGGTGGAGCCGCTGAGAGAGGCACAGGATGGTGTGGCTGGTGCAGGCCCTGAGGTGGCCACGCCGGAGAGAGCCCGGGCATCACTTCCCGCTCCGTATGAGCAAGTGATGTGGATGGTCCCGGGCCCTCCTGAATGTCCTGGCCCACTTCAGCCCTTCCTGCCTCCTCCTCTTCTGAATCTGTGGATACTGCAATGGAATAAACATATATTTCAGTTGGTTGCCATACACAATTGCCAGCTATGCATTTACATATAATTGACATCATGGTCACCTGTGAGTGACTGTGGTGCTTGTGTTACACAGATGAGCCACGGGCTGCATACTAAGCATTGTGGATCATGGCTCATATGAATGTGTACTGCATGTGCATCAGACACGTGCTCTGCTGCATCTGCTGTGCAGTGTGTGAGACTGACCAATCTGACAAGTTTCCAGCAATGGTTGTTAATATGCAGCTGAGACATGGGCCAGGTTAGGACAGTATATGACACACATGCAGTGCTACAGAGTCTGTATTCACATAGGCCTGCATTTGGGGATAGCCATGCTGCATCCAGCTGAGAATATCATTCTCCAAGTCATTAAGTCTAATTGACTCATCTGTTCACATCAAGGAAATCCACATGTCCAGGCCTGTGCGCAGCCCAGCAAGTTTGACTTTGGACACCCTGCTCTATTGCAATCAATCTGGATATAATTAGAAATTGACATATCAGGGAGACAAATTATGAACATGATAGGTTTGCTACCAGGACTGAAATGGTTATTGTCGCCCCATACATTTTTAGTCAACAATCGGGCTTACAGTGCTATTGTATGTGAATTATCCCTGTGTGTGGGCAGGGGGGTAGGAGGCCATATAATTCTTGAGCAAGGGTGGGCAGGTTCGGGCCTGGAGGGCCACACAGGTGAGCCAATCGCCTTTTCAGTCATCCGGATTGACTCACCTGTACCCAAAAAGGATATCTTGAAAGTCCGGCATGTATGTGGCCCTCCTTACCCACCCCTGTTCTAGAGGGATACAGCTCATTATATACAACAGCCAGAACACAAGCCTATTTATACATACATACAGCATGATATCCTGAAAGTCCGGCATGTATGTGGCCCTCCTTACCCACCCCTGTTCTAGAGGGATACAGCTCATTATATACAACAGCCAGAACACAAGCCTATTTATACATACATACATACATACATACATACAGCATGATATCCTGAAAGTCCGGCATGTATGTGGCCCTCCTTACCCACCCCTGTTCTAGAGGGATACAGCTCATTATATACAACAGCCAGAACACAAGCCTATTTATACATACATACATACATACATACAGCATGATATCCTGAAAGTCCGGCATGTATGTGGCCCTCCTTACCCACCCCTGTTCTAGAGGGATACAGCTCATTATATACAACAGCCAGAACACAAGCCTATTTATACATACATACATACATACATACAGCATGATATCCTGAAAGTCCGGCATGTATGTGGCCCTCCTTACCCACCCCTGTTCTAGAGGGATACAGCTCATTATATACAACAGCCAGAACACAAGCCTATTTATACATACAAACATACATACAGCATGTTATCTGCAGGCTTTTAGACAGCCCATCCCCGCACAATCTCAGCCAACCATGTATGTGATATGATACTCACGTTGCAGGGTGTTAGGACGATCTGTGTCCATCTGCCCTGGTATTCCCACCACAGATTCAGAAGGGATGAAGCGCATCACTGTCCTCTCCCATTCCTTGCAAACAAAAGTGACCACGGGCCCACCACCAGTCTGACGTGCTGCTGCTGCCTCATCGGACATCTTTCTTTTCACAGCAATCGTTAAATCATCGAACTTGTGCCGCGCTGCCCTCCAGTCCCTATTAGTGACCCCTACTGCCGACACAGCTCTGGCAATTTGGGACCAGGCCTGCTGCCTCTGGCTGGCATTAATGTCTCTGCCACCACATATAATCCCCTGGCGGGCACAGATTTCCCTGAGGAGAACCTGGATCTCCTCTAGGGTATAATTGGGGGCCCTGGGCCTTGCCACAACCCGTTGCCTTACAGACGGTGCCTGGTCTTCCTGTTCTATCCCTGGGGCCGCTGACTCATCCCCACTACCTCCCACCAAGGGATCAGGCCCCTGACCCTCTGCCCCTTCCACTTGAATTCCTAGCTCTGGGGGCACTTCCCTCCCCCCCTGCTCTCCTCCTTGCTCTCCTCCTCCTCCTCCTCCTCTCTCTCCACCTCCTCCTCTCCCTCCTCCTCCTCCTCCTCCTCCTCTCCCTCCTCCTCCTCCTCTCCCTCCTCCTCCCCCTCCTCCTCCTCTCCTCCTCATCCTCCTAATCCTCCTCCTCTCCTCAGATGTTCTCTTCACTCTCCTCCGCGCCTCTCTTGCCTTACCACCTCCTCTCCTCTAAACTCCTCTCCCTCCACCTCCTCTCCCTCCACCTCCTCTCCCTCCACCTCCTCCTCCTCTCCCTCCTCCTCCTCTCCCTCCTCCTCCTCCTCCTCTCCTCCTCATCCTCCTCCTCTCCTCAGATATTCTCCTCACTCTCCTCCGCGCCTCTCTTGCCTTACCACCTCCTCTCCTCTAAACTCCTCAGAAAATAAATGAACGATAAATCAAGATAATATTTGTGTTGGTTTAGGAGGTAAAAAAAGATGCAAGTATTATGTGTAGTATTATGTGTGGGGGGAGGGGGGGGAAGGTCTTGGGGGGGGGGGGTGTAGGTGTGCAGTGGCCTACCACTAGGTGTAGCTATGTGTACGTATTAATCTATGTGTGTGAATTATGTGATATCAGTAATTATGTGTATTGTAAACAAAGGGTTAAATTATCTGCTAGTTCAAAAGATCAAAAATTTAAATTCTCTCCTCTCTCTTCTCTCTCTTCTCTCTCTCGTCTCTCCACCAAAAACCCACCAACGCCTAGACCTGTGTGTCTACTTGCAAAAGCTCCAGCACAGTCAATTATGTTCTGTTTTGGCTCCCTTTTAAAGGTATACTGCCGTCAGGTTAAGTGGTACGTATCACGTATTTCGCGCTCTTTTCATACGCAAAGTGATCCGAGATATCGTACCTCATGCGCAAATACAAACGTTTACGCATTCGCATCCATCGCTCGTATCTCGCAGCACTTTGAATTTAATAGCGTCGGAAATGGTTTCATTTTTAAACTACGTAGGACTTGCGTTTTCACCTATTATTTCCGCAGCTCGAATTTAATAGGGCCCTAAATGTTTGATATACTAGATAAGATATGAACCCAGAGAGAGCAGTGTCATGGATGCCAAGAGAGTGGAGAATTTGGATAAGAAGAGGATGATCAATTGTGTCAAAGGCACCAGAGAGATCCAGGAGAATTAGAATAGATAAATGACCCTTTGATTTGGCAGTGAGCAGGTCATTAGTAACTTTTTGTGAGAGCTGTCTCTGAGGAGTGTTGGGACCGGAAACCAGACTGGAAGTGATCAAGGGGGGTGTTGGAGGAAATGAATTGTGTAAGGCGATTGTAGACAACATGCTCAACTAGTTTAGAAGCCAAGGGAAGTAGAGAGATAGGGCGGTAATTAGATGGAGAAGCTGGATCAGATGAGGGTTTCTTAAGAATGGGTATAATTGTGGCATGTTTCAAAGGTGAGTCTAATTAAAGGTTGAATAGATGTGTGAGAGCTGGTATAAGGGTGATAGAGAGGGGGGATCAGCTGTGATGGCATAGGATCATGTGGACAAGTTGTGAGACGAGAGGTTGATAGAAGATTAGCAACTTCATCCTCAGTTACAGGGTTAAAGGAGTTTATAATGGCAATAGGTTTGGGAAAGGGTGAAGGCAGGGTGCTGTTTGTTGAGGAGAAGGTGTGATAAGGCCACATTGAGAGGAGAGTTCATTACGAATATTTTCAATTATACTATTAAAGTGTCTAGCAAAATCTTCAGCTGTAAGAGAGGAAGGGGCGGGAGGTGGGGGAGGGCAGAGGACCAGTGTTCAAAGTGGAGAACAAATGTTTGGGGTTGGAGGCCAAATTTTATATTACTGATGAGAAATAGCTCTGTTTGGCAAGATTAAGGGCATAATGATAGGAGTGTAGGATAAACTTGTAATGAAGGAAGTTTGCTGAGGAGCGAGATTTCCTCCATAATCGTTCAGCTCTATGGAAGCACCTCTGGATGTAGCGTATTTGTGTGGTGTGCCATTGTTGTAGGTGAGAGCGAGGGAGTCTACCAGTGGTTATTTTGGCTAGAGAGTCCTGGGTGGAATTGAGTCAAATTGGATTGTGTGGTAGCAATATCAGGGCAAGTGAGGCTAGTGAGAAGACTGAGAAGGGGTTGTAGTAAATTGGAAAGGTGTTGTGAGTTAAGAGCCTTCAGGATTCTATGGGTTCTGGTAGTTAGGTGGGATAAAGGGAAGATAGTGGAAGAGGTTATGAGGCTATAGGTTAAGAGAAGGTGGTCAAAAAGAGGGAGTGGGAGATGATAAGATTAGAGATAGAGCAGTGATTGAAGAAAATTAGGTCAAGAGAATGTCCATCCTGGTGGGTAGGGGATTCTATCCATTGTGAGAGGCCAAGGGAAGAGGTAAGTGCAAGTAGTTTTTTTGGCTGTAGGGGAAGTGGGAATGTCAGTGGCAATGTTGAAATCACCAAGAACCAGTGAAGGTATGTTAGAGGAGAGAAAGTGAGGGAGCTAGGCGGCAAAATGATCCAGAAATTGAGAGGCTGGACCAGGCGGGAGATAGATGACAGACACAGAGAGATGGGTGAAAAGAGATGGATAGTGGGAACTTTGAAAGAAGAGAACTAGAGAGAGGGAACTGGGGGCATGCAATTGAATGATCAGCGGGTGAAAAGTAATATGCCCACGCCTCCACCTTATGAGGGTTTTGAGTGTATTTTGCCCTGTTTGCTGAGCGTGACATAAAAGATAGGAATGAATGAGGGGCCTGGGTTATCTCCATCAGCCAATAAAATAGGCAATGAAAGAGAGAGGAGGTAAGAGTAGGACAGTAGAAATGTTTCTGCTTATTGACCTTAGAAGAGGGAGGAGATGGTGACTGGAGAAAGTAGAGGAGCTCGTCGGAGCAAATAAGAGGGGAAGAGAGCAGGGAGGGTAATATAGTAATACAGTTTGAAACAGACAGGAGATGATAAGAATGAGGGAAGAGGAAACATTGTTACACTGTGTGTTCTTAAATCCCCCCAAAAAATGATTAGGGTACCAAGTGAAAAAGTATATATGGAGAAAAGGAGGTGACCTTGGAGAGAACCTTGAGAAGCAGACACAAAATGTTCAATTTTCGAGATATGATGTGAACAATAAGAGAGCAGTGTCATGGATGCCAGGAGAGTGGATAAGTTGGATAAGAAGAGAATGGTCAACTATGCCAAAGGCAGCAGAGAGATCCAGGAGAATAAGAACAGAGAAGTGACCCTTTGACTTGGCAGTGAGCAAGTTATTAGTGACTTTAGTGAGAGCTGTCTCCATGGAGTGTTGGGACCAGAAGCCAGATTGGAAGGGGTCAAGGAGCGAGTTGAAGGAAATAAATTGAAAAAGGTAATTGTAGATGATGCATTCAAGCAGACGGAGAAGCTGGATCAGATGAGGGTTTCTTAAGAATAGGTGTAATGAAGGCATGCTTTAAAGGTGATGGAAACCTGCCAGTGTTTAGGGAAAGGTTGAAAAGATGTGTGAGAGCTCGGATAAGTGTGATAGAGAGGGGAGAGATCAGTTGTGATGGAATAGGATCATGTGGACAAGTTGTAAGATGAAAAATGAATAAAAGACTAGAGACTTCATCCTCAAACATGTCCATTATGAATGTTGTAATGGGTAAGTGGTAAGTCTGGGTATGGTAAGTCAAAGTTGTCCATTATGGATGTGGGAATGAGTAAGGGGAAAGTCTGGGTGTTGTTAGTTTGTTGAGAGGAGAGTTGGTTAGGGTCACACTGAGAGGAAAGTTTGTTAGGGATGTGTTTCATTTTTAATTAAAGTGGCTTGAAAAGTCTTCAGCCATGAGACAGGAAGGGACGTGAGTTGGTGGAGGGCAGAGGAGAGTGTTGAATGAGGCAAATGTTTGGGATTGAAGGGTTAATTGGATATTAGTGATGAGAAGTTGCTGTTTGGCAAGTTTTAAACTACAAGAATAGTAGTGGGGGAAGTCTGCTGAAGTGTGATAAGTCCTTCCTTGTCGTTCAGCAGTGAAGGAGATCCTCTGAATGTAGTGTGTTTGTGTTGTAAGTGATAGTGAGGCCATCGTCTGTGGTTATGGAAGCAAGAGTATCTATTAACTATGTTCATTTTTCCGACCCCCACTGATTATTTGTAGTTTACTCCTTAGTTCACCAAGAAATAAATCTTAAAATAGAAAAATCAGGTAAAGGTTCACAGTACAGTACCTTCAAATATAAGAGGTAATTTATGGAGGATGAGGCTATTTTGCATTGTGTTTTTTCTATTATGGGATACCATCCTTAGCAGAAAAGATGTTTCTTATTGTGTAAAGTTACCAAATCTTATTTTTGTCATCTCTGTACATCCAAGAGAAATTGTTATCATGGCAGCTTTACTTAATAAAACTAATAAAAATAACAAGTGGGTTAAAATTTGGTCCAACACATTAAAAAATGATAGTTTGGTGGGAACGTCTATTAAATCTGTACACACCATTTATATTCCTCTGACTATTTTGCGCAGGTGGAATAGGGATATTTATGAGACTCACCCTAGAGGGTGCGCCATAGGACGTGCATTTGACCACGAGTGGTGGCCATGTGAGCAGGTGCAAAAGTGCTTGTAGTAAGTGATACAATTACCCTACAAGGTCATAGATAGAACCATCAATTAGTGCAATTAGTGTTTACTGATCATAGGACGGCAAAACATCATATAGTAAAACTCAGATATAATAGATTACAATGTATGTCATCAATATATAATGTTTGCTACAAAAAATATAGATTTTGGAAAAATAAGGTCATTCCAAAAGCTCAAATCATTAAAAGAATCGATGACATTTGCATTTTGTAAATAAATGACCATATATTAATAAACTGAATGGGGAAATATAACAGTATCTGGTCACCATGATTAATGCCTTTGAATTGTGGTGTAAAAGAACGTCTTAGATTCCCTTGGACTGCAAGAAGATCCAATAAATCAATATTACAGGAAACGAATCCAAACTGTACATTAATGTGCCCGGCATGCTAAGATCTATAGGGTCAGGGGAAATTGGACACAACTGAATGACTACACAATGACAACAACAAAAGTATAATACAAAACAAAGACCACTTACTGTATTATCTTGAGACAGCACAATTTACTTGAGAATGACGCTAAATTATCCTTCAGTCTGTCCGTAAGTCTCTGTGTCTCTATATTCCCAGAATTTAGTGATGACTAAGTCTAGTCTGGAGATCAGAGAAGTGTTACAAGTAGGTCTTTCAGTGTAGAGAGAACATTCTGTTTTATATTATATGGTTCCCATGGATAGAAACTCAGGGGTCTAAGGGGGTTGTATTTCTAGACAAGTAGCTATAAGGGCATTTATTGACAACAAATACACTTGAAGTTCAGCGCATGTCGATCATATGATTATATATGGACTTCTAGATGACAACCCTTCCAGTAGAGGACTCTGGGGATTTGGCTCATTTCATACTATATGAGGGGGTGAGATACACTGATGTGGGATATTTGTACGATTGCTCTTATAGTTCAAGCAAATGGAAATTGAGTTTGTCATTTGCTAAGTCAGGTTCCCATTAAGTGATATCGGGTAAGGGGAGGTATTCCCAGAAGACTGGACAAGCATATACAGGTGGGAAATAGTCACTAGGGAATAAGTCTGCACAATATCTCATATGTGGTAAGTAAGGATAAGTCTACTTTATTACTATTACTAACTAGATTATACCTTTTAGGTAGTATATGCCCATGTCTTCTTCTTCAGAGCTCTTATTTAATTTCTTAACTATTCCTCCCTTGTTTTTATCTTTTCACTAATATACCTAAAGAAAGTTTAGTGACCCTTTTATTGAATGTGCTATTTTCTGCTCTGCTTGGGCCTCGACGCGTATGATAACCTATATTGCTGCCTCTATTTAGTTCTATATGATTCTCTATCCTCCTTTGGGTGAGTCTGTCTGTATTTACCATAAGATAGTTGTGGGATTTACAAATGGCGGCCACCTCTTTATGGTCCCAGATTGTTTTCCTTCTCTCAATAAACCTAATGCAGTGTGAGGTATCATCTAGAATTGCTTGTTTCAGGTATTACCTCTGATCCTCCACTACACTCAAAATGCCAAGGAATAGAAGTAGATTTCCATTAGTAAGTCATTGTTTTGTTCTTATACAGTAAGAGGCCGCCATTACTTGTTACTAAACATACTGACTGATGATCACTAGACCCTAAGCTCTCACCTACAGATACATCTGAGACTATATCACCTGTTATGAAGTGATGCCGCTTGTAAAGAATATACAATATAATTACTCCAGGCTCATCCTACAGTAGGAACCTTCCGGTCCACATCTGGGACATTAAAGTCTCCTATTACAATTATCTCCCCCATCATTGTCATTTTAGTTATTTCTTCCATTAGTGCTCTGTGTAATACCTCACCTTGTCCTGGGGGCTATAAATGACACTTATCCTAAACATTTACCCCTCACTCTCTATAGTTACCCAAATGTACTCAATACACATATAAAAGTTAAATGCGAATTTGATAATGTCTCACATTGCGTTTTCTTTTTTAATCAAGGTCTCAAAGCACATAAATGTTATTAAACTTTTGGGGACTTTCCCTCTGTTACCAATGAGATCTACAGACTGAAGTGTGCTCTTTATATTTCCTGTTAGTTAGAAAGTTAGAAGTTTAAGCACATTTTATATTTTTTCATGTAAAAAACATCAGTTCTATTCTGTAAATGCATGAAAAAATAATATTAGTGTCCCATGTCCCTTTTAATGATGTTATATCCACAGAATGACATCACAATATTACACTATATATATATATATATATTTATTTATATTTATGATTGTAGTTTTGAGATAATAATTAAATAAAGAAATGTAAAATATGATATAAATTGTAAGTATAAGAACACAGTTTGTTTCGCATTGAGAGGTAACACAAACAAGTTTTGGCTTATCACTAATTATCATTATATGTCGTACAAAGACTGGTTTATTATAAATTTGGGCATTTTTATAACGGTGTCTAAATGATGGATATTAGGACATTTATGACATAATCGCAGCACATTTTAGTGGTGAAAACTTTTCTTTTCTTGGATAATCAGTTTTGTGATGTTTATAATCATTATTTCTTTTTCTCTACCTCCCTCCTGTCCCTTCTTTCTCCCCATCTCTCCCTCTCTTTATCCTTCCCATTTCCTGCTCTCCTCTTACCTTTCTCCCTTCATTCCCCTCCTTTCTTTTCCGTGTTCTCATCCTTCACTTCACATCCCATTCTTTTTTTCTTCCATCCTTTCTCTCCACTTTGTTTCTCCCATCCATTATTTTCTTCTGCTCTTTGTTCTCTCTGCTTCTCTCTTTTCCCTTATTCAGACCTGTTTTTCTCTTTACCTGCTCATCCTTTTCCTGCTCATCTCTCTACGTTTTTCTCTTCCTCTTTGTCTTATTTGTAAGTTCTCTCTCTTCCATTACACTTGTATCTCTCTCCCAATTATCTCAGCCTTCCCCATCTTCTTCTCTTTCTTTCCCATGCTCCCTCTATTTTCCACAGTCCTTGTCATCCCCTCTTCAACCTCTTTTCTCTTATAACTTATTTTTACTTTCTCCTACTCATCTTTTTTTTTCTTTCCACTCCTCCTCTTTAACCCCTTTGTTCACATCCTTTATTTATTATTTCTCCTATTCTGTCTTTTCGCTCTCCCACTTGTCATCCCCTTTTCCCTCTTACCCTTCTCTCCCTCTCATCTCATATCTTTCCACCTTTTCTCCTTTTTTCTTCTCTTCACCCCCTTCATCATTGTACTACACTCTACCTCTATATATTCTCTTATTTCTCTCTTCCAGTTACTCCCTATTGTCTCTTCCATTTCTCACTTAATCTTCATTTATTTTTTCCCTTCTCTCTATTTCATTCCCTCTTCTATCTTTTCCTTCACTCACACTTCAATATCTCCCTTCTCTCTTCTCCTTTCTCTCTGTAGGCTCACTCCGTTCCTTTTCTCTCTAACCTCTCTATCTCTCTTCCGCTCCATCTCCCTCCACTTTCACCCTCTCACATTCAGTCTTTCCACACTCCTTTACTGCTCTTATCTGTATTCATCCTTCCTTTTCCATTCCTTTAATTCTCTCACCATTTTTCCACTTTCATTTATCTCCATATATTTCTGATTTAACTCTCTTTCCCATCCATCTCCTCTTTTCAATCCCCTTTTTCTCCCTCATCCCCTTCTCTCTCTATCTTTATCTTCCCCCATACCCCCCTCTCGATCAGAAAAGGAAAGGGAAGGATCAAGGTGACACTAAGACCACATAGAAGAGAGGATTATACAGGAAAGATGGGGACGATGTGTGTCAGAGAGAAAGAGATGGGCAGATGAGAATGAAGCAATGAAATAATGACAGTATAAATGAGAGCTCTACTTCGCAATGGGATTTCATACCAGAGAATAAATAGATAAATACACATAAAATCACAAAATAAATATTGTTTTATTATGGTTAAATGGGAAGTAGTTTAAATGAAAAAAATATATCTGAGTTATATTCTTTCAGAGAGGTAAATAGTTTCTACAACTTACAAATGTATGTACAAAATGTTTAACTTCTGAACCTCTGTTATGAATATAAACCAACACTACAACATTACTTAATAATTACTTATAAACATGTTTATTTAAACCATATTAACTTATAGCATTGTTGAAATTTGTACATGTAAAAGGTTATCACATATATAGTTGTGAGCGTACGAGTCGTTGCTCACGCTTGCGAGCCGCGGCCCTCGCGCAGCGAGCCGCGGCCCTCGCGTAGCGAGGTCACTGGGCAAGGGCCTCAGTTGCTGGCATGGAGCGCCGAAGGCGCTCCATGCCAGCAACTGAGGCCCCTCGCGAAGCGAGGGCCTCAGTTGCTGGCGAGGTCACTGGGCACGGGTCTCAGTTGCTGGCATGGAGCGCCGAAGGCGCTCCATGCCAGCAACTGAGGCCCCTCGCGAAGCGAGGGCCTCAGTTGCTGGCGAGGTCACTGGGCACGGGTCTCAGTTGCTGGCATGGAGCGCCGAAGGCGCTCCATGTCAGCGACTGAGGCCCCTCGCGAAGCGAGGGCCTCAGTTGCTGGCGAGGTCACTGGGCAAGGGCCTCAAACCCTCGCAAAATTCACGTCGCTACTCAAAAAACACGACACACAAATTACGACACTCGCTAAATTTTACGAGGCACGCAAACAACGTACGAAACACGTTACCACACATTACGACCTCGCAAACATCGGACGCAACACGCCGACATACAAACATTTAAAACTCAATACATACACACAGCACATACATAAAAAACTTACCTACACCAAGAGGGAGCACCCAGGACCTCAAAAATGCAACTTACACCTCGATTTTACTCGAAATAAAACAGTTTACAGACTAAAAAAAAATCTAAGCGACAGAAAAAATGGCCGCCGAACAAAACGAAAACGAGGCTACAGCACTCTAAACTCGCAAAACACCACAAAACACCTACGGATATTCCGATACAGACCTATACCACACATTACTCGCCATTTTACACCAATGCGGAAGTACACGACTACGCTAACGGTTTGGTCTCGCGCACGCACAGTGTTACACTGCACACATTCAGCATGCTTATACAGCAGCTCCACACCACTAATGCTGCAGCAACATCAAACAAGGTTCACAGATCTTCAACACAATGCATACAAATAGGTCAAGTATATTCATTTATTCATTTGGATTATATATTTTAGTAGTACACACAAAACAACATTACCTACCTTACAATTCAATATGTATATTAATAACTAAACAACTTCACAAACATACACATCTCATTGCCGTCATTTTTTGACGGGCAAGTCGCTAGTATAAAAATAGAGGCGAGTTATATATATAATGAAAAATAATCTAATGCTGAGTAGCAAAGTTGCTATACACGTATACAAAAGAAAAAGAAGGATAAAGGCAATTTAGTCTGATACTCAGAATATATAATCTGTATATGAAGGAAAACAATACCTTCTACTAGTAAAGAGAATGGGTGAGATGGAGAGGGAGAAATAATTTTATATATATCTGTCGGCTCATGGAATGACCATAGAAGGTATCAAAACATCTCATATGTGGTCATATCATTAGAATCATCACCGACTAAAGGATGAGATATCATAACTATGATCAATATCTAATGGCTCATAAAGACCATATGGGAATAAAATTTAACTTTTAATAATATTACTTAAAAATAATTACAAACAAATATATAAAATATATGCACCAACACTGTGCATCCTAAAAAAGAGCATAACATAAGAGGGATAGAGACCAGCAATGTAAGGGCCAAAGCCTCTTGCCCACCTAGGTACCACACTAACATGCAGGGAAAATATATAAATTGCTAAACCTTTAAATTTGAACTAAATGGTAAAAAAATACCACGCCTCCTAGCAAAAACCAAAGAATCCAATTAACATTAGGCCTTAGACTTATATAGATGTCATTTTAAGTCTATATGTTATAATGACTAGAGACACAGTGATACAGACTTACAACTTTTGTGGATAAGGGTTTTTTAGATTCACCTGTTGATTGGATTCTTTGTTTTTCCTAGGAGGCGTGGTATTTATTTATCATTTAATTTGAGTTTAAAGTTTTAGCAATTTATATATTTTCCCTGCATGTTAGTGTGGTACCTAGGTGGGCAAGAGGCTTTGGCCCTTACATTGCTAGTCTCTAACCCTCTTATGTTATGCTCTTTTTTAAAATGCACAGTGTTGGTGTATATATTTTATATATTTTTAAAGTAATATTATTAAAAGTTACATTTTATTCCCACATGGTATTTATGAGCCATTAGCTATTGATCATAGTTATGATATCTCATCCTCTAGTCGGTGATGATTCTAATGATATGACCACATATGAGATGTTTTGATACATTTTATGGTCATTCCATGAGCCGACAGATATATATAAAAAATGTTCTCCCTTAATCCATCTCACCCATTCTCTTTACTAGTAGAAGGTATTGTTTTCCTTCATATACAGATTATATATTCTGAGTATCAGACTAAGTTGCCTTTATCTTTCTTTTTCTTTTGTATATATGTAAAAGGTTACAGCCCTGTGTGAGTCCGTTGGTGTCTGCGAAATGCACTGTTATGTCTAAAGCTTTTCCCACACTCTGTACATATGTACGGTCTCTCCTCTGTATGGACCTTGTGGTGTATTAGAAGAACATTTTTTCTTTTAAAGCTTTTCCCACACTCTGCACATTTAAAAGGTCTCTCCTCTGTATGAACCTTGTGGTGTGTTAAAAGATGGCTCTTTCTTTTAAAGCTTTTCCCACACTCTGTACATGTGAAAGGTTTCTCTCCTGTATGAGACATCAGGTGATATTGCAGAGAGTCATTGTGTTTGACGCTCACCCCACACTCTGTACATACGGAGGGTTTCTCCCCTGTGTGAATCCTGTGGTGTGCTAGAAGAACACTCTTTGCTGTAAACCTTTCTCCATACTCAGTACATGCAAATGGTTTCTCCCCTGTATGAACCCTGTGGTGCCTTTGACGATGACTCTTTGTAAATCTTTTACCACACTCTGTACATGTGTGTGGTTTTTCCTCTGTGTGACTCTTGTAATGAAACTGAAGTGTGCGTTTTTGTTTAAAGCATTTCCCACACTCTGTGCAGGTGAATGGTTTCTCCCCTGTATGAACCGCCAGGTGTCTTTGAAGATCACTCTTTCTTATAAACCTTTTCCCACACTCTGTACATGTGTGTGGTTTTTCCCTCGTGTGAATCATGTAATGAAATTGAAGTGTCTGTTTTAGTTTAAAGCATTTCCCACACTCTGTGCAGCTGAATGGTTTCTCCCCTGTATGAACCGCCAGGTGTCTTTGAAGATCACTCTTTCTTATAAACCTTTTCCCACACTCTGTACATGTGTGTGGTTTTTCCCTGGTGTGAATCATGTAATGAAATTGAAGTGTCTGTTTTAGTTTAAAGCATTTCCCACACTCTGTACAGGTGAATGGTTTCTCTCCAGGGTCCAGCACATTTATACTGGAGAGATTTTCTTTAGTCTTTACTGGTTCCCCACACTCAGACTCAGTCGGGGCTTTGAGCTGCTCGCAGTCTGGAAATTCATCATCATCTTGAGATGACTCCTGAGCTACATCCAATGAGTGGCCACAGTCTTCATCCTCTACTATTGTCAGGTCTTGGGGAGATGGTCTACTTCTATCTGGAAATGGATCTGGATGTGAAGCATTAGAGCAAATCTCTGGAAGAAGAAAAGATGTTATTAAGATAGTGAGTAAAAATATATTCATACAATTAATTATAACAAAAGCCTTGTAGAAGCATCTTTCCACTTTCACTCAATAGAAGCTATTTAATGCAACATACACTTTGATAGGCTGAAAATAATTTATGGAAAGTAGTCTATGATTATGCCTATTCATTACCTGTCCGACTATCATTTGCAAGGTAATCCCTGAGTGCCTGGAGATCTATAATTTCAGAGAAGACTATTATGTATCTGCTAAAAAGACCACTTTAGTATCCTGACAATAGGATCTAATTTGTTTATTTATTATGTGCTTAGAAATAATATCCGTAATGCCAACAATATGTATATGTATTTGACCTTTACTGTTGATGGTTTTGGCAAATCTTCTCTCTACCACCAGTGAAATATCTAGCGGTTACTTACCTGTGTGGTTACTTGATATATGATGTGTTAGATACTCCAAGGGGTCGCCGTCCGTCTCCATGGCTGGTGCCCCTTAGTCTGCTATAGCCCAGCTTTGACCTGATCATACTGGATCTGCCCTCCTATGTTTCTACATCTATTGTCTGTAGAATATTTTATATTTCAAACTGTTCCCTGATTGGCTTAGAAGGCTAGATGCTCAGTCAATCAAAGTATGCAAGACTTGAATATTTTTTTGCCTTAACCCCTTTACTAATTTGGGAGACAGTAACATATATTCCATCTGTTAGTCAGAACATGGACCTAGTAAAATAATAACAACACAACCCAAAGCCCATTCTCATGGAGACGTAATGATTCCGTAATATCTCAACAACTCAAAACAAACAGAATCATAGGGCCCTTTGTTTACCAAAAGCTCATAGGATCCTAGTCTTAGATAGACAGTAATAAGTAACACTTGTAAAGTTACATGTCTGCCATTGTTGAATTGCATTCTTCAGGTGATCCTTTCCGTCTACAAAGTTTTTAGATAAATAAATAAATATTGACTTTGCGTTCTAATTACCCGATTGTGCTTTTCTCATGAGTTCCATGTCCCTTTACTAATAAGGAGGTAATTTCTAACCACTTAAAGAAGGTAATTATTCTATAGTATTAAGTGATCAAGACCATAGAAAGGTTTGTACAGTCTATATTCCTATGCAAAGATGACCAGTGACAATAAACATAACTTTACTGCAGGACTTCATGTTCTCTTGTGTGACACATTTGGAGGTATGGAGTTTGTGGTCCTGTGGATACCTGAGATAAGGTTATGGTCCCAGATTTCCATCCAGTGATTTACTTGTTGTCCACACGTATTATAACACATAATAGGATTATTACATACTCACCAGTGACAGATGTTTTATTCCTCTTTGTGGGCAGATGATGCTCAATGCCTGACTCTCCTTTCACATCTAGACTCTCTAGTACAACAACTGGATAACCTATAAACAAGGAAAGGACCGTTGGTTCCAATTCTGTGATATTGGTATAAGAAATATATGTTGTGAGGGATTCCTACTTGTCAGGAAAGAAATATTTAAATTTACTTGATGTGCGATTGAGAAGTGAGATCATTTATTGCTGACATTGTTCTATTTAAGGTCCTCTGTATATTTTTCTAACTAATGTGGTAAATTCTAGAGAATTATATGATGTCCTAAGATCTAATATAAGACCCACACTATTAGTCATACAAGTCTTGATAATATTACAGACAATACATTTATGTGACTTTTAATAAGATACAGAGTTGTGTTGCTTTCCCCAAGTAAATTTTACTGTAAATGTGTATATCACATATATAGTTGTCAGTGTTGGGAGCATTTGCAATGAGGGTCAAGCTTTTGCGTCCCTCACACAGCGTTGGATGCAACTGTGAGCCTCGCAAAGCGAGGCGAGCCATTGGTGCAGGCTCGATTTAGGCTGCAATGAGCGCTGAATGCACTCATTGGACTGCGAGCCTCGCAAAGTGAGGCGAGCAGTTCAGGCACAAAGTTTGTTCAAACGCGTAACTAGAAAACACCCAAAACCCACCAAAATGATTCTAAAAAAATAATAACACACAGCACAGGGGGAGATCCAGGAAGCCTAGGAGTGAAGTTGCAAAATAATTAGAGCCATATTTGCCATTTTCCGCCGCTGAAAAATCGGCTAAGCAAAGGGAAAAATGGCGGAAAGATTCTGGAACAGGATTAAAAAAAACAAAAGGCTCATCAACGCCAGGCACGCAGAAGTTAGAAAATACACAATGGCGCAAACAGTAGCACTTCAATGCCAGGCACGTGGGACTTGAAAATAAAATCAACGAGGACCAAAAGCCGCACATATAGTATTTTTTATTTTTCTCCAGCATTGCTCTGTCCTATTGCCACACTCTGGATCACAGCGCAGCATCTTCTGGAGCCAATCAAACAACCTCAGGCTGATGTAGGGATGCCATCAAGATAGCATGTGTATCAAGATCATTATATCAATCTTCCAGCATGATCCCCTCCTTTATAAGCACCTTCAGCCAGATCCCTAAGGACGCCATCTGCTTGCCCATGAGGGTCTCCACCGGGCAGTCTATGGTTGTATTTCTTCTCCTTTGTTGTTCTTTATCCAAGGAGACCATATTCAGCATCTCACAATTACCTCTGTGAGATGCACATTCAGGAATTTGAGTAGCTCTGTGGGCAGGGGTAGCTAATGGCCATCCAGCCCCATATTTCCTCATCCTGTCACCGTTCTATATTCCCTTCTTTGTCTTGCCATCCTCTCACCCAATAGAGAAGACAAGGATCCAAGCAGTGACCAAATGAAAATGAGTAATAACACTACATGAGGAGTAATACTGCTCTACAATAAACATGCAAACAGAAAAAGGGAGGCCAAGAGTGGTACAGCATTTTATTAGATTATGATATTTATCTATGACAAAGGCAAAAATATACAGCTGGGGAATCTGAAATCTCAAATAACAAACAAGAATTAGAAACGCCAATGTAAGTATAATGGAAGATATATATTTAAAACAACTTTAAACTGATAAAGTACCTGTATTAAATTATGTCATATTTATACATTTTGCTGTATCCATTTAAGAAATAACATGTTTAGCGTTGCATACACAATAATAAGATCTCTCTTTCTATATACTGTATATGTACAACTCTCTCTGTATATATATATATATATATATATATATGTATATATATATATATATATATATATATATATATATATATATATATCAACCACAAAATCATTTATCTTGCGGTGGGCAAAAGAGTTATAGAAGCCCCCATTTTACAGATTACAGTAAATAAATAATAAATAGTACATCTGTGTTAACATTTGAATGTCTAAAAATAAGTTGATTTAGTTGTGCTATTCATTTACTGTATCTATGTTTTCAGTGAAAGCTTATTTTTTCTTCCCTGTTAACCCAATTACTTCCTTGGGAGTCCATACAGAGGTTTATAGTATAACTTTTAACCCCCTAACTACCAAAGTAATGGAGATTGGAGATCGCAGGGTCACCAAAGAACAAGGGAATCAGGTGTGAGCAGGGAAAAGTTCAGAATTAAACTGAAGAAAAGAGGGTAAGTCATAAGATAAGCAGATATGAAATAAACAATACCCCCTGAGAATATGCAGTGGAGGTAAACAGATTTAAGGGACTGGAAACAGTAACTGCGGTTAAAAAAATATTTTTAGTCCATCAAGATCAACCATTTAGATCTCCTCTAATATTTTGCAATATGTAGACAGAATGACTGACAAATTTGGACAGACATTTGCGACATTATCTAGGAAACAAGAAATAAGAATATCCTCAAAAGAATGAAAACTAAGAAAGAAAACTGGCTATCTGAGAAGGCTTTGAAAGTAACCCCTAGAAGGTAGTGGTGATAGGAAAAGATTTGTCCAAACTGAAGGCAGAAT
Organism: Discoglossus pictus; assembly: GCA_027410445.1. Taxonomy (NCBI): domain Eukaryota; kingdom Metazoa; phylum Chordata; class Amphibia; order Anura; family Alytidae; genus Discoglossus; species Discoglossus pictus. Next base: position 31,740,995 of record CM050170.1, on the reverse strand, counting down.
TCCAGAGGATAGCAAGAAGAGACAAGGAGACTTTCTATAGTTAGAGATGTAAAGAGAAAGAGGATAAAATAACCTTTCATGCCAAAGTGGGTGTAATAAAAGACAAAACTGGCAGGGACTTAGCAGAAGCAGATCAGATAAAGAAGAGAGGACAGGAATACACTGAGGCTACAGGAGTTGATGGATCCCTTGACTTATGCCAGCAAATTTAGAAAATTTAACAGTGGCTGATACAATGTAAAAGGTCAGTCTACATTTCAATCCCCAAAAAATCCAGTACCAAGGAGTGCTCCAATTATCAAACAATTGCATTCATTTTGCATTCCAGCAAGGTAATACTTAAGATCCTACAAGCTCAACTCCAACAATATATGGACTGGGAACTACTGGATGTACAAGCCGGGTTCTGCAGAGGAAGAGGCACAAGAGATCAAATTGCCAATATCTGACGGAGAATAGAGAAAGCAAGAGAGTTCCAGAAAAGCATTTACTTCTGCTGCATAGATAAATCTAAAGCCTTTGCCTGTATGGATCAGGACAAAATGTGGCATGTTCTTATAGAGATGGGAGTACCAGATCATCTCACCTGCCTCCTAAAGAATCTGTATGTGGACCAAGAACCCACGTCAGAACCAAATATGGGACAACAGAATGGTTTAAGTTCAGGAAAGCAGTTTGACAAGGTTGTACTTGTTCACCTTATTTATTCAACCTATACGCGCAGAACATCATGTGTAAATCAAGGCTGGATGGATCCAAAGCCAGAATCAATATTGCTGGAAGAAATATGGACAACCTCAGTACATGGATGATACTACTCTGATGGCTGAAAGTGAGGAGGAACTAAAGGACCTATTGATGGGGGTGAAAGAAGAACGTGCGAAAGCTGGCCTGCTGCTCAGTGTTAAAAATACAAAGATTAGAGCAAAACTGTAATCTTAACTCCTGGCAAATATATTGGGGAAAAGTGGAGGCAGTGACAGATTTCTCTTTGGGTGGTGACTACAGCCATGAAATTAAAAAGACATTTGTTTATGTGGAGGAAAGCTATGGCAAGTCTAGACAAGCTAGTAAACAGTAAAAAGACAATATCAACAGATACACATAGTTTGAACTATGGTATTCCCAGTAGTTACATACAGATGTGAGAGCTGGACCATAAAGTAGTTTTAGTGCCATGGAATTGCTAAAAAAATATAAAAGTTGGTGCCTTCTCCAGTTCCTATGGCCCTGCTCTCACCATACTCTTTTTCTACTTCTCATTCACCACATTTATCTCCCTTTTTCTCTTAATAACCTATCACTTTCTCTCCCTTTTCCCCAGATTTCCACACATTTCTCCTTCTCTCCCACCTCACATTTCCCTCTCTTTTCTCTCCTTCCCCCTCTCCATACAGGAGTCTGGTGTGTTACTCACAGAACCACAAGCTCCCCAGATATTTCCTCCTTGCAGATCTCAGGCAGTATAATATCTGCTCTACTCACATGACAAGAGTGGGTCCATGATGGCAATGGCTGAGCTCCTCTGGTGGCTGCACATAAAAGCTTCCTTCCTCCACCTTAACAGGATCAGTTGTATCTGAGACCCATCAAATAAGGAAACAAGGAATAAGTGTCTGTGTAATCTCCCAAGGTCTGTATCTAAACTCTTGAGTATTATTTCCCCCAGACCCAATAGATTACAGTAGTAGGTGTCTGTTAAACTGTATAAAACATAGTGACTCCGCCCCATTTGTGCCATGTGATCATCTCACTGATTAGAGGCCACCTATCACACCCTGTATACAGTACATAGTGGTTTCCCTTTATATTGATAACATTTATATCACATATAATAGTTGTCAAACTGCGAGTCATTGTCACGCAGGGACGCAGTTCTGGCTGTAAATGCGCACCTCGTCATGCGAGGGCCACATTTGCGGAGGTGGAGGCTCCAACATCTGCTGCAATGTGCCTTAGGCTCATTGCATGCTGCAAATGTGGACCCTCGTGAAGTGAGGAGCTGCATTTAGGGAGGTGGAGGCTCTACTGTGCCTCACTCACGGTAAAAAACAACCCAGAAAAGTGGGACTTTGAAAATAAAAACCACCTTGCAGGACTTAGAAAAGAAAACATATGACCCGCGGGACTTAGATAAAAAACAATAACCGTAAAGAGGAAATACAGACTTAGAGAAAAAAAATTATGACCCGCGGGTCTTAGAAAAATAAAAAAATGCGAGGTCACAAAAATAAGAAGCTAACATCCGAAACGTGTATAACAGAGCACACACACACAGCAGGGGGGGGACAGCCAGGATGTCTGGGTTTGCGGTTGCACGCGAATTAAAGTAGAACTTTAGTCGCCATTTGAAAATCGCGAGAAAAAAATGGCTGCCGAAAAAAAATGAAAACGAGGGTACACAACCCCGAAGCGCAGAAAACACTGACAAGGACATACGACTTTTAGTTACGACCCGGGGAAGTTAGAAAAAAATATGAGGACGCAAAAATACAAAGTTAACGGCTGAAATGCGCACATCCAAAAACAACAAAAACACTACAAAATACAAACAAAACATACAAAATAATCACACACAGCATGGGGGGACAACCAAGACATCTGCCAGTGAGGTTGCACGCTAATAAAAGCTGAATTTAAGGAGTTTTGGAACTTGTAAATCGGCTAAGCGAGAAAAAAAATGGCAGCCGAAAAAATGACAACGTAGCTACACGAGCCCGAAATGAGCAAAACACTGCAAGGCACATAGGACTTTTGCCAGGGACAAAAATACTCAGGAACACAGAAAGTGCTCGCGAGTTGCGTAGAACATAGACAAACAACGCCATTTTACAACACTAACCTGCAACTAGTAACATTACAAATCTAAAATGGCGCTTTACACAACTAAACCAATGGTTTGCTCGCGCACGCAGCCTATTTCTAATGCACAGTTGGGACACTGATGACACTTTCTCCTCAGGCCAGTAACAGTCCAAATGTACATTGTATGCTGCAGGAAAATAAAAAGAGATACTTAGCTCTTCAGCCTATTCATTGCTGGATATATCAATTACAAATAGGTAAAGTACATTAATTTATTAAGTAACTAATGAATTAATTATTATTTTAAAAAAATAGACATATTTATCTGTCTTTGTGATGAGCGCCGAAGGTGCTCAGAGGAGCAAAAGTGAATGAGAGAGGCTCGCAATGAGCGCCGAAGGTCCTCAGAGTAGAAAAAGCTTTACATTGTGTGTCCCAGCATTGCCATGGCTTCAAATGTTATTGCTAGTACTTTCATATTCATGTATATATATATATAATCACAGTATTACAGTATATAGTCATATATTTTTATCTATATACATCTACATCTCTCTCTGTCTCTGTAAATATATATATATATATATATATATATATATATATATATATAGATATTAGAACATAAATCTATAAATCTATAAGTGTATATATATCTATGTTATCTATGCTGCTGGGGCAATGCAGATAGAAACTTCCTGAATATTTATAGTCTCCTCACACCTCAGGCAGCTGAGCTACTGAACACAAAATGGCCGACTGAACACAAAATGGTGACTGAACACAGAATGGCCAATTCCATAGTAGCATAAATACAAAGAAAAGTAATACATCAGAGGATTGTGTCCTATTTCTAGCCTAACATGATTATTTCTTCTCTAACATGATTATTTCTAGTGTAATATGACTGTAATTATCTGGTGTTATTTGCCTAATAGCACTGTTTATATACTACATATGACATATAATATCACATTTAAGTCATGAGATGTTGAGCTTCATTTCTGAGGAGGAAAGAGAAGAAATCACCATCTAAACTGCACTTATTCTGTGACACAGTTCTGATTTATACACAACACAGATCTATACTATAAACTGTCTGTGTAAATGTGATGGAGAAATCTGTATAAATGTGACAGAACTCACCAGTGTGACTTATATGAGGTAAAGAGACACGTTATATAACACAAGATGGCTGACAGCTGGAGGTGAGGTATCACAGGCAGATAAAGGACTACAATTCATCAAAACTACAAAATCTTTATTTATACACAGACAGACAAACAGCTTACCTGGGCATTGCAGCAACCTATTATTTTTCTTAATTACTTCCCAACAATTATACATTTCCCAGTAAAGATACTAATGATACAGACCTGCTTACACATATTACACAGGACAGGGCCCAGCCCAGAGGATAATAGATCATCACTAAGTCTAGTGCAGAGCCGCCATATTTCTTGTGCTTTTTTCTTTATTCTATATCATGTTCATCTCTAGAGGACAATTCCAGCCGATTAACTTCCAGTTACAGAAGTGAAGATCAGTGTTAATACTATCACTAAACATGACATTTATATCTGTATTTACCTGGTATTGTGTAACCTGGTGGTCATTGTCACCGCGTGTAACAGTAAATATATAATGTCTGTATGGTCAGGACACGGCCAGAGTGGCTAAACCAGCCTCTAAATGGTTACAGGGCCACTGTAGTCATGTAGTTATACTATTATATACATTTATACTGCAGTGAGGTCACCATTGTGGTTTCTGCTGATCAACCTCCGGAGGTGAGAAGAGAATGAATGTGGAATAGGCTTCTATGTGCACAGTGGGAATGAGGCAGCTAAAACTGCCAGAACTCTTAGTGGGTCTAATGGAAAGCTGATGAGTATACGTTTTTTAGGAAAGAAAGATAAGATCTACAATAAAGAATAAATATAATATTTTAGGAACATTTAGCCCGTTACCAAGTTTGTCATTCTGAGCTGTCAGTAAACCTTTCTGATCCACCTACAATCCAAGCTTATATTCTTTTATTAATGACAGATTAGTGTCAATAAGAAATTGGGTCCATTGTTTTGGTTCAGCCATCTGCAGAAGTCTAAGGTTGGTTAGACCAAGGTGACTTCACTCAAGAGAATGGGACTAATGCATGAGCTATTTAGACAATGATCTTTTATTAACAAAATAACTGGATTGTGGGTGGGTCAGAAAGGCTGACTGCCAGCCTGCTCAGGGTAGAATTGCCTTGTATTTTGGGGCTGGATCACTCTTCTTGGTCCAAACTCATATAGTACAGGATAGTTCTCCCTGGGAAGGCCACAAGTGACTAAAACCAGACCCATAGGACAAATTCATTCTTAGATGAGCACCTCTACTCTTTTTGATAGCTAAATATTACAAACTTTAAAAACATGCCTTACAGTAAAATAACATTAAGGTTTGTAACATTTAGCTGTCAGTCAGCCTTTCTGATTCACCTACAAACCAATAGCCCTATTATGTTTCCCTATATCTTTAAGAGCAAAGTAAATCTCGCTATGTATTATATTCACCCCTCACATAGTCATTGCTAGAGAGCTACCCCGACAGACTTAGGGTGGATACAAGAGGGAGGTGACCACCACATGTGGATCAACAGATAGCACAGGTCACTGGATCTTCACATGGAGCTTGTAAGGAACAGGATGTTATACACACATGGACATGGCCATATAGGGACAAATCGTGACAAGGAGGATTACAGTAATGTCCTGAAGATGTTCATAAAGACCAACAAACAGGAGGCTGTGGAGAGGCACACGGAGCACCAGGAATCTCACCTCCATCAAGGAGAATCATGGGTACATCTGGAAAGTCCCACACCATTACTGTTGTTCTTGTGGCAATATGTATACCAATAGTGATCATGTGACATTTAGTGCTAGTCTTAATGTATCAATTAATTATTAATTAGACATGTGATATGATTAACAACCCTTCAGTGGAATGATGATGAGCCACATCAGTGTCACTATATATATATATATATATATATATATATATATATATACAGTGGATATAAAAAGTCTGCACACCCCTGTTAAAATGTCAGGTTTCTGTTCTGTAAAAAAATGAGACAAAGATAAATATTTTCGGAACTTTTTCCACCTTTAATGTGACCTATAAACTGTACAACTCAATTGAAAAACAAAGAAGAAAAAATATAAAAATAAAATAATATGGTTGCATAAGTATGCACACCCTTAAACTAATACTTTGTTGAAGCCCCTTGTGATTTTATTACAGCACTCAGTCTTTTTGGGGATGAGTCTATCAGCATGGCACATTATGACTTGGCAAGATTTGCCCACTCTTCTTTGCAAAAACACTCCAAATCTGTCAGATTGCGAGCGCATCTCCTGTGCACAGCCCTCTTCAGATCACCCCACAGATTTTCAATCGGATTCAGGTCTGGGCTCTGGCTGGGCTATTCCAAAACTTTAATCTTCTTCTGGTGAAGCCATTCCTTTGTGGATTTGGATGTATGCTTTGGATCGTTGTCATGCTGAAAGATGAAGTTCCTCTTCATGTTCAGGTTTCTAGCAGAAGCCTGAAGGTTTTGTGCCAATATTGACTGGTATTTGGAACTGTTCATAATTCCCTCTATCTTAACTAAGGCCCCAGTTCCAGCTGAAGAAAAACAGCCCCAAAGAAATACTATGGAGTTTATGGGTGTAATTTGTGCAGGTCCCGTATCCCAGACCCTTCAATGCTACTGACGAGAACATGGGTTATGGATGCTAGGTTGGATCAAGAGGATTGTGAGTGAAACAATTTGAGAGGGAAAGAGGGAAAGAGACACGGGGAGGGAGGGGGAGAGGCACAGGGGAAGGAGAAGGGAGGAAGAGACACAGGGGAGGGAAAGAGGGAAAGAGACACAGGGGAGTGTGGGGGGAGAGGCACAGGGGAAGGAGAAGGGAGGAAGAGACATGGGGAGGGAGGGAGAGAGGCACAGGGGAAGGAGAAGGGAGGAAGAGACACGGGGAGGGAGGGGGAGAGGCACAGGGGAAGGAGAAGGGAGGAAGAGACATGGGGAGGGAGGGAGAGAGGCACAGGGGAAGGAGAAGGGAGGAAGAGACACATGGGAGGGAGAGAGAGAGGCACAGGGGAAGGAGAAGGGAGGAAGAGACACATGGGAGGGAGGGAGAGAGGCACAGGGGAAGGAGAAGGGAGGAAGAGACACATGGGAGGGAGGGAGAGAGGCACAGCAGGGGGAAAGACACTTCAATTATTATCCTGTCACTTTTGACGGGCAAGTTACTAGTAACTATATAACCTTCAACCCTTTAAACTCACCTCAAGAAATTGGCACCATCCAGCACCTTATAAGATCCAGTTTCCCTTCAGGAATCCCGTTTCACCCAATAAAGTATCAGTACTGGTTACTAGGGACTGAAGGAGACCAGCCAATGGCCCCTGTGATAGTGGGCTTGTAGTCTATAGAATGCTGATGACATCACAATCCCTATGACATCAGCCATGTTATATCTGTATATTAACTAGTGAGTGATCAGTGTGACCTCAGAGCCTCTGTGTATCAGAGGATATATGTATAGAGACATGAGACTGCAGAAGAGATAGTCATAGTGATGTGAGACTGCAGAGGAGATAGTCATAGTGATGTGAGAGTGCAGAGGAGATAGTCATAGTGATGTGAGACTGCAGAAGAGATAGTAATAGTGATGTGAGAGTGCAGAGGAGGTAGTCATAGTGATGTGAGAGTGCAGAAGAGATAGTCATAGTGATGTGAGACTGCAGAGGAGGTAGTCATAGTGATGTGAGAGTGCAGAAGAGATAGTCATAGTGATGTGAGACTGCAGAAGAGATAGTCATAGTGATGTGAGAGTGCAGAGGAGGTAGTCATAGTGATGTGAGAGTGCAGAAGAGATAGTCATAGTGATGTGAGACTGCAGAAGAGATAGTCATAGTGATGTGAGAGTGCAGAGGAGGTAGTCATAGTGATGTGAGACTGCAGAGGAGATAGTCATAGTGATGTGAGAGTGCAGAAGAGATAGTCATAGTGATGTGAGAGTGCAGAGGAGATAGTCATAGTGATGTGAGACTGCAGAAGAGATAGTCATAGTGATGTGAGAGTGCAGAGGAGATAGTCATAGTGATGTGAGAGTGCAGAGGAGATAGTCATAGTGATGTGAGACTGCAGAAGAGATAGTCATAGTGATGTGAGAGTGCAGAGGAGATAGTCATAGTGATGTGAGAGTGCAGAAGAGATAGTCATAGTGATGTGAGACTGCAGAAGAGATAGTCATAGTGATGTGAGAGTGCAGAAGAGATAGTCATAGTGATGTGAGACTGCAGAAGAGATAGTCATAGTGATGTGAGAGTGCAGAGAAGATAGTCATAGTGATGTGAGACTGCAGAGGAGATAGTCATAGTGATGTGAGACTGCAGAAGAGATAGTCATAGTGATGTGAGAGTGCAGAGGAGATAGTCATAGTGATGTGAGAGTGCAGAGGAGATAGTCATAGTGATGTGAGACTGCAGAAGAGATAGTCATAGTGATGTGAGAGTGCAGAGGAGGTAGTCATAGTGATGTGAGACTGCAGAGGAGATAGTCATAGTGATGTGAGACTGCAGAGGAGATAGTCATAGTGATGTGAGACTGCAGAGGAGATAGTCATAGTAATGTGAGACTGCAGAGGAGGTAGTCATAGTGACGTGAGACTGCAGAGGAGATAGTCATAGTGATGTGAGACTGCAGAGGAGATAGTCATAGTGATGTGAGACTGCAGAGGAGGTAGTCATAGTGACGTGAGACTGCAGAGGAGATAGTCATAGTGATGTGAGACTGCAGAGGAGATAGTCATAGTGATGTGAGAGTGCAGAAGAGATAGTCATAGTGATGTGAGAGTGCAGAGGAGATAGTCTTAGTGATGTGAGACTGCAGAAGAGATAGTCATAGTGATGTGAGACTGCAGAGGAGATAGTCATAGTGATGTGAGAGTGCAGAAGAGATAGTCATAGTGATGTGAGACTGCAGAAGAGATAGTCATAGTGATGTGAGAGTGCAGAGGAGATAGTCATAGTGATGTGAGAGTGCAGAGGAGATAGTCATAGTGATGTGAGACTGCAGAGGAGATAGTCATAGTGATGTGAGACTGCAGAAGAGATAATCATAGTGATGTGAGAGTGCAGAGGAGGTAGTCATAGTGATGTGAGAGTGCAGAGGAGATAGTCATAGTGATGTGAGACTGCAGAGGAGGTAAGAACAAGAATATAATCCTTTCAGAAATCCTCCTATTATACCTGTAATCTCTGAAATCTATATTACAATTACTTACCTTCTTTCATTTATAAATCACAGAAAGTTATCTTGGATGAGGAGTGTCACAACTGCCCATTTTGTTTACACCCTGAAGACCCCCATAGCTGATTGATTACCTTTGCAGCACTGTCAGGACATCCATCTAAATGATCACAAACAGAATTGACTGCCCGATGCAGGGCTTGAACCCGCAGCTCCAGAGATTAGAGTCTGGAGCATTTACCCACAGAGCCACCCTTCAGGAATTCATGATGTTTTAAGGTGATGTAAGAGAATGTCCCTGAATTGCTTAAAATAGTGATTTGTAAACCTTCTGGGCAATGGGCCTAATGAGCTTTAGTTGGTTTAATTGCTATTATAATTTATTCTTCCATAATGGGGGCACTAAGGGAGTTTATTACCCCTTTATCTATTTGAGTGAAATATATATTGGACTAGCGATTTGCCTGTCAAAAAATGACGGTCCTAAAATTGTAAGGCAGGTAATGCTGTTTGCCCCACAATGTAATGCTTTTGGTCCTCTGAGTACCTTTGGCGCTCATTGCGAGCCTCTCCCCTTGTGTACTTTTGCTCCCTTGAGTACCCACAGCGCTCATTGTGAGCCCCACGCTGAGCGCCTCTCTGCTATTTTTATTTTTTAAATATATATATTTTTTTATAATAATTAATTAATTAATTAATTAAAATATAAATGAATATACTTTACCTATTTCTAAGTAATATATCCAGCCATCAATATCGTGAAGAACTAACAATCTCTTTTGATTTTCCTGCAGCATACAATGTACATTTGGACTGTTGCTGACCTGAGGAGAAAGTGTCAGCAATGTGACAAGTGTGAGGTGTAAATAGGCTGCGTGCGCGAGGGCAAAGAGTTTGCTTAGTTGGGTAAGGCAGCATTTTAGATTCGTAATGTTATTAGTTGCAAGTTAGTGTTGTAAAATGGCGGTGATTGTGTATGTGTTACGTGGCTCTCGAGCATTTTCTGTTCTTCCTAATAGTGTATTTTGTACCTCGTACATTCCTGGGTAAAAGTCTTATGTGCTTGGTAGTGTTTTGCATGGTTAGGGGTCGGGTAGCTTAGTTTTAGTTTTTTTTGGCCTCCATTTTTTTGGGCGCTTAGGCGATTTTCGAGTGCCGAAATGCAGCAAATGTATTTATTCTGGATGTGCGCGGTTTGGCCGTTACGTCATATTTTTTCGACCTCTGATTTTTATGGGCCGTAAATTTTCCATGCAATTTTTTCAAACTGCTACTGGTGTGGCATTGTGACTTGTGTAATTGCGTATGGCGTATATTTCCACCAGCGCAATGAGTGCCTTCTGCGTTCACTGCCTAAGTCCTGCGGAGTTGTAGGGATGAGCGCCTACCGGTCGCTCATCTCCTTCAGCGCAATAAGCTCCTTTGGCGCACATCCCCACGAGGTCATAGGGCCTATGGCGCTCATCCCCACCAGTGCAAGGAGCACCTTCAGCGCTCCTTGTCTGCAATTGCGGCCCTCGCTTCATAGAATAGAATAGAATAGAATAGAATGTACTGTATAATTGTTTTCAGTCCGATTTAGAACTCTCCAGACGTCAAATAAGAAATGTTTTTTGAATAAAGATGTAAGTGCTCTCATTGCTGCTAGGACCAGAGGAGAAAAGACAGCCCTAGTCGTATCCTTCATGGGGTCTATAACTGCATTCATGTCTCCTCCAACCACCCATGTAAATGTCTGCCAGGAAACCATTAAGTTGGAAATTCTGTGGAAGAAGACCGATTGACCCAAATTTGGGGCATATATATATGTAACAATGCAACTTGTCTTTCATTGATGGACCCTTGCACTAAAATATAACTTTCCTCATTGTCTCTATATGTTTTAGTATGCTGAAAATAAAGCCCTTTGTGTATCAAAATAGAGACATCTTTATTTTTATCAGTTAAGGTACCATGAAAAATCTGAGAAAAATTTCCCCCCCAATATTTCCGGACCAAAGTCCTTCTAAAGTTTGTTTCCTGCAAAGAAAATGATGTTGGCCCCAACCGGTGATATTCCTTGAGAGCAATCCCCCTCTTTACCGGCTCATTCAGGCCCTGGGCATTGTGGGAAACAATTTTGAGACTCATGACTCACGAGTTGCTGTGACCGTCAGTTACTCGCCTTCAGAACAGAACTTGAGTCTTAAAGCAATATGCTGCAATATGGGGATTGTATCCTGTTGGGTACAAGAAGGGATATGGAGAGGGAAGAGGCTAATGGGAGGGGGGGGGGATACAAAATAACATAAAACACAGCAAATGTACCAGCCAGAGCCTCAAGCTGCCTGGTAAGATATAACATATGCACAAAACTAAGAATATTGTATGCAAAGCAGCCAACTATTTATATTCTGAGTTATTGCGCTCCTGAATTATCAAAAGTATTAGAAAATGTAAAACCAATAATACAAAGGAGAGCAGTAGCGGTCCTCTAAGTGTAAAGGTGTGCCACAACGTATCAAAAGGACCAGATATAATCATGGATGGCCGGACTAAACTACTAGATTAGCATCTTATCAGGGGCTGGGCATGAACAAGAGTATTCATGGTGGCATTACAAGTATTAATACTAGGGACAAAGTCCCATGTGGACAACGTAAGTAATAACCTTATGTCAAACCTGCCAGGTTACAAATATACATACTTACATCACTTATAATAGTTGTCAAACTACGAATCGACGTTACACTTTGCGAGCTCGCGAAGAGAGCTTGCAAGAACTGCGTCCCTCGCGAAACGAGGGACGCAGTTTGGTCCGCAAATGCGGACCCTCGCGAAGCGAGGGGCCGCATTGGGGGAAGGTGGAGGCTCCAACGTCGGCTGCAGTGAGCCGAAGGCTCATTGCAGGCCGCAAATGCGGACTCTCGTGAAGTGAGCGGACGCATTTGCGGAGGTGGAGGCTCAAAGGCGCCTCACACGCGGTTACAAACCGCGCGCACCTACAAACAGTCAAAACACAATAAATGCCCACTAAAAATACATAAAAAGCTTAACCATAGCAAGGGGGCACCCAGGACCTCTGAAAGTGAAGTTACACCTCCATTTAAGTCCAAATTCCCAAGTTCAGACACAAGAAAATCCCCTAAGAGAAAGAAAAAATGTCCGTCGAAAAAAACGAAAAAGAGGTTCAAAAACCCAGGACCGCCCAGCCACGTACAACTTAGCCAAGAAGGGATCCGAGATAAGCTCGGAAACCCGCATTAACCCCATGGGATCCGAGATAAGCTCAGAGACCCGCATTAACCCCACATTAACAATCGCAATGAAGCTGCAATGAAAATTCTAAATTCCTGCGTTACGGATCCTTAAAGGACCGTAAAGGTCCTTAAAGGACCCGATCTAAAACGAATGTACATATACACTATCACGCATGGGGCTTTATACAGAGCCCCATCAACCATTAATTAACCCTGTCACTCATGGGGGTCAATATAAAACCCATAAGCCCTTCATTAACCCTGTCACTCATGGGGGTCAATACAGACCCCCATAAGCACTTCATTATCCCCCTCACTCATGGGGGTCAATACAGACCCCCATAAGCCCTTCATTAACACTGTCACTCATAACACTGTCACTCATGGGGGTCAATACAGACCCCCATATGCACTTAATTAACCCCCTCACTCATGGGGGTCAATACAGACCCCCATAAATCCCTAATTAAGTCTGTCACTTATGGGGGTCAATATAGACCCCCATAAGCCCTTCATTAACCCTGTCACTCATGGGGGTCAATACAGACCCCCATAAGCCCTTCATTAACCCTGTCACTCATGGGGGTCAATACAGACCCCCATAAGCACTTCATTAACCCCCTCACTCATGGAGGTCAATATAGACCCCCATAAGCCCTTCATTAACCCTGTCACTCATGAGGGTCAATGCAGACCACAATAAGCACTTAATTAACCCCCTCACTCATGGGTGTCAATACAGACCCCCATAAACCCCTAATTAACCCTGTCACTCATGGGGGTTAATATAGACCCCCATAAGCCCTTCATTAACCCTGTCACTCATGGGGGTCAATACAGACCCCCATAAGCCCTTCATTAACTGTGTCAATCATGGGGGTCAATACAGACCCCCATAAGCACTTTTTTAACCCCCTCACTCATGGGGGTCAATATAGACCCCCATAAGCCCTTCATTAACTGTGTCACTCATGGGGGTCAATACAGACCCTTCATAAGCTCTTCATTAACCCGCTCACTCATGGGGGTCAATATAGACCCGCATAAGCACTTAACCCCCTCACTCATGGGGGTCAATACAGACCCCCATTAACCCCTAATTAACCCGGTCACTCATGGGGGTCAGTATAGACCCCCATAAGCCAATCATTAACCTCGTCACTCATGGGGGTCAATACAGACCCCCATAAGCACTTAATTAACCCCCTCACTCATGGGGGACAATATAGACTTGCTGAAGTCCTTAATTAACTCTGTCACTCGTGGTGGTTAATACAGACCCCCATAAGCCCTTCATTAACCCTGTCACTCATGAGGGTCAATATAGACCCCCATACGCCCTTCATTAACCCTGTCACTCATGGGGGTCAATACAGACCCCCATAAGCCCTTCATTAACCCTGTCACTCATGAGGGTCAATATAGACCCCCATACGCCCTTAATTAACCCTGTCACTCATGTGGGTCCATACAGACCCTCATAAGCCTCTATTTAACCCCATCAGTCCCATAAGGGTATAATAAGACCATTAGGGGCCTGTTACAACCCAACATAACCACATAAGTGCCATGACCATCATGACTAAGTATAAACACTACACTGCACTATACCCCCCCAATAAAACATTAAATATCAACTAAACACCCTCTACACTAACCTATTAACACCTACTCTACCTGCCTACACTACCTACCCCCTAATAACCCCCCACCACTCTAATTACAGAAAATCAAAAAACCTTAGTCACAAAAAAATAAAAAAGGAACATTACAGAAAATAAAAAAATCCATTACAACCCCCCCCCCCCCCCCCACCTCAGAAAATAAAAAAAAATTACACACCTTAAAAGGAAAAACATACGGCATGCTATGGGCGTGGCCTAACGGGGGAAGCAGAAAGACGTCCATGAGCGCAGCTCCTACCCAAAAGGAGAGAATCCAAGGCAATCTGCCCTATTCCCAACGTCAAAACGAAAATCAGAACCCATCACAGACACAAGGAGGGTCTGACGGTTCGTCCGATACCTGTATCGCGGAGATAGGGGAAATTTGATGTGCCGCGTGGTTGAGGCCTACTACATCATGCCTCCCCGGCGAATAGCACAACGTGAGCCCGCCGGCATACCCCAACGCAGCCCATCGGAGCCTACTAAGGGCGACCCAAAGCACCCTAAAGCCAGCACACAACCCCCAACAGCCAAATCCTACCTCGGATGCTGCATAAGTGGTCGAGGCCCAATCCATCTGGCCTCCCGCCGCACCGGAGCAGGAGAGAGACAAGGGGTCCGGACAACAAGGAGAGGCTGCTTCTGGAGGTAAGCTCCACTCTGCTCACAAGCACCCCCACTCATTCCCCACGCATAAGCCCCTGGGAGAAGGGATACCCAGCACCCCAGCTCCAAAACAAGCACAACACAAGGCAAATAAAGATCAAAGAGGGCAGAAGCGAGCTAAATGGTAGCTGACCCTCACACACTGCCACAGGAACGGGGCCTTCATAGCAGCAGTAGTTGACTGAGCAAGATCTAAAGGAGAGACTCCAGCCTTACTCATCAAACTAACATGAGGACCTAAACACAGTGCATGCCAAGACTGTTCTCCCAAACCACACTGTGCTATATACAAGACCACTAGGGATTAAAAACACCCTAGAAACAGTTCATAAAACCAGCATCTGCCCTAACTTTACATAGGGCAACAGACCACGAGGACATGCTACAGAACAGGTGGCTAGCTCATGCAAAGAAAGACACGCCGGGTCTGTAACTTGGCAAACACTACAAAGAGCATGATGCAATAACTCACTGAACTATGCTAGCCACTTGCAGGAGCCTGCTTCCAGAAAAGCAATAGCCTACTTGAACTCTCACGCTCAACTCAGAAAATAACCTAGCCTGCTTCACCTACACTCAGAGTTAGCAGACGGTAACCCCTATAGATCAAACAATCAGGTCAAGACAGCAGCATGGCGGCTCGCAGCAGCACCAAACCCAAGAAAAATCAAGTGAGTAGAAACATACAGGAATTTTACAAAGCACCAATTGATACGCCAACATCCTCGCATAACCCAAGCTCGCCGGCCAGAGAGGGGGAACCTGAAATAGTACACCCTCAGGTGGAACTAACAGACAGATACATGGAGAAAATAAAGTTAATGATGCAAGAACTAATGACGACTGCTATTACAGACCTTAAAAAGGAGCTACACAGCCTGGGACAAAGAGCGCAGCTACTAGAAGAGCAAACAGACCAGATAGCAGAAGCCCAGATGCATGACCAAGAAGTGTTGGGGCAACATTCCCTACAGATAAAAGAGTTGACTGATAAGGTGGAAGACCTTGAAAACCGCTCACGAAGACACAATATAAGACTAAGAAATGTCCCAAACAGCATATCAGACATACTGAAATATTCAAGAGTGGCCATCCTGGGGATTATTCCCACAAGCAGTGAAGCAGACTGGGTCATTGAAAGAGCGCATAGGGCCTTGGGCCCGACTAAGGCTAACAACCAACCTAAGGACATAATAATACGGTTCGCTAACCAAAGTGCTAGAGACCTCATACTCACAGTTCAAAGAAATCAAGGGCCCGGATAACTCTTCTATACAAATCTACATGGACTTGGCTCTGGCCACGATGCAAAAAAGAAAGGAGATGAAACCCGTTCTGTAAACATTATCCAGCCACAAAATCATCTACAAGTGGGGCTTCCCATTTTCACTAATATTCCAGCGAGGCGGATCCACCTACAGAGTACACACAGTGGAAGAAGCTGAGGTCCTCTTGAGAAAGCTGAATATGTTAGCAGTCGATGATGTCGAGGATAGGAGAAGTCCAGGACCCAGGGCTGGCCCTACCAGGATGGGGCAAATTTCGACCAAAAGGACAAGAACAGCTGCCTCTAATAGGAGGCCCCCTTTAGGGCAGCAAACAGGAAGAGCCCTGGAGGCCGATCTGTCAGCCAATGACGAGGAACCAGATACCGAACATTAAGGAAGAGTATTGGACACTTGTTTTTCTTTCCTCCCAAGCAGGTTGAGCAGTGGAAGAATGCAGCAATTAGTTAGACTTAATAAGCTATATGTAGGATGATTAGAATGTTATTTACACGTTTTCAGAAATAGCAGCAGCGGAGCTCCTGAGGTGGCTTAACTGATTAGTGAGATGAAGATTAAGGAGGGCTTAGAGCCCCCAAATACTTCCCAGGTAGAACCCCCAAGCGGGAAACCTCTCCCTAAGAGGGCAAACCCAGTTCCGGGTATAACAACAACAGGCCTCAAAATAAGGGAAAAGTTAGGGAGACAGGGAAACTACCAAGTTGTTAGAAAATGTTTATACAATTTTATTATATTGTTGGAACTGAACCTCTGTATCTTTTTTGCATTTCTTCCTAGTCTGTCCGGTTTGCAGGTGGTCTCGGCGCCGGAGGCATTCAAGGGGGGACCCTGGAACAGGCCTTGGGCCTTCAGCGTCCTCAAACCAGGTAACCTAGCCATCACACACTCCCTATAAAGAACTACACAGCCGACTACACGAAAAACAAATGGCTAAAGTAGAGCACAACTTTCTAACACATAACGTTAGGGGTTTTAACTCCCAATTTAAAAGACGCAAGGCCTTCTTATTTTACAAAAGATTCCATCCATCCGTTATATTTATGTAAGAAACCCATTTCGCCCAAGGCAAAGTACCCACTTACCTGCACAAGGAATATCCAGTATTTTTCACATGCAACCAGAAAAGCAAAAAAGCAGGCCTAGCTACATTAATACACCGTGATTTCCCATTCGTAGTAGAAAAACAAACCAAGGACAAAGAGGGCAATTATTTAATAATAACTGGAACCATCCTAAATCTTAGAATATCACTGGTAAATATCTATGCCCCCACTACAGCGCCAACTAAAGCGTTCATTAAATTGCTGAACGCCCTGAAGCAGAAAGACTGGGGCAAAATCATACTAGGAGGTGATATTAACTTCACTCTCGAGCCTTCTGTAGACAGATCAAGATTAAACCAAACCACACGTAACTTGAGACAACTTAAGACAATCCATACACAACTAAGGGAGCTAGAGTTGACTGACGCCTGAAAGGGGACTTCACCCCTCGGAAAGAGAATACTCCTATTACTCTCCAACACACAATTCATACTCCAGGATTGATGTACTCCTGACACACACCTCACTTTTTGACCACACAGTAGATGCCCAGATTTACCCCTGCCCCTGGTCTGACCATGCGGTAGTGAACATGAAAATTCAGCTAGGTCTTAGCCTCACATCCCCTGGGAAGTGGAGCTTAAATGAGGCACTACTAGCCAACCCAGGAACGCTAACACAAATAGAACATGACATTCAAGAATACTTTGCGCTAAACTTGGTCCCCGGGGCAAATATGGGGTTGGTCTGGGTGGCACACAAAGCTTACATTAGAGGAGCCTTGATCAAATTGGCAGCTGCCAGAAAGAAATTGTACATTCAGAAAGAAAATGCCTTATTCAAAAAATTGCAGTACTTGGAAAGGGCAACTCAGGCCAAAGTCCCAGGGTTCTCCAGAACCCAACTGGACAACACCAGATTAGAACTAGACGCGGTCCTAGCCGAAAAAACAGAACAAGCCCTTAAAAAAACTAGGCATAAATTCTACGCCCAAGGTAATAAGCCCTCCTCTAGGCTCGCACGCAGACTCAACCTAAGGAAAAACTTAACCCACATCACCAAAATTAAAACAGAAAGTGGAGCAATCACAATGAACCAGTCGGAAATAAAAAAAACATTTCATAAGTGCTTCCAAGAAATATATTCGTCAAAAACGAAAGCCAATAACTTAATAGTACAGGACTTTCTCAACAGCCTAGACATTCCCAAAATCTCAGGGGGGAACTTAGACTTTCTAAATGCAGATATAACCCCGTCTGAAGTTATCGACACTATCAAAACTCTTAAGGCAGGGAAAGCCCCCGGCCCGGACGGTTTCTCGAATTTGTATTATAAAAGCCTTGCAAACCTCCTGGCCCCACATTTAAGCAATTTATTTAACGAGGTTCTTTCAGGGAAAACAATGCCACCCGAACTAAATCAGGCAGATGTAATCTTTATACCTAAACCAGGGAGGGATGCGTTAAATCCAAGGAATTATAGGCCAATATCCCTCCTAAATGGGGACATTAAAGTCCTAGCTAAACTAATGGCTTCAAGAGTAGCTAAATTCCTTCCCAAACTAATACACAAAGACCAAGTGGGCTTTGTGCCATACAGACAGGCCGGGGACAACATACGACGCATACTAAATGTTACCCATATAGCTAAAAAAGCGAATGTACCACTCAGCATGGTAGCCTTAGACTTAGAAAAGGCATTTGACTCTGTTGAATGGCCCTACCTGCATGCAGTACTAGATAAATTCAGCATCAGAGGCAAATTCATGAACTTAGTAAACACACTGTATAATACCCCGGCGGCAAGCCTGAAGCTCCCGGGGGATAATAGAGATCTCATTAACATTCAAAGAGGTACGAGGCAGGGATGCCCCCTGTCCCCATTACTATTCGCACTAGCCATTGAACCCCTTGCACAAGCCATTAGGACATGCCCTAAAATACAGGGAATAGAAGTAGGATGCCAACAAATGAAATGCTGCCTGTTTACAGATGACATTTTGTGTACGTTTACAAACCTGGTAACCTCAATAGCAGCCCTAATGGATTTAATGTCCCGCTTTGGGAACTTTTCAGGACTTAAAGTTAATGCAGATCTGAAATAATATGCACAAGAGTACCCTCAGACCAGGAACAAGCCCTAAAAGATAGATACTCATTCTCATGGCCAAGGGGAAGCATCAAATACCTGGGAGTTAATCTCACCCCCAGGATGGCAGCACTATACAAAGAAAACTACACCCCCCTCTACATAAAACTACAAGCTGAACTACTTAGGTGGAATAGATACAACCTGTAATGGACAGGAAGAATAAACGCCTTGAAATGAACATGTTACCCAAAATATTATACTTATTTAGAACACTCCCAATTCAGATACACAAAGGAGATCTAGACGGGTTCCAAAAGGCGGTATTTAGATTTATTTGGCAACATAAACGCCCGAGAATCAACAAGTTCTTAATGTATAGAGATAGAGAAGCAGGGGGGTTGGCTTGTCCAAATTTGATACACTACTTCAGGGCAGCCCAGCTTTCCTTCATACCACAAGCCCACTCCAGAGAACACCAACCAATATGGGTATTCATTGAGAACTACCAAATGAACCCCTACAAATGGGACAATAACATTTGGTCCCCGACACTCCCCATGCTATCAAAATCAGGCTTCCATAATCCAGTGATTAAGGTATCCTTGCAGGTGTGGAGGGAGGTGAACTCCAGGCGTCAGTTGGCACATACCCTCTCTTATCAAACGCCCGTCTTCTCAGGGTCCCAGATAGCGGGGGAGCTAGGGGGAGACTCAAAAGCATGGTGGCTCTCTCGGAAACTGGACCTACTGGGGTCCTGGTTCTGCGATGGCAATCTTCTAACCTCTGAACAATTTATAATTAAGCATAATCTGCCAGACAAGGAGATATTTAATTATAACAAAATATGCCATAGAGTCCTAGATCTGGTCAAAAAGTGGGGACCCCCACAAGACACCTGGTTCTCGAAGCTATGTAGGCAGACTCCCCTAGCTAGAGGCATAATAGGCGCTATCTATTCGCTAGCTAATAAACTGCCTGCTGATCAAAAACCCAAACACGTCCTATAATGGGAACAGGAACTGGGAATAACCTGGGACACGCAGAGATGGGGAAAAATTCACAGAGAGCTGACTAAGGGTTCCCTCTTCTTTAGCTACCTTGAGACGGCAACTAAAGTATTACACAGGGTATACATAACTCCTGACAGGCTAAATAAGATACATTTACATTCCCCCCTTGAATCCTTTAGGAACTGCTCAGATAGAGGAACCTTTGGCCACATCTGGTGGGACTGCCCTAAAGTAAAAGCTTTGTGGCGAAGGGTAACTGTAATGATCTCTGAGGTATTAGACAGGGAAATACACCCCTCTA
Source organism: Discoglossus pictus (assembly GCA_027410445.1). Taxonomy (NCBI): domain Eukaryota; kingdom Metazoa; phylum Chordata; class Amphibia; order Anura; family Alytidae; genus Discoglossus; species Discoglossus pictus. The sequence continues at coordinate 31,720,580 of CM050170.1, read as the reverse complement.
GGGAGACATGCTTACTAGGAATGCCGGTATTAAGCGTTAGCAAGAACCATAACAAATGGATACAAATGGTCATGCTGGCAACTAAAAGCCACATCGCAAAGAACTGGAGAACACCTCACTTAGACCCCCATGAGGATATAAAAAGATGAAATCACATTATGATATATGAAAGAATGACGCACTCAATAAATAACTCCCTCTCCACGTTTAGTCAAATTTGGGACAGATGGATGGAATCGGACAAAGCTATTTCAATTTAGAAAAGAAATAGAGATTGGTACACTTCAAAGGGAAGATGTAACTAAGTTAGGGTGGGAGCTCCTTGCCAAGGAAATGGGTGCCTCGGGCGTTGACAACTGCTGGTGAACTGCGCGGACTGAGGATGATAGACAGGAAAAAGGAGGGAGGAATATGCAAGAAGGATACAGGTAATAAGTTCATAGTTCTTTTATTTATTGTTTGTTTGATGTTATATTTCCCACATATCTAGTGCATAAGGGAAATTCCGAGCTATATTATAAAAAAATAAAAATAAAAAAACCCTATAAATCGATAGGCAACAAGCTAGCTAACATACAAGACCCTATCAGGCCTAATCTTGAAGGGAAGGAGTAGTTCGCAGATGTTTCCTGCAAAGTTAAGAAAACGGAAAATGGTTATGGTGGGCACATAGAGCAGAAATTACAATAGACAGGCCGTGACAGACAATATAGACAATAAAGTGGTAAAAGATTTCTAGAACTCTGTCTATGCAAATGTGTATTTGACCTGAGAGTCGGATACACTATGTTAATAAATAATGCATATGTGTCAATAAAAAAGAATTTAAACAAAAGGAAATACATACAATACAAATACATACAATACAAATAAAATGAAATACAATACAATACACCCCTATCTAATATACAATACATCCTATCTATCTAATATACATCACCCAATCTATCTAATATACAATAAATACTATCTATCTAAAATACATCCTATCTATCTACTATACTACCCCAATCTATCTAAATAAATACCATAATCTAATATACATCCTATCTATATAAAATACATCACCCAATCTATCCAAATAAATACCATAATCTAATATACATCCTATCTATCTAATATACATCACCCAATCTATCTAATATACAATAAATACTATCTATCTTAAATACATCCTATCTATCTAATATACATCCGCCAATCTATCTAAATAAATACCACAATCTAATATACAATACATGCTATGCTATCTATATAAAACACATACCCCTAGCTAACATACAATAAATGGTATCTATATATAAAATAATCTAATACTAAGCTAAAATAAAATAATTAAGACCACTTACCTTTGCAGATGTCCCTTCAGATCAGCCACCTAGGGAAAAAAATTAAAAAAATTAGTGCAACATATTTACATTAAATAAATAAACATTTTAAATATTCTAAACATTCTAAATATTCTACTCACCTTTCCAGCATGTCCCCGTCTTTATTTTCTTCTTCTCCGGTGCGCCCCTTGTTAAAAAAAACATAACATTAGTACACATACATAAGCATAAAACCTAAATAATATAAACATAATCTACTTTGTACTTACCTCCCCGCGATGTCTCTGGCCTCCTCCTCTTCTGCCCCGCCCTGGAACCGCGCTATAAAAAAAAATATATATATACTTTTCCGGAAGAAAATAGGCAATGTTGCCTTCTGATTGGTTGAAAATGCTGTCTATCAAATTCACCCAATCAGGAGGCGCCAATGTGTGAGCCAATCAGAAAGGGATACACCCTAAAATCCCACTCTGATTGGATAATGCGCCTGTCAATCTTTATTTAAACCAATCACAAGGCGCAGATGCCTTCTGCCAATCACAATGGAATACAGCCCCACAGGCTGGAGGCATCTGAGCATTCTGATTGGTTACACTAAAAATAGCCAATCACAATGAAATACACCCTCACGTACTGATTGGCTGAAGGCATTTGCACCTTCTCATTGGCTGTTGTCAATGTCAATCAGAATTACAGCCAATGGGAAGGCACAGATGTCTTCAGCCTATCACTGCGTGGGGGTGTATCCTGATGGCAATAAAGCCTTCGGATTGGTTCAAATAAAGATTGACAGGTGCGTTATCCAATCAGAGTGGGATTTTGGGGTGTATCCCTTTCTCATTGGCTCACAATTGCCGTCTTCTCATTGGCTGAATTTGATAGACAACGTTTTCAGCCAATTTTATTCTGGAACACTCCATAGGAGGCTCATTAGCGTCGGGGACATCCGCGAGTGCGGATGTGTGTTGTTTTAAAAAAAAAAAAAAAATGTTTTCGAGCGTGGATGCTTCCAGGGCTCATCTGGGGCAGAAGAAGAGGAGGCCGGAGACATCGCGGGGAGGTAAGTACAATGTATATTATGTTTATTTTACTTTGTTTTATGTTAATGTATGTGTACTAATGTTATGTTTTTTTTAACAGGGGCCGTGCCGGAGAAGAGGAAAAGAAGAAGGACGGGACATGCTGGAAAGGTGAGTAAAATATTTAGAATATTTATAATGTTTATTTATTTTATGTAAACGTGTTGTAGTAATTTTTTTAATCTTTTTTACCCTTGGTTGCTGATCTGAAGAAACATCTCAAAGTTAAGTGGTCTTAATTATTTTATTTTAGCTTAGAATTAGGGTTACTATATAGAGATAGCATGTATTGTATATTAGATATATTGGGGGATGTATAGTTCATAGATAGTATTTATTGTATATTAGATAGATAGGGGGATGTATATTAGATATATAGGATGTATTTTAGATAGATAGTATTGTATATTAGATAGATGGGGATGTATATTAGATAGGGGTGTATTGTATTGTATTGTATATATTATATTGTATTGTATGTATTGTATTGTATGTATTTCCTTTTCAGGTGTGTATTTTTTTTTCTGTAGTGGGGGGGGGGGTTGTAATGTATTTTTTTATTTTCTGTAATGTTCCTTTTTTATTTTTTGTGATTTAGGTGTTTTTATTTTATGTAATGTAGATTTTTGATGACTTTAGTTTTATTGATTTCTGTAATTACAGTGGTGGGGAGGGGGTTATTAGGGGGTAGGTAGGTAGTGTAGGTGTTAATAGGTTAGTGTAGAGGGTATTTAGTTGAAATGTAATGTTTTATTCGGGGGGGGGGTATAGTGCAGTGTAGTGTTTATGCTTAGTGTCATGATGGTCCTTAAGGACCGTCATGGTACTTATGTGGTTAATGTTGGGTTGTAACAGGCCCATAATGGTCATAATATACCCTTATAGGACTGATGGGGTTAAATAGAGGCTTGAGGGTCTCGATAGACCCCCATAAGTGACCGGGTTAAAATGGTGTAATGCTTACACTTTGGGTCATGAGGGTCCTGGATGACCCTCATGGCACTTATAGTGTTAATACATGCGTTTATTACTGTGTTAGAGGGGTCTATATAGTTGAGGCACACAGTACACTCACATTGTGTGACAAACAGCATTTCAACACTTTCTTTTATTGACCGTCATTTTTTGACGGGCAAGTCGCTAGTTGTTTATAAAAAATAAGGAAGAAAAATACACTATTAGTATCTGGTATTAACATCCCTTTGATATGTCATCATTAAAGTATAACACAGTTGATGACAATTGGAAAACATGAATGAGACACCGGTAGTTAAAATATACCTTTCATTAAATAACTAGCGACTTGCCCGCCAAAAATGTCGCGGCAATAAAATTGTAATGCTGTTAAAGCTGTTTGCCACACAATGTGAGTCTGTGACATTCTTAATCTTTTTTATCTACAAAGAAATACAACATTTTGAATAAAACTTTTAATTTTTTTAACTTTCAACTTTCTCTGTGTTTTTTTATGCCATTGTATAGAGTTTCTTAGTGAAATAGTGGTGCTCTAAAATGAGTCAGAGTGAAATAAAATGTGGTCCTTGAAATAAAACCACTGTTCTCTATGTTTACAGCATCTCATAGTACACAATGTTTTTGGGGAAAATGCGTCCATCTTCCAATAAATCACCCTGACTTGGGTTTTCTTCAGTATGAACTTTAATTTCCTCTGAATTATTGCATCTTGAAAATGCAACATACAGTTGTCCATGTGCAAAGACAGGTTCCTTCAAAAAAATACCCACAGACTTAAAAGTTTATCCTTGGCATTTATTGATGGTCATGGCAAATGCCATGATAATGGGAAATTGTCTCCTTTGAAGGACAACAGGCAAACAACTCGCACTTGGAGAAAAATTTATTATTGGTATAAGAACGGGTTCGCCTTTATGGGTACCATTCATAATTTCTGCATGTATAAAACGATCCTTTAAATATGACTTTGCTGGCAATATCTGAGTAATCCTCCTTATTAATGGTATTGAGGAAGATTGTTGATATTAGTGATTCTTTGGAAATCATTTCTGATGGAATTGCCCACATCATCAGGTAAATTATTTATTTTTGGCTGTTTTCCTTCTCCAATCTGAATGAGCTAATCATTGAATTGATTTGGCCTTCAGATCTCATATTTATTTCTAATTTAAGGTGTGTAAATATTTTCCACAGCTTACTTCTCTTTATACACATTTCGAAAATGTCAGTCCTATTGCCATGTGGCACCACAGGTAATGTTTGCCTAAAATCTCCTCCTCACAACATCACCTTTCCATTAAATGGCAAATCATTACCCATAACTTCTTTCAATAATCGATCAATACATTGCAGGGCATGACATGACATCATAGTTGCCTCATCTATTATAATTAATTTACCTTTGTGAATTTTTTTTGCTTTTAATGAATTCATTCAAATATCCAACAATGATGTTTCCAGAATGGGAACTGGCAGTTTAAATCCACTATGCACAGTTCTACCACCTTCTAATAAAAGCGCGGCAATTTCAGTGGTTGCAAGTGGCAATGCTATTTGACCCTGTGCTCGAATGTAACTTATCAACAAGTTATATAGATACGTTTTTCCTGACCTACCAAGGCCATCCAGATAGAAATGATGCTCTTGCATTTGTGATGGCGTTAAATGCTTCCAATTGAAATGCATTTAAAATTCCAATTTGTTCTTGTGCAAGTCACTAGTTTTTATATAACTCCTAGAAATATCTAAAACATTGTGAGGGTTGGACTTAGCAATACTAACAGGGAAAAGTCTGCACCATGAAAAAAGGAGCTTTAAATGGTTCTCCATCGTAAGTTACAACTGCCTTATTAGTTTTCCTGAGATCAAATAGATAACATAATAAAAATTAGCTTTCAATATGAGGTCTCATTGAAGCCATAACCGTAACAGCATTACCAAGGTCCCACACCTGTAATATACAGCAAAGTATAGACTTATCAAAGGTCTTTGTAAAAAGAGCAACAACACAAGGCTGGTAAAAGTCTTACGTTTGCTCATAGGAGAAAAAGCAGAGCATAAAATATTATTGTTATAACTAGGACCCCTTCCCAGGTTGTAGATCCAGCAAATTGTAATCAAGGTTCAAGTAAAGAACAACCAGAAGCAATAAAATTCGAATTAAGGCACCATAATTATGACAACTCGGGGTAAGTGTATTATATCTGTTATGCTTAGTCTCCAAACTGATTTGACTTTCTAAGAGATTGAGATGTCCCAGGAATGGACCAGAGACACTCCTTCTTCACTCATACAGATAGTGTATAGCTTTCCATCTTTATCTTTATTTAACCTGAAGGGAAATCCCATGTGTAGACATAATTGTGAACCATCAGGGCCTCCAAAATGGGATGTAGAGATCTTTATTTATAAAGGGTATCCAGAGACAGGTCAGAAAAAATGCTTGTAGTGATGCTCCTGATCTCAGGGATTCCTGCCCTGGTCACCTTCATAAACAAGTCCTTTGTGGAGAATCTAATAACGTCTCCTCGCCTTTCTGTAGGAGATTGTTTTCTGCCCAGGGGTCTGTGTATTCTGTCACACCTGAAGCCTTCCTCCTCTAAGTTAGGTAAAAGAGCCCACAAAGATCCTTCATGTATACTGGAAGATCCGCACAGACGCTAGAAAATTACAGATTCGCACATTTTGCTTCCTAGACCTATTCTCCAGATATTCTTGGAGGGACTGGTGGTGTCTCTGCTCCTCCGTTACATAGCCACTTCTACCTTCACATGCTCATGCTCCTTAAGTAGATTATTGTATTTCTCCTCTAATTGGTGACATTGGAGTCCATTGCCTTAATATCTGCAGACAGATAAATTGCTACCTTTTGCACTTCAGCTTTAATTTCAGATCTGAATCATCTCTTTTAGCTCTTGAATGTCCACTTTCATGCTTGGAGAAGTTATCTCCATAATTGTATTCAGAGAGTGCCCAACATTTGCAGAAGATTGCTGAGAAGACTGCATGTTGGGTTATGATGTACCGTAATCTTGGATGCCCTTTGTGTTACGTCTTGTGGAGCACCAGCCACTCCCCCCTATGACATGTTTCACCCCTCTCGCTTTTTCTCCTTTTTCTGTTCCTCTTTATTTTTTGTTTTGTTTTATCCTTTTTCACCTTTTCCTTTTGCTTCTATTTCAAAGAGTTATAACCAATTCTTGTGAGTGATGAAATCTTGAGTCTCAGAGGTTGAGCTGTTAAATGGAGAGGTTATGACGATTAGTCAACATTGCTTGTATCCACCCCTGATAGGTGTCCAGAACATGAGAGCAGTTCTGGCCTTATGAACTTCCTAACATTTCTAGTTAAAAACAGGCTTTTTTGTTTATAGTGATTAATGAAGGAAAAGGGGCAGATAATGACTCCTATAAGGACAGCCATTCAGGCACACCTTCTACTACACCCTGACCACCTAAGAGGGGATGGAGAGAAGCAAATGGCAAACCCCAAGGCAAACTTCAAGTAAATTTAGCATTTGCATATTTGTAAAACACAAGTTAAAATCAGGGAAACCACTTTAACACAGCGAATGTCCAGCACAAACTTGTGTCTGATAATTTAGTATTTCCTCCTCACTTCCCAGATGATCTCACATGGGTGGAAACAACCCACTTGGCTGAGAGCTAAGTATCCAATGTTAGAAAATAAATGAAATACTAAGTATTGATTTTTTTGTATTAATGACTTTGTTTGTGTTTGGGAAATATCTCCTAATATTGGTAATATCACCAAATCAAAATAATATATGGAAAGTATACTTCCAAAATACAATGTAAATAAACACATACACATAAAGTAAGCTCAGTCTGGTACAGACCAAAACAGACCCTATATTTCAAATCCCCTGTCTGATTTAGAACCGCCCAATAAGAGAAGAGTCTACGTAAGCATGTTGCTAATTGGTCCACGAGGAGCCAATCAGGAAGCAGGGAAAAGTGTAGGTTTGGATTGCCAGCCCTGTGGTAGGCCCCATTCTGCTTGGTCAATTCCCAAGTCCCTGGGCCATTCAGAAATGTGCCTACTTCCAATGGAATTTAACATGGGAAAATAAAGGCATGTAATTATGTAACTGACCACACGATGTCACTGCAGGATAAGGAATAGAACTGTTTTGTTATATTTACTGGCTGTAATGTATTAAAGTGAGCGGTCCTTTATCCTGAGGGGCTTTTGGTTGGAGGGGGAAATAGATCTTCACAGTTGCTGTAAGAGCAGTGAGATAAATAATACTTTCATCTATCCTTTTATATCTTTTTTATTTTAACAATTCTCCTATTTAGTTGTAGTTTTTGGTTTTAATAAAAATATTAAGTTTATGGGATACAACAATAAAAGATAAGTTTTATAAATACCCATGAAATAAGGGGTCTTTTATGGTATGCCCAGTCCGGAGACTGTATCAGACTAAGCTTAAGTTATGTGTAAGTATTACAATTACTGTTGTCAAAAAAATGAATGTAGCCTTTTTTTTAAAACCCTATAAATAGTTTTCTTCATTTACTGGCAAGTAATCTCTCAAAGTATGAAGGTTGTATATTGTTACCTTATGTATACACCTTATATGCAGAGTACATCATGCGTAAGGCCGGACTGGATGTATCCAAAGCCGGGATCAATATTGCTGGAGAAATAACAACAACCTCAGATACGTGGATGATACTACTGTGATGGATGAAAGTGAGGAGGAACTAAAGGGTCTAATGATGAGGGTAAAAGAAGAGAGTTCAAGAGCTTACCTGCTGCTTAATGTTAAGAAGATGAAGCTCATGGCAAACAGCAATATCACTTCCTGGCAAATAGATGGGGAAGAAGTGGAGGCGGTGACAGATTTTATTTTCATATATTGGACTAATGTGGTAAGTGGGGTTCCTCAGGGTCCAGTAGTAGGTCCTCTCCTTTTTAACATATTTATTAATGACTTAGAGGTGGGATTGGAGTGTGGGGTCTCCACTTTCGCTGATGACATGAAGTTGTGCAAGGTAATTAAATCAGATAATGATGTACTTTCCCTCCAAAGGGATTTACATACAATTGAAGAATGGACATCTAAGTGCCAGATGAGATTTAATATAAATAAATGTAAAGTTATGCATCTGGGAAGCAAAAATAGCCATGCAATTTATAATCTAAATGAGACTATTTTAGTTTACAGATTTTTCACTGATGGAATTTATTATAGTTAAGGGTAAAAAAACTCATACTATCTCTAAATGTAATAAAATATTAAGAATTAGAGAAGAAAGTATGAAAACAAACAGAATGATTAAATGGGAACAAGAATTGGATTGTGTGTTGACAAGAGAAAACTGGTTTAGAGCATGCTCTTTAGTAAAAGAGACTACACTATGCACTTCATATAGAGAGCTGCATGTCAAATTAATACAGAGGTGGTATATGGTACCCACAAATAGTCAGAAAAGTGTTGTCGAGGCTGTGGGGACAGGGGGTCCCACTCAAATATTTGGTGGGACTGTCCACAGATACAACAGTATTGGATGATTTGAATAGACCAGATTGAAGTAATAACAAGTATAATGAAGGGCCCGTAGGCCACCTCAGGCTTGCCTGTGGTTGGAAGGAGGGACCACCTGACCTGGCAGGACCTGGGAGGGGCAGGAGGTGGCTAGCTGGGGGAGGTGGAGCCATTATAGGCTTTTGCCGCCAATTTCCACCAGTTTGCCCCCAGCTAGCCATGGGAGCAGATGCCCACCCACCCATCCCTAAAGTATTGTTGTTAAAGTGATGTATATGTTGTACTGTTAATAAAAAAATAAAAAAAAAGATGAATAGTAAGTTGTGGATTATGTTGTTTATTGTCTGAAGTACTCATTTTGTGGATGTATCATTAAGTATTTATTATATGGTATCAAAAGTTTGTTTATTTTTTCACAGCGGCGGGTGGTGAGGGGAGTTGCCGGGACAGTGGAAAATGGGGGAGATCCTACCCTACGGTGGTACGGATGTTCCAACACGGTAGGCCCTGGATGAGGCTTCAGGGCGTAGGGTGTACTGTCTCTGTCCAGGCTCCTTCCCCTCGGGTTATGTTTATTTATTTATCGTTATGGTTATTACATCATGTTGTGTTTACCAATAAACGCTGTGGCCAGTTATCTCCCAAGAAGTGGTCTGTGTCTAATTTTATATTCAATGGGTGATGGGGTATGCATTCTTATATGCACATACCAACTGGGCCTTGCTTAGGTCAGGATCCCCATGAGCCCAGCACCAATGTTATTTCATATCTTTGAGAACCAAAGTTTGCACCATTAGAGGTGGCTAATTTCCCATATTTTATTAGTGAGTAAATGGTGTATAGTTAAACTGTGGAATTCCAAGGAAATCCCAAAAGGGTCTGACATTGAGAGGATAGTTGATCGGGAAATGGAGTTGGAAAAAGGGACTTAAACGTTATAGTAAGAAAACAACAAAGTCAGAGGTGCTCATCAGAGAACGAACCAACCTTAATAGGTTAGTTCTATGGCCATGATAAGCCACTCTGAGAGAAAACTCTTTTAGCCACTTGTGCCTGTCATGAATCACCCAGGGGCCATATTGGATTTGGTGTGAACTATGCTGGGGCCATTTTGTGACTGGCAGCAGTGGCCATTTTGGGTTGGATTATTTTACACATGCTGGTGCCATGTGGAAGAACAAAAGATTTGGGCACAAAGTTACTGCTTGTAAATGGTATGAATAGGGGGTTCCACTGTCACCATTAAATAAAGTCAGCATTACTGCATAAAATGGATTGACGTGGAAAACTTGCCCCACCCTGATACCATGTGGGAATGGGGAAATATGGTTATAGGTTATTAATATGTTAGTATTATATTGTATATTGTATTATGGAGTGATAGCTATGTTTTAATTAGTCAACCCTCCCCCATTGTATAAACTCTCAGTCAGGAGTTGGCCATATGGTCCATAGTGTAAACAAAGGAGATAACCTAAACAAAGAGATTTGCCAGACTGCCAGGCACCGCAGGACAATAGTATAGTATGGGGTTTCCCAACCACAAGCCCAGGGGCATAGTTCAAGAGCCAATACAGGATGTTTCCAGTCTGAGGTCCAGACCAAAATGAACTAGTAGCCACGCCTGGGGAAGGCCCTGGGGGAGGAGACTAATAAGTTCCCACAAATTACTTCTGTGAGAATGGCCAGAGGGGAATGAGGGTTTGACTAAGAGTAGCCACTCCCTCCACTGTGTGTGAAATGTTTTAACTATGTGGTTCCAAAATAAAAGGTGGTTCATAATTTTCATCAAGACTTTGTGTGCAGATGTATTATTTACCCAGGGACATATGCTTGTAGTAAGATTCGTCAGACTTACTGTCAATATTGCTCAGTCTAAACCAAGGGCTGAGACATGATGTTCCTGTACTCAAAGCTACTCCAAGGTCCAGAGTAACCCAAATCAAGTCAGCAGACCCCAGCCAGAGAGTGGGTCGTGATAATTGGTGGCAGTGGTGGGATACTCTGAGAAGGACCAGAAAATGGAGCAGATGGAAGCAGAGGACTACAGACTACTCCTGCTAAATCAATGGATGGCATTCATGCAATTATGGCATGGCCATGAGCTGGCAAGCTGGTTGGAGGAACTGGTAGAGAAAGAGATGGACTTGGAGGAACAGTACCTTGCCAGGATAGAGTCCATGGGTGGCCGGAGAGAGGATCTCTATTTTCGTTTGGATCTAGAATATGGGGTCGGTGAGATTCTGAATGGTGATCCGGAATGTGGCATGGGAACTGCAAGGAGGCATAATAACTTGTTTGTTGAACGCTGCCGGGGTCTGGGACTGGAAGCATGGTTCCCGGAGGCTCCTTTGCTGGAACCCCTGATTCAGCAAGAGCTGCAACTGGAGGCTGAGTATGTGGAATTGTGGGATGCGATACCCAAGAAGTATTTTTACAACTCAGACGGTATGTACCAGAGTGAGTATGCTCACTGGAACTGGGGAGAGGCATTTCTAGACTGTAAACAAAGTGAGGAGTGGGAAGGGGTAAACACTGTTCCTTTGCCAACTCCTGGGGATGGAGAATGTTTGCCCCTAGAACATGCAGTAACTGTGTCAGGGCCTAGTCACCAGCCCAAAGAGCCAGAGACCCAGTGGAATGTTCCCTGGGTGGGGTCAGATAATCCATGTCTGCCCCCTGATACCCCAAGAGATTTAATCCCAGAGGAAGTGGGAACTGCTCACAAGCTAGGGCCAGATAAGTTAAGTCTGCCCTCAGAAGTTCTAGGCAAAGTGTGTTGGCCAGAACTGCTAATGGAGCCAGAGGCTCTGGATTATTATGTGATGGACGGTGGGAAGGGAGCCTTAGAGGCCAGGCTGGAAGGGAATGATGAGATTCCCCAGCCTGCATCAGATAACCACTGTCTGTACCCTGACAGTCCAGGGGAGTTGTCCCCAGAGGTGCTAGTGAAGCACAGAGCCCAGGAGGGTTGTTTAAGAGACTGTGGGGAGGGAAAAGAATTGGTTTCTGGCTACAGGGAACCTGACCTCACACAGCAAGAGAGTGCCAGGGGCACAAAGAGCCAGGCCGGGGCAGCAAGCATGCCAGCTTTGGCAAAAGCATTATGGGTGCAGAGTGGCACCATGACAGAGGGTATACCAAGTGGGGAGATACCCTGGATAACCATTGCCCAGGGGCCCACTGGAACAGACATCACTCCAAAGACCCAGTTCAACAGAAAGGACTGGGATAAAGTTGCTCAACCCCGGGCAATGGAGGAGTCCGGCACTTCAGCTGGATGGGAGCAGCATAGCCCCCCAGCCAAGTCAGAGGAGTGTAAGCACAGCTTGGGTGGGAGCAGTGTAGCTCCCCAAGCAGCAACGGAAACAGCTGGACCAGAGGAAGGAAGCCAAGAGGAACGGTCCCTTTGCAATCCCATAGGCCCAGAGACTGTATTAGAGATCCCAGCCCATCGGTGGGGACTGGCTGGGGGGAACAGAGTTGCTATGGGACAGAAACTGTGGCCCACCTGTTGTACTCTGGGATACCAGATTATTGGGGAGGTACCCTGGACTATTTGGGTGGGTGTGAATGGGAAGAGCAATTTGCTCTATACAGTGGGAGCAAGGCCAAGGGCTGGGGGAGGTTTTTACTCTGCACCTTGGGACAAACAAGAACTGGCATAGCATACAGAGGGTCAAACCAGCACATTCATGACTATCAGCGTAGCTGGAAAAATCAGGGATGTTTCCTGCCACGCTTGGGGAGGTGTTGTCATGAATCACCCAGGGGCCATATTGGATTTGGTGTGAACTATGCTGGGGCCATTTTGTGACTGGCAGCAGTGGCCATTTTGGGTTGGATTATCTTACACATGCTGGTGCCATGTGGAAGAACAAAAGATTTGGGCACAAAGTTACTGCTTGTAAATGGTATGAATAGGGGGTTCCACTGTCACCATTAAATAAAGTCAGCATTACTGCATAAAATGGATTGACGTGGAAAACTTGCCCCACCCTGATACCATGTGGGAATGGGGAAATATGGTTATAGGTTATTAATATGTTAGTATTATATTGTATATTGTATTATGGAGTGATAGCTATGTTTTCATTAGTCAACCCTCCCCCATTGTATAAACTCTCAGTCAGGAGTTGGCCATATGGTCCATAGTGTAAACAAAGGAGATAACCTAAACAAAGAGATTTGCCAGACTGCCAGGCACCGCAGGACAATAGTATAGTATGGGGTTTCCCAACCACAAGCCCAGGGGCATAGTTCAAGAGCCAATACAGGATGTTTCCAGTCTGAGGTCCAGACCAAAATGAACTAGTAGCCACGCCTGGGGAAGGCCCTGGGGGAGGAGACTAATAAGTTCCCACAAATTACTTCTGTGAGAATGGCCAGAGGGGAATGAGAGTTTGACTAAGATTAGCCACTCCCTCCACTGTGTGTGAAATGTTTTAAATATGTGGTTCCAAAATAAAAGGTGGTTCATAATTTTCATCAAGACTTTGTGTGCAGATGTATTATTTACCCAGGGACATATGCTTGCAGTAAGATTCGTCAGACTTACTGTCAATATTGCTCAGTCTAAACCAAGGGCTGAGACATGATGTTCCTGTACTCAAAGCTACTCCAAGGTCCAGAGTAACCCAAATCAAGTCAGCAGACCCCAGCCAGAGAGTGGGTCGTGATAGTGCCCTTCACAGGGAGAAGTATATCAAAAGAGTGACCCAGCCCCGAAATACCAGGCAATTCTATCCTGAACAGCAGAAACAGCAAACACCAGACACGTTTCGGCCTTTATGGGCCTCATCAGTGAGGTGCAGCTGAGCTCCCTAAGGCCAAGTGAGCAAGGGGTCCACGTCAGGAGTCCCCATTTACCCTTAGGGAGACTAAACCCTAAAGGTAATTTGCATATACAAAACAACAAAGTCAGAGGTGCTCATCAGAGAATGAATCAACCTTATTAGGTTGGTTCTATAGCCATGATAAGCCACTCTGAGATCAACTTCTTTTAGCTCACTTGTGCCTTTCACAGGGAGAAATATCCTGTAGTATATCAGTCTGGTCCCATTTAATAGAGTGACCCAGCACCGAAATACCAGGCAATTCTACCCTGAACAGGAGAAACAGCAAACCCCAGACGTTTTTGTCCTTTATGGGCCTCGTCAGTGAGGTGCATCTAAACTCCCTAAGGCACAGTGAGCAAGGGCTCCACATCTGGAGTCCCCTATTACCCATAAGGAGACTAAACCCTAAAAGTAATTTGCATTTGTTATAGTAAGAAAGAAGAATATATGGTAAACAAATGGCTAAAATAGGACGAAAACAAGACCTAATAATCTTTCCCTGCTTCCTCCCTTTCGATCACCTCTCCTATCATTGTTAGAAAGGGGTACGAATGTTCCTCCTTTTTGTTTCTAGTCCCCCCCCCTTATTATTTTACATATAGGGTTGCTCTATATTAAATTCTCTTCCTTCTTTATTTCTTTTTTTTGCTCTCTCCGAGATATTTAACATGGATTAAATATTAACATTAGTTGGATTGGTGGAATGAATGTTTTTAAAGTATATGTTAAAGTATTTCTTTGTTTATTTACTGTATGTATTGGTTATGTTTTTTTGCTTTATGTGTAATTTTACTTTTTGATACTCAAATTGATACGTTTGGAGATGATGTATAAACAATAAAAAAAAGATTGAAATAAAAAAAAAAGAAGAAGGGTATAGAAGCAAGGGAAGCAAATATAATTCTGCCACTATACAATTCTCTAGTACGCCCTCATTTGGAATATGGAGTACAATTTTGGGCACCACTTCATAAAAAGGACATTTTAGAGCTGGAAAAGATACAGAGGAGGGCAACAAAACTAATAAGGGGAAGAAGGGGCTAAGTTATGAAGAACGACTAACCAAATTAAATGTATTTTCTCTAGAAAAAAGGCGTCTAAGAGGAGATATGATTACCTTATATAAATACATCCAGGGTCAGTATAAAGATTTGTCGGGGGAACTTTTTGTGCCAAGAGGTTTTCAACTGACAAGAGGATATCCCTTGAGGTTAGAAGTAAAAAGATTCCACCTTAAAGAAAGAAAAGGGTTCTTCACAGTAAGGGTGGTTAATCTGTGGAATTCTCTGGCAAAAGGAGGTGGTGACAGCAGATTCAATAGATACCTTTAAAAACGTGTTGGATATATTTTAAAATTAATAAAAAGGGCATTTGGGGTAGTTATCATGGATAACTAGAGGAGTATTGACCCAGGGAGGAGTCCGATCGCCAGTATCTGGTTTCAGGAAGGATTTTTTTCCCCGTTATGAAACAAATGTTTCAATGCTTTTTTTTTCTGTTTGCCTTCCTCTGGATCAATTAATAATTAGCAATTAATAATTATTACCAGGTAATAAATAATCCACATATTATAATAAACAAAAGAGATCTAAAAAGGTTGAACTTGATGGACTGAACGTCTTTACTCAACCTCAATTACTATGGCCCTCATTCAATTACCGGCCGTAAATCGTCCGTAAGGCTGCGATTCCTTGCGGGGGTTCAGTTAACTCGCGATTCTATTATACGGCCCCGCAAGGATCTCCCCTTACGGCCGGCCGCATATCTTGGAACCGGCCGTAAGCTGTGAAATATAAAAACGCAAAAATAAATTCAAGCCTGCACTGTACAGCTCTGTAAATGCTAGGGATCATATTGGGGGACATGAGGATTAAAAGTAACCCCCTCTCAAGCTTGCACATCAGCCCAAACCCGAGTTCAAATAAACTGTTTATTTTCCGGCTGCGGCGTGGGCGTGTCTGAGGTGCTCCAAGCCCTCTGGACTTTTTACATGGATATTTTACGTATATTAAAAATAAAATATTTTACGGATTTGAGTACAGGATAATTATGTGCTATTTTTTCTATCACCTAAAATCCCTTTATATTCTTCTCAAAGTGCAGGATGGCTTTATTTGGGCTATTTTATGTGCTTAATTGGTGCTAGCGAGACCTCTTTCCTGCAAGTAAGCTGCGGCTCGCTTTTAGCCTTGCAGACAGGGTTCCCGGAGCAATAGAATCGCAACCAGGATTTTCTTACGGCCGATTTCCTTGCAGCCGTTTTAGATCAAAGTCTTTCCCCTGCCGGAGGGGAATAGAATAGCAGAATAGCTTGCGGCCGGTCCTTGCGGCCCCGCAGCGGCTGCGGCCGGTAATAGAATGAGGCCCTATGTAAATAAGTAACTTCCTGATAGAAGACTTTGTATACACAGGTAGTTTGTGTCTGCACAGTGGGAAAGTGTCAGTAACTATAGTTTGATCTCTCAGCAGCACTAATGGGTAGATTGTTAGTTTACAGAAACGCCCACCTCGGGAAGTAACAGGCAGCAGCAGGCAAAAAAGTAAAGCCTGCAGCAAGCAATAATTGCATGTATACGTATTTGTTTTTTTCTTTTAAATAACATTTTGCAGACATCAGATTTAGTTAAACAAAAGATCATAACTGACAATCATTGGTGTGCACCGGATCACACTGCACTCTATAGATGTTGCCTCATTTTCATATGATTAGAAAACAATTTTGAATGTTCATAAGGAATTACATAACTTCTACTAAATTAATAGACTAAACTAAATCATTTTCAACCAAATTGACCTTTTATTAACTGCAAATTGGAATCAGTATGCTATAAATGATTATTGTAACTATAATTTATATATATATATATATATATATATATATATATATATATATATCTATATATATATATACAGTCAGGTCCATAAATATTGGGACATCGACACAATTCTGAACTTTTTGGCTCTATACACCACCACAATGGATTTGAAATTAAACAAACAAGATGTGCTTTAACTGCAGACTTTCAGCTTTAATTTGAGGGTATTTATATCCAAATCAGGTGAACGGTGTAGGAATTACAACAGTTTGTATATGTGCCTCCCACTTTTTAAGGGACCAAAAGTAATGGGACAATTGGCTGCTCAGCTGTTCCATGGCCAGGTGTGTGTTATTCCCTCATTATCCTATTTACAAAGAGCAGATACAAGCTCCAGTGTTCATTTCAAGTGTGCTATTTGCATTTGTTGCTGTTAACTCTCAATATGAGATCCAAAGAGCTGTCACTATCAGTGAAGCAAGTCATCATTAGGCTGAAAAAACAAAACAAACCCATCAGAGAGATAGCAAAAACACTAGGTGTGGCCAAATCAACTGTTTGTAACTTAAAAAGAAAGAACCCACCGGTGAGCTCAGCAACACCAAAAGACCCGGAAGACCACGGAAAACAACTGTGGTGGATGACCGAAGAATTATTTCCCTGGTGAAGAAAACACCCTTCACAACAGTTGGCCAGATCAAGAACACTCTCCAGGAGGTAGGTGTATGTGTGTCAAAGTCAACAATCAAGAGAAGCCTTCACCAGAGTAAATACAGAGGGTTCACCACAAGATGTAAACCATTGGTGAGCCTCAAAAACAGGAAGGCCAGATTAGAGTTTTCCAAACAACACCTAAAAAAGCCTTCACAGTTCTGGAACAACATCTATAGTAACCTTTTTAGATCTCCTTTGTGAATATTATAGTACATATAATACTTCAATCTTAGTATAGTATTGTACACAGTAGTATAGGGACACTGTAATAACCCAGATATGTTACTGTGCTCTGATACTATCAAAATATCTTCACAGCATTATTACTATCCCACCTGATTGTACAATAAGCCCTTTCCATTTATAAAAAAGAGGTTATAAATAAGCCATACAGATATATATATATATATATATATATATATATATATATATATATATATATATATATATATATAGAGCTATATATATACACATATCTATTTTACATCTATGTTTACAGACGTAGGAATATCAAAAACTCCAGGTGCTGTAATAATGTTTAGAAAAAAACACAGGATGAATTAGGATATATGCTGTTAATTACTTATATATATGTTGTTAATTACTATTATAGGCTTATGAATTTGAGGTATCGCAATAAAAAACATTGTGAAACACATTCATATCTATTTTCTTAAGACTAAAGAAACTGTTGAAATTCTCAGAAGTGCACAAGAAGGTGAAGGTACTGTAATATATAAAAGGTCAAAGAAAAAAAGAGTAAAAATGAAATTTATGGGAATTTTCCCACGGGTAGACCGACACCAACTAGTCTGGCCTGGACAATATCTGGCATACATGACCACTGACCAGACCAGGCTATGTAACTGGACATGGTATCTATGACCATGAATAATCTGTGGTGATGGTTCTAGCACACACACGCACATGCACGCACACACACACGCATTGCTAGCCTTACAGTAGACAGAGGGAGAGGCTGCAATGAGCACCGAAGGCGCTCAGCACGTTGCTCGCGCTGAGCGCCGAAGGTACTGCATTCCCAGCCTTAAAATGTTATTCCCGTCATTTTTGATGGGCAAGTGTCTAGCAATGAATAATACATTGTTCTGTGTGCATCTGAAATCTAGGCTTGAACCTGGATGATCCTCCTATTTGCAATTCAGATGATCTATCATTTGCTAGATGTGATCTATTCTTTGGTTCTTGCTCTTGATCGTTCTTGTCTCCTAATGCTATCTTGATTCCGGCTGCCGTCTGTAAGTGCATAGGCTGCAGTGGTTGGTTACATTGAGGAGGACCACAATCTCCCAGTGGGTGTAATTGTGGGCCCTTAGCCTCTTGCCCTCCCGACTGGTGATGGAGATCCTCGCCTCCATGACCTGTCCCTCCCCCGAACTACCACCCCCCCGGGATTAGGCCCCTTTCCCTCTTTCCCTCTCCTACGTGTCCCTGCTGCTCGGGCCACCTTGCCATCACCCACCTCCTCCTCTAAACTGCCCTACTTCTCCTCTCCGCCACTCCGTTCCTTCTCCACCTCCTTCACCTCTCCATTACTCCTCTCCTCCTCCTCCTCCCCACCACTCCTCTCTGCCTTCTCCTTCTTCCCACCACTACTCCCCATGGCCACATCACTCGCCTCTCTCTTCTCCTTTTCCCCACCTCTCCACTCCTCTCTCCTCCCTCCATCTTAATCCCAATAATAATAAAACGATAAATAAATATATGTGTAACTGTTAATATATAAAGGGAAAAAATGTGTATTATGTGTAATTTTATAACTGTTGGGGGATGGGGTGTGGGGGATGAGATGGGTGGGAGTGTATGGAGTGCCCTAGCTCTACATGTCTCTAAATGTGTTCTTTAAATTATGTGTATTGCAAATACGTGTAATCTGTAAATATGTGTAATCAAGGATTAAGTGTAAAATATTAAATAGTAGAATATAAATGAACAAAACCGCAAATTACTGCTCTGAAATAACTCCTGCTCTCTCTTACTCTCCAAAACCACCAACTCCGTGACCTGCGTGCTACTTCGAAAGAAAATACAACACAGTCAACGCATGGGCGGGTGGAATGCAAATGTATAATCTCCCTCTGTCAATCATCTGCGGCTAGACCACTTTCTATTGGATTAGAGGCCTGTGTCGCACTACGTTATATCGTGATTGGATCGTAACGTCCGATCGCATCTCGGCCAGTTTTCAGCCGCAGGAGGGATTTACAAGCATGAGGCTTCGACTTGTAACTCGCGCCCTTAATTGAATAGCATTGAAATCGGTGACGAACGGGAGCCCGCAACCCGCAGACATACGGCCTACAGCGATTGAGTTGCAGGCTTACAATTGAATGTGGCTCATAGTTTGCAAGGTTTGGCATCATTTTCTCGGTGGTGCTGTTTATTGTCTAATCTTCTGATGACGAAGGTTTGTCCCAGATTCGGTGGGTGTCTAAATCCAAGAATGGGAGGTTTGAGGAATATATGTTTTAATTCTGAGTCCTCTGTTAGTAGTGGTTGTAAATCCTTAAATATTTTGTGTATTTCTTCTAGAGCCGGATGGTTTGGGGTTACCAGAGGTGTACGTGAAGTCGTTTCTTTAGTATTGTATTATAACTGGTGTTCTTGGGCATATTAATGGCAGATTGTACTGTCTGTGTGACACATGGATTATAACCTTTCTGCTTGAAGGACCTAGACAGTGTGTTTAAGTGTTTATCACAGTCATATGTGGTGATATCTGAGGCCGTACTATGAATCATCACTTGTTTAGTATGAGATGGATGGGAACTAGAGCTGTGGAGGTAACTGCATCTGTCCGTAGGTTACATATACACGGATGAGTGGTGCGTGCCAATTGTGATGGATATGGTGGTGTCTAGAAGGCTCACCTATACATGAGTGTAATCCATTTTAAGTAGAATAGATGGGTGAAAGATATAAATCTGAGTTTTTTTCTCCTTCTCCCCATATGAGGAACAGGTCATCTATGTAATGGTAGTATCTATATGGCTTGTGAATATATGTGGACAAGGATCTCTGTCCCATAAATAGTTACGTATAGACAGGGTATTGTGGCGCTATTTTTGTACCCATTGCTGCCCCATTATTTGTAGGTAAACATGTTTGGTGAAGATGAAGTAGTTATGGGTCCGGATATATTCTAGTAGTTTGGTGATGGTATGAGGGTTATATTTCTGGCTCTGTATGTGTGCTGAGAGAAACTTAAGGCATGCCTCAGTGCCATCTTTGTGTGGGATGTTGTTATACAGAGATCATCCATGGTGAGAAGTATTTAAGAAACTCAGTGGTGTCCTTTATATAGCTGCTGGTGTTTGTAACTAGTATCTTAAGGATGTTTACAACAAGGCCAGATAAATGTTCAGTCGTTGTGTCCATGCCCGTATTGGTCTCCCTGGGTTGCCTGGTTTATGAAACTATATAATATATATTGTTGTTGTTGTGGTTGTTTAGTCGTGTCCGACTCTCTGTGACCCTATGGAGCGCAGCACGCTAGACACATCTTATTTCAGGTTGTGCTGATCCATAAGGTTATCTTGGCAGACATACTGGGGTGGTTTAGAGTTCACAGCTTCACAAACCCATTCACCATGGAAAGGTAGCGGTCAAAAAGGATAAAAATATGTAACTTTAGGGGACCATGGGGATCTATAAAACCCGATAGCACTGGTAAGGGTTACATTAGGTACCATGGGAGTACTTAAAAAATTCTCAAGGTAATCACAACGTTAATAGGAATACCCTTGTGGCTATATAAACCCCCATGGTATATTAGGCACTAATAGGAATACCTTGGTATGGGGTCAATGTTTAGATGTTGCAGAGGTCCTTATATTCCAGATGCTTGGAAATGATTGGCTAATTGGTTTACAAAATATCCTGGGTGGGTTTTTCTTTAGAATCTTGGGTTGTAGGTGGATCAGAAAGACTGACTGACAGCCCAGAATGGCAAACTTGGTAATGGGCTAAATGTCCCTAGATGGCTGCAATTATTTAATTGTTGTAGGGCTCCATTTTCTTAACTCAGATGAAAAGGGTAAACTCATGAGCATTCCAATAGACCCACTGGGAGCACTGTCAGTTTTAGCTGCCTCATTCTCACTTTGTATATAGAAGCATCATCTGCATTAAAAGTCTCCTCCCATCTCAGGAAATAGATCAGCAGAAACCACAATGGTTACATGTATATAATAGTATAACTACAGGACTACAGTGGCCATTTGAAGGCTGGTTTAGCCACTCTGGCCGTGTCCTGGCCATACAGACATTATATAGTTACTGTTACACGCAGTGACAATGACCACCAGGTTACACAATACCAGGTAAATACAGATATAAATGTCATGTTTAGTGATAGTATTAACACTGATCTTCACTTCTGTAACTGGAAGTTAATCGGCTGGAATTGTCCTCTAGAGATGAACATGATATAGAATAAAGAAAAAAGTACAAGAAATATGGCGGCTCTGCACTAGACTTAGTGATGATCTATTATCCTCTGGGCCCTGTCCTGTGTAATATGTGTAAGCAGGTCTGTATCATTAGTATCGTTACTAGTAAATGTATAATTGTTGGGAAGTAATTAAAGTAATTAACAGGCAGCTGTACAGCCCAGGTCAGTTAGTGGGATGTTTGTCTGTCTGTGTATAAATAAAGATTTTGTAGTTTTAATGAATTGTAGTCCTTTATCTGCCTGTGATACCTCAGCTCCAGCTGTCAGCCATCTTGTATTATATAACGTGTCTCTTTACCTCATATAAGTCACACTGGTGAGTTCTGTCACATTTATACAGATTTCTCCATCACATTTACACAGACAGTTTATAGTATAGATCTGTGTTGTGTATAAATCAGATCTGTGTCACACAATAAGTGCAGTTTAGATGGCGATTTCTTCTCTTTCCTCCTCACAAATGAAGCTCAACATCTCATGACTTAAATGTGATATTATATGTAATATATAAACAGTGCTATTAGGTAAATTACACCAGATAAATAGATACATTCCTAAAATTACTTTTATTAAGAACTTCTAAAAATGTGCAACATGTTGGAATAGAAATAGATCACCATCTGGACTCTGATTTATTACTTGTATTTGTATTTATGCTGCTGTGGAATCAGCCATTTTGTGTTTAGTCAGCCATTTTGTGTTCAGTCTGCCATTTAGTAGCTGCTTGAGGTGTGAGCAGACTAAGAATACACAGGAAGTTTGTTTCTGCAAAGTGAGTAAGGGGCAGTAACTACAGTCAGAGCTCCCAGTAGCATTAATGGGAAGCTCATTAGTTTACGTACCTTAGGAAGTAACATGCAGCAGCAGGCAAGAACACAACATGGGAACTATTGGAGGTGAAACCACTGTTAGACATGAAAGAAACACTCTAATCTCATGTTATATATAAAATGAAATGCTGAGGTGTGATTGACAGATTTAAGCACATGAGGGGCAGTTGGGGGCGGGACTAGAATGTTGATGCAGTTTGAAGTTACTGGTCACTCATTCCTGGCACCATTTTGTGTCTCAGTATAAATGACTTACTGTTAGTATTGGCTGCTATTAATCATTTCATACTACTCCCCGGTAAGAGTTAAATCGTCACAATGGAGGTTCCCATAAGATATAGATTAATACTATAGGCATAACAAAGTACTGTATCACTTGTGTAATATTGTATTTTCTACTTCCAAGATCCCGTCTGTACCCCAGTGATACTATGAGCCCCTTTGCTGCACCATTTCATCCTCTCTCCATTCTCTACTCACACAGATACTCCAGACCTCATCTTGTTACTCTGCCCCCGGCAGTTCCTGTCACAATATTTAAGGAGTCATTCTAGATAATGGAGGTAAGTGATACTACTGTGCATTTGTACGTGATTTATTCTTAGGTTTTAATGTGTTATTACAGTAGTCAGTGTTGTATTTAAAGGGCCACCTAATTCAGCACAATTTAGACCAAATCACCGTAAAGCATGATAAAATATGTTTTGAATGTTTGAAAATACCTGCATTTCTCATTAAGAAATCTAATCAAATAAAATCTGTGTTTACATGTATAACAGACTGCCCACCTGCTTTTGCATTACTCCAGCCTATCAGGTTGCTGGGGATGAATGGAACAGACCTTTAATGGGTTAAATTGTGTTACTTACTGCAGAAAATTGCAGTATTTGCTCTATTGCTTCTCTGGATTTTGAGCAATGTAGATCATCTCAGGGGAATTATTGCAGCTCCAGCTCCATGTAGTGAGCAAAAGAAATAAAATAACCCTTATGCCATAGAACCCTTTTTCTCTGCCTGGGTGTGGGCCATTGAGCCCCCATAGAAGCACAGACTGCTTGGTACAACAAGGAACAGCAGAGTGGTCACATATAGAGAATATGGACACATATGGATATTAGGGTGCAAGAACATACTGCTGAAGTACAACTTTGCACTAGTCTATATAGGAAGTATACATTGTGTTATAATCAATAAATACTATATTATAGAAGATCATGAGGTGGGTATAGGGGATTGTGAGCATCACATATTAACACAAGCATGTAAATGAATCTTACACTTAACTCTAACCCTAACCTCTAACCCTTTATGTAAACTTAACCCTCAGCATGTTAGCCTCATAGAAACCAAAAAGAAAAATAAATAAATAGTGAAATGTGAAAATGTTATATTATTGGTTATTACTACCCTTAAAACATAACCTTCACCATTACCTCCATCCTAAACCCTAACTCTGAATCCTAACTTTAAACCTTAACCCTAAACCACTGTCCTAACATAACCGTAACCACTACCCTACCCGAAAACCCAAACACATAACCCTAGTCCTAAAACCTAGCCCTAACCACTACCCTACAATAAACCCTTACCACTACCTTACAATAACTCTAAAACCTAACCCAATCCACTACCCTAATCCCTAACACTAATGCATAGTCCCTAATGCAACCATAGTCCCTAAACCCTAACTATAAATACTAACCCTAATAACTACCCTACCCTAAATCCTAAAAACTATCATACTTTAATCCCTAAAACCTAACTCTAAAACATAAAAAATAAACCGCAACCCTAACCCAAAACTCTAATCCTGAAATAAAAAGTAACCATAACCCTAATTTCCCAATTTCAAACCCTAAATTCTACCCTACTCTAAACTCCTGACACTACTACTCTAAACCCTTAACCTTACCAACTGCCCTAACTCTTAACCCAAAACCTGAACTCTAAACCTAACACAAACCTAACTCTTAACCCTAACCATAATGCTAACCTAACACTAAACCCTAAACATAAAAAATAAGCCTAACCAAAACCACTACTATTCCATAGACCCTAACCCGAGTTTCCACCCTACCCTAAACACTACTGTGATGATCTGCTCTGCTTACAGGGTTTGAGAAGGCTTAGTAGAGCCAACCCTACCCCGCAGTATTGTTTTGACTTTTTAGAATTCCCTCTGTAAGTCAGCAGGACCTTAGCCAGACACTTCTAGTAACCTCAGACCTTTTACAGCAGCAGGAATACAGCTGGGCTGGAGATCGGTATTTACCAGAGTAACAGCCATGATACCGGGATAAATTAACTCAAGGATCCACACCATTATCTATGGCTTTCATCTAGAAGAGTCTGTGGGCGGTCCTCACACACATAAACACACATATTATATCATCTCATATCTCTGGCAACAATTAAGGGATTTTCAAAATTCAAAAAGTATTTCAACATGATTTTAGGAGAACTTCACCGTGGTGTGGTCCAAATTGTGCTGAATTAAGTGGCCCTTTAACTTAAAAGGATAAAAACAAAGAATACAATATAAGTAGTATGGACAGCAAATAGTCCAAAATCCAGGGCTACCGTGACAACTACCCTACCCTTACCCACTGTTCTAACCATAAACATTAATCCAAAACCTGAACCCTAAGCCTAACACAAACCTAACTCTTAACCCTAACCCTAAACTCAAACCCTAATGCTAACACTAAACCCTAACCATAAAACCTAACCCTAACCACTACCCTTCCCTAAACCCTAACTCGAAATACTAACCCTAATAATTACCTTACCCTGAACCCTAATCCTAAAAACTATCATAGCTTAATTCCTAAAACCTAACCTTAAAACATACACCTAAACCCTAACCTTACACCCTAATCCTACCACAAAACATAACCCATAAACCTAAACCCTATTTCTTAACCTTAAACATTACCCTAACCTAAACCTCTTAACCTAAAACCTGACCCCTAAACCTAACATAAACCTAATTTGTAACTTCAAACCCTAATCCTAAACTCACACCCTAATTCTAACCCTCATCTAACCCTAAACATAAAACCTGAACCCTAAACCCTAACCACTACTTTACCTTAAACCTACACTTTAACCGAAACCCTAATCCTAATCCATAAACCCTAAAACCAACCCATAACTCTAACGCTAAACCAGAATCCTAAACCCTAATTTTAAATCCTAAACCTACATCCTAACACTAAACCCTAATACTATTCCTAAACTCTAACTCTAGCACTGCATGAGGATCAGAAGCACTACATAATGAGTAACACTATATGAAAACAATTGTACTACATGAGAAATAGAAATACTGGGTGCAAAAACATAACATGAAGAATATGAAGAACAGTAGTAGTAGTAGTAAAACATGGGGATCATTAGCACTGCTGTTATGGATGGTAATTAGGAAAATGTCTTTTTATGTTATTATGCTTGTCTGCCATGTCCTTTTCTATTCCTTACTCACTTATGTATGTATAAATGAGAAGAAGATTACTAACAATGGAGGTTACCTAAGATGGAGGATGGACTACATCCAGTCATAACAAGATGACTACAGAACTACAACTGGGAGTGGCCTGATGATGCAAACATCCGTGACCAAATAAGGATACAGGCACCGCCTGCCTTCTAGACCAATTAACTGATCCTTCCTCAACTGACCACTATGACGACAACAAACTGCAGATCTTTTTGAACCAATCAATAAAGCTATTAATTCCTAGACAAAGGAATCATGCGACGTTTGATCAGATAACGTTTTTATATATAAACTTGTACACTTCCATTTTGGAATAGAGTGCTTTGAGAATTATTATACAGAAACACCGTGTCTGTGTCTTATTTCTCTGGGATGTGCACATCCAACACTAATTGGGAGAAGGAGCAGATATCTAACTCAGACTGTTGTGGTCTGATCCAAATCACTGCATGAGGAGTAATAACACTACATTATTAGTAAAAGCACTACACAAAGAGTAATGCCATTACATAGGAGCAATAGCACTAGATGATGAGTAATAATACTACATGAGGATCAGGAGCACTACATAACAAGTAATAACACTACATGGGAAACAATTTTACGACATGAGGATCAATAGCACTACATGAGGGTCAAAAGCTCTGTAGAGGAGTAATAACACTACATGAGGATCAATAAACACTCCATAATGATCAATACATAGGAGTACTAACACTACACAAGCAGAAATAGCAGTACAAAAGAAGCAATAACACTACATAAGAATCAATAACACTGCTGCATGATGACACACAGCGCTTCATGAATATCAGATGCACTTCATGAGGAATAATAGTACTACAAAGGAGTAATAACATTACATAAGGAGCAACAGCACTACACAAGGAGGAATAACACTACATGAGGATCAATAGAACTATACAAGGAACAATAATACTACAAAGGAGTAATAACATTACATAAGGAGCAACAGCACTACATAAGGAGGAATAACACTAAATGAGGAGCAATTGCAATAGCACTACATGACAAAATGTAATTTTGTCCTAGTAACAAACTCACTGATCAGATGGATTTATTGTCTTTTTTAGGTACAATTTAATTTAATAGTTCTAATCCCTCTGGTTGAAGTTTAAAAATTGGACATGCCATAAAACAAATCCCAGGTGGCTCTCCTTGTCTCCAGAACCCAATAAATGCTATTCCCCTAAGTGGCTAGCCTGCTGGAGCCCAATTGTTATATGTTTTTTAGGTGTCTTTAATGCATAGGCTCCATATACTTTGATAGGACTATCTGTGGCATTCATTTAGACAGACATTTGACACTTTGTGTCAATCAGCCCCAACCCAGGCCTTCCTGCACTCTATGGAAGTCCTATGCAGGTGGCCAGCCCCACCCTCCTAGCATCACTTCCCAGACAGCCAACTTCCCCAGTGGAGACACTGCCTCAACCCCTGAAGAGCCCAGATGCTATATAGAAGGTGTGACCATGTGGTGGGGAGGTAAGCCAACACCTCACTGAGAGAAGTCGACATCCTGGCACCCGTGCCTCTGCGGGGAAAGCCTGTAGCCCTTTCCCTGCTCCTATACTTTCCAATAATAAGATCTCAACTCATTTGCTCATTGGTTAAGGGATGGCCTATATAAATGTACCATTGTGTTATTGTACAGAAGAAATGTATAGAATTGAGACCCATGGAATAAAGATTATGTCTCTTTTTGGGACACATAGAAATTATGTGTTTCATTTAGAGGGAAGATATTTTATTATTTTTACTGGGCTATAATCACTTTTTATCCCAATTCTCTGCTGCCACCTTGGAAGAAGGAATTGAAGAACTATATTGCATCTGCATGTAGGATTGTTCTCCTTGGCCTTTTTAAGCCCACTGAAGAGCCCATCATGACTGTTATGCTAATCCAGTGATCCTGTATTCTTGTTGCTTCTGCTGATGAGCTAGCGGTGTGGCTGGAGCACCTGGTGTCGGAGGAGATTGCCTTGGAAGCTGAGTATGATGACCTGATGGCACCAGCTACCACATTACAACTGTCCTTCTTCTACAACTGTCCTTCTTCTACAAAGCTGATGGAAGGGCTCTGCAAGAAGATCCAGAGTGGGGCATCAGAACTGCAGAGCACTGGAAAATGCTATTTGATCGGCACCATCGAGAATTGAGAGTTGAATTGGAGACAGAAGTGGCAGCGTTGATTGAGAGATTGATCCAGAAAGTCATTAATTTGCAAAAATAGTGTTATGATCTGCTGCAGCATACATGCCATGGATGGGAATTGGCTCAAGAGCTAAAAGAAGCATACAGCTGGTTGAATCATTGTCCAAGTTCAGAGTGAACAGATTTGCTGGAGGAAGCGGTTCTAGAAGTTATCATGGTGAACGGTTGGCTGAGCCCATGCCGAGCAGAAGGAGTGGACGAGGATGTTCTAGAAGTACCGATCACTGCATCCAGGTTGAGATCAGGTATTGCTGGTAGCCAATAGTGATCTAACAACAGTGCCAATGCTCACCTGAGGAGCACTGGAGCTGTCATTAGTGATAGTCAGGAAACCAGGAACAGATCAGAAATCAAGGGAGGGCACACGCCTTGAGATCCTGCTGTATAAAGACCAGGCTGATCTTCCACAGAAGTATGTGTAAGTATTAGTATTGCAGCCTAGGAACAACCACAACAGTCAAGATGGTAGCAGAGAAGTCGGGACATAGCAACAGCCCCATCACTAGAGCTATTACAGAAGCAAGCAAATATTTTGTTTCCAGAACCCCTATTCACCTTATTGGCTAACCCACTGGGGACTTATTCTTGTTTTTCCACTCTGATTTGATTATTGTTATATTATATGTTGAGGTGTGTTTAGTACATAGGCTCCATAGACTCCAATGGACTGTCTGTGGCATAGTTAACTAGCCAGACAACAACTGAAATGCTTTGTTTCAATAGGCAAAGGTCAAGAGATGCCAATTACTGTAAGTGATATCCCTTTGATAGTTTATCTTGCACTTAACCACTAAATTGTATGTGCTTGAACATGTCATTCAACCCCTCACTTAGCCTCACTTCCTGGATTCCCAGACAGCCAACTTCCCCAGCAGTGAAATATTGCAATAAATTGGAAAAACAAATGTATCCTATTTAAATAAAAGATAAATATGTTTGCACTTTTTCACTTCACATAATTTATTATGCAATTCATAAAAAATGAAAAATTCTTATTTGAATATGTTTTCACAAAGTAATATAACTACAATATTTTGAAAGCTAATAAAATTGTAATTCAATCTACATTAAATATTATTAGTTGTATCAATTAAAAAATGTGCTTTATTGTAATTTACATAAAAAAAAATATATATATATATATATGTATATATAATTTGCAATATATCTGTTAAGTAATTGTTTATTTTATGATTACTAATAATAATAATAATATTTATTCATAGGGAGCTAACAATATTAAATATTGCAATCTTATATTTACATAGCATTTCTTGTGTTAATTTTTATGTTATCTTCCTTTCATGTTGATATTATTTTCTTTGCAGTATGTAATGTTTTCCTAGCAATACACAACAGCAGATCAGATCCCTTAAGAGACCAAAACAGTTTTCAAATATACACTTACTAATATGAAACTAAGGGATTCATTAGAATTTAATTCTACACAAAATCTGAAGAAATGTGTAATTGATGTTGTATCTCCATACACTGGGACAGTAAATGTCAGATCACCAGGGACTGCGCCCGTAGCCAGAATCTAATTGGAATCTGGATTAATTGTCAGGAGGGGTAAACTCTTAATTGGATTCTGTGCATTGCATTTGTATTATCTCTGAAAAGAAAATGTATTCAATTTATATGTTACATTTATAGAGGGTTATTTCTTATGTCTATAAGTATAATGATGTGCATTTTAATACATTCTACTTTCATCACTATGAGAATGTAAAGTGAAATATATTTATCAAATCAAATAAGCAATCAAATATCATTTGTAAACAATTATTTTTTAAATGAAATATGAATGCATAACTATATATGATTCTTTTTCAGGAATAATTAAAAAAAAATTATAGAATTTGCCAAGGTCCAATTTTGTGTGTGAAAATGAAGTCAAGTTCTGCAATCAATATGTTTTGTTCAAATACACAAATAATTTAATATAATGTCATTTCAAAGAGTGCAATATTGACATTGACATAGTGTAGTGGACCCAGAAATGGGACACCATTAAAGTAATAGCTTATTTAAATATTTATAATTTTCATTATGACTTTATAATACTAACATAGAAAAAAGGTGGCTCAGATTAAGACAAGTATTACTAAATAGGGTTCTACTAGGGAAACAACAGAGGTATGAATGAACACTAAGGGCCCTATTAAATTCGAGCTGCGTAAATATGAGGTGAAAACGCAAGGCCTACGTAGTTGAAAAATGAGACAGTTTACGACGCTATTAAATTCCAAGTGCTTTAAGATACGAGCGATGGATGCGATTTCGTACACGTTAGGATTTGCGAAGGATTTGCGAATGAGGGGCGTATCTTGGATAACTTTGATTTCCGTGGGCGCGCGTATCAATTAATAATTAAGGTTTGCGTAGGAAAATGGCGCGAAATACGTGATATGTAACACTTAACCAGACGGCAGTATGCCTTTAAAAGGGAGCCAAAACAGAAAATAATTGACTGTGCTGGAGCTTTTGCAAGTAGACACACAGGTCTAGGCGTTGGTGTTTTTTTTGTGAGAAAGGACAGTGGGCGAGAGAGAAGGAGTATCGTGAGTTTGTATCTTTTGAAATATCAGAGCATTTAACCCTTAATTCACAACACACATAATTACTGATATCACATAATTCACACACATAGATTAATACGTACACATAGCTACACCTAGTGGTAGGCCACTGCACACCTACACCCCCCCCCCCCCCATACAATTACTGAACTACACATAATACTCTCATCTTTTTTTACCTCCTAAACCTACACACATGTTACATTTATTTATCGTTACTTTATTTTCATAGGAGGGTAGAGGAGGGGAGGAGGTAAGGCAAGAGAGGAGCGGAGGAGAGTGAGGAGAACATCAGAAGGGTAGAGTGAGGAGAGGAGGAATAAGATCAAGAGTGATGACGAGGAGGAGGGAGAGGAGGAGGAGGGAGAAGAGAAGGAGGAGGGAGAGGAGGAGGAGAGCAGGGAGGGAGGGAAGTTCCCCCAGAGGTAGGAATACCAGCAGGAGGGGCAGAGGGTCAGGGGCCTTAACCCTTGGTGGGAGGTGGTGGGGATGAGGGAGCGGCCCCAGGGAGAAAAGAGGAAGAGCAGGTGTCCCAGGCACCGTCCGTAGGGCAACGGGTTGTGGAATGGACCAGGGCCCCCAATTATAGCCCAGAGGAGATACAGGTTCTCCTCAGGGAAATCTGTGCCCACCAGGGGATCATATGTGGTGGGAGAGATATCAATGCCAGCCAGAGGTAGCAGGCCTGGTCCCAAATTGGCACAGCTGTGTCGGCAGTAGGGGTCACCCATAGGGACTGGAGGTCAGCCAAACATAAGTTTGATGATTTAAAAATGTTGGTAAAAAGGAAGATGGCCAAGGAGGCAGCAGCAGCACGTAGTACGAGTGGTGGGCCCACGGTCCCTGTTACATACAAGCTTTATCCCTCCCGAATCAGAGGTGGGCATACCAGGCCAGATGGACACAGATCGCCCTAACACACTGCAACGTGAGTATCATATCACACACATGCTTGTATGAGATTGTGGGGGGATGGGCTGTCCAAAAGCCTGCAGATAACACGCTGTATGTATGTATGTATGTATGTATAAATAGGCTTGTGTTCTGGCTGTTGTATATAATGAGCTGTATCCCTCTAGAACAGGGGTGGGTAAGGAGGGCCACATACATGCCGGCCTTTCAAGATATCCTTTCTGGGCACAGGTGAGTCAATCAGGATGACTGAAAAGTCGATTGGCTCACCTGTGTGGCCCTCCAGGACCGAACCTGCCCACCCTTGCTCAAGAATTATATGGCCTCCTACACCCCTGCCCACACACAGGGATAATTCACATACAATAGCACTGTAAGCCCTATGGTTGACTAAAGATATATGGGGCGACAATAACCATTTCAGTCCTGGTAGCAAACCTTTCATGTTCATCATTTGTATTCCTGATATGTCAATTTCTAATTATATCCAGATTGATTGCAATAGAGCAGGGTGTCCAAAGTCAAACTTGCTGGGCTGCGCACAGGCCTGGATATGTGGATTTCCTTTATGTGCACAGATGAGTCAATTAGACTTAATGACTTGGAGAATGATATTCTCAGCTGGGTGCAGCATGACTATCCACAAATGCAGGCCTGATTTTGGCCTCCACTGCGATAGAGTAAAAATATGCCTGTGTGGCATATGTGGATACAGACTCTGTAGCACTGCATGTGTGTGTCATATACTGTCCTAACCTGGCCCATGTCTCAGCTGCATATTGACAACCATTGCTAGAAACTTGTCAGATTGGTCAGTCTCACACACTGCACAGCAGATCCTGCAGAGCACGTGTCTGATGCACATGCAGTACACATTCATATGAGCCATGATCCACAATGCTCATTATGCAGCCCGTGGCTCATCTGTGTAATACAAGCACCACAGTCACTCATAAGTGACCATGATGTCAATGATATGTAAATGTATAGCTGTCAATTGTGTATGGCAACCAACTGAAATATTTGTTTATTCCATTGCAGTATCCACAAGTTCAGAGGACGAGGAGGCAGGAGTGCCTGAAGAGGAGGGCCAGGACATCCAAGAGGGCCCGGGACCATCCACATCACTGGCTCATGAGGAGCGGGAAGTGATGCCCGGGCCCTCAACATCTTGCTGGCCACAGCCAGACCGGCAATATCAACCGGCCATGTCCTGGTCCCAGACATCCCAGCTACCCCCAGCATTATTCCAGCAATGGGGGCAGCACACCACATGGATGCCATCATCCTATGCTGCCCCCTACCATGGGCACTCCTCTTTCGATACACCTGGACATTCATTGTGGCCACATCAGGGACTGCACCAGCCACCAATGCAGCAGTGGCCACCCCATGCTGTACCTCCCTCAGCGGCTCCACCCTCAGCATGGGCTCCACCCTCAGCATGGGCTCCACCCTCAGCATGGGCTCCACCCTCAGCATGGGCAGGTGCTCCACCCTCAGCATGGGCAGGTGCTCCACCCTCAGCATGGGCAGGTGCTCCACCCTCAGCAGCGGCAGGTGCTCCACCCTCAGCAGCGGCAGGTGCTCCAACCTCAGCATGGGCAGGTGCTCCACCCTCAGCATGGGCAGGTGCTCCACCCTCAGCAGCGGCAGGTGCTCCACCCTCAGCCGCGGCAGGTGCTCCATCCTCAGCCGCGGAGTCGCCGGCCACGGAGTCGCCAGCCGCGGAGTCGCCAGCCGCAGAGTCGGCATCCTCAGCCGCGGAGTCGCCAGCCGCAGAAAAGCAATATATGACTACATATCTCTTCACTAAGGAACATGACTGTGTGATTTTCCATTATAATGATCAGTGTCCCGGCTGTAGAGTTGCACAGTCCCATTACTATCTGCAAATCCAAACCAGCAATTCCACATAAGTTTTTGTAGCATTCCATCCCGTTAACATTATGAAATTGGATTCATTTATTTCATGTCATCCAAACCAAACTGCTAATTTCCTTGGTTTGACATCATGATCAATGTGCATGTGTTTAGGGGTAATGTGAACAGTGTAATCTGTCTGGCCTTGGTACCACCCATATAGAAGTGAGATGTGATATCAGCATGGCACAACTATTCCATGTAGATAGTGATAGTACATTTTGCTGAAGGATCGTGTTCACAGTGAAGCATGCCTTGTCGTATTACGCATCCTCAGCATATTCCTGGAAGGCTGACTGAACAGGACAGAATCAATATGGTTATTACTGCTCGTAGATGATGTTCATGTTAGTTGGTTTATAGTAGTGTCAAAAGCAAAAACAATGTACTATAATAACAGCTTATGATTCTTCTAACACCTCCTCTCTATGTTTTCCAGATTCACATCATCTATTGACCAATCATCAGTAATGTATGCGAACACACTGTGTGTGGAATCGCTTAGTATCACATGATCCATGTTTTATAGTGTCTGTTTATTCTGGCAACCATATGATTGTTGTATGCGCATTAATGGTTATGTTGATTAAATGTCGTGTTATATGCTGTTGATTACTGTGGGGTCCTGACCACATATGACCCTAGTAGATGCTATGCATTACCCTCATGATGTTGTCTGTTTCCTCTTCAGATGTCCTCAGATTTGCCACAGCCCCTTGCCATACTGGGATCTATTCACACCACACACATGATATTAATGCACAGTCTTGTCCATTTCTATTTGTGCTTTGTGTATGAAATAAAGTATGATTATGTTATACTGTTATCACTGTTTCTGTGTGTTTGGACCATATCATGCTTTCTAGTTGACAGAATACAGATAGAATGAAGTGTCATTGTTCAATACATATATCTGTGTGTGTTTACAGAGATACATATGCTACATTAATCTGTACCTTGCCAATAAAGATGTAGGTGCCAGTCCGAGGGGTGTGAATTCTGAAATCATGTCCATAGACGTGCAGGGTTGTATATAATGACTTGAAGGGCTCAACTTGAATGATATGAATCTACATTCATGATTATGTAGTAATGTAAATGCAGATTGAACAGAATAGTTACACCCCTAACTGATGGTGATGAGCACATCTGACTTTCAGGGTAATGTACTTGTTACATGGTAAATATCCAGGAGCACACAAACATTGACTGAAAAAACAGGTTTAATTGTTCACAAAGCCAAACAGTGACAAATTACCACAGGCCTGCTCAGTATCATGGTGGAGGTAGGTAGGATACAGAGTTCCAGTAACACACAGAAATAGGGACAGAATGCAGGCAGGGGGGATGACATTGGTATAGATGATCAGTTGAGGGGGGATATACAGTGCATCATCCAACATGAGGCAATATCAGCTTTATCATTAAATATATCAGGATAACATTCAATATTCAAACCCAACAATACAGAAGTAGATATGCTCATGGGAAAAAGTAATCTGTAGTCTTGTGTGTGCGCGCAACACACACTCCTATGCAACTGCAGAGGTAGAAGTGCTCAATCAGTCAATGTTAGAACCCCCATAGGTCATGTCACTGGAAATGGCACTATGAGAGAAGACTCTACATACCTAAGTTTGGACACTCAGATTGGAACCTGACCAGGACCATATCAATGTGTTCAAACTAATTTCATGTGTTAGCAGAACCTTACAACAAACTGGCCAGTTTGAGGTGTATTCTGTTCTGTGAATGAGCATCTCTATTATCTGCTGTTGCATATGCATAACTGAAGGTAAACGGAACCTCATTAACAGTTATGTTCCAATGCTAGAGTTACTCTTCCCCATATGTACAGGGAGGATCACATCAGCACTGAGGAAGAGATCTGGAAGGAAGTATGATACAGGCTTCACAATAGTCCGAGTAGAGGAGAGAATGGCATATCTAAAGCAATAGGTACATATAAATCTATGTAGAAGATGTGATATCACACCCGATGCAACGCATAATGACTGACATATGAACATACATGATGCAATGTAACAATAGCATAGTCCTGGAACGTGGGAATGCTCATCATTCCTTGTTCCGATCGTGAAAGGGACTCATCTTTGCGATCTGAAACATACAAGGAACATGTCAATTACATTGCACATGCTCCCGGAGCGCCTACTTCATCACATACCAATATATGTTGCTCATTTCATACATACGTCTTCACTGTTCTTTCCCTACATATGAAACAAGCTACTCATCTGGCTAATGATGTAGGAATATCACATAGATTACACATTAATGCATCTTTGGAGAGCCAAATGTGGTGTTTTACCTTGGACGCAGTCCCAAGCTCATCCACGAGGTGATTTGTTCCACCAGGACCAGTGCGCTGTGGATCGTCATTATTTATCACCGCTTACCTATCTGATGTATTCTGGAAAGAGATAGGCCGATATTAATATAGTGATTGATGTGTTATTTGTGTCCTCCAGCATATGTGGCCATATTATTACACAAATACTCACTATGTAGTTCACATTGATGTAGCAGTTCTGTTGCTGTTCATGTTTTTCTATGTCTAGGTTGTTGAAAAAAGAGTTGACACACGACAGTAGCTCTGTAAGGTTAATATGATGTGAGGATTACAGTCACAAATTAGACAAAGTATGTGTTCTATTCGTATTGGATATCTCTTATTAATAAGAAGTCATTGCCTGTTAGTGGGTTATGTCATAGTGCTATAGGGTGAACAAATATGGATTTCTGCATTGTCTCATGTAAACAAGTCTAAAAGGCTGTGTCTGTATATATTTCAGTAGTAGTCAGTTCTCCAGCCAGTCAGCAGCAGCCACCATGTTGGGTTTGGCTGGTGATCCATATTTGATCCTACTGAATAAACTCTAATCATGAGGAAATAACCAGAGTACTCTGTTTTGTGTTATCGTGACTGGTTCTTGATCTCCAAAGTATGTGTGTATGGTATTTATCTACGACATATTGATCCCATTTCATGTGGTTTGGCAGGATCATACAATGTGAACAATACTGGTCCCTAGTGTTTGTAGGTAACTTTAAAAAGGGATTGTGTATATTTTTACATTAAAAAACAAACAGGCATTAGGGGCTATCCTGGATAAAAAGAGAGGGAGTATTAATCCAGGGATGAATACGATCACCAGTATCTGGGGTCAGGAAGGAATTTTAAATGTTTTTTTCCTGTTGACACAATTGGCAAAGTTTCACTTTTTTTTTTTTTCTGTTTGCCTTCCTCTGGGTCACTTAACAATAAATCTGGGTATTGCAGATCAGAGATCTATAAAGGTTGAACTTGATGGACTAAAGTCTTTTTTCAATCTAAATTACTAGATAACAATGTAACGTGGGGCATATATACATTGACATAGTGGGATATATAATCCACTCCAATTATCTATGCCATTGATGTTTAGAACAGTCAGTACTTAAGATGTGTATGGGAATGTGTGCTTACTTACCTGTAACTGATCATGTGGCTTGTTCCAGTGTACAAACATCATATCAGGGAACTCTCCTCTACTGTGGACTGGTTGGAATTCTGTATGACAAGGGTGATGGATCAAGGTGGATTTGGGAGTTAGGCATAATCCAGATACATTAGACTGTATTCCATGCATATTGGGTATGTACTTACATGTGAAGTACTCACGAATGAGGCGGGTACGTTGTTGTGACCCATGCAGATTATCCACTACAGGGAGAGGTAAAGGCATTTCCTCCCCATGTAGTGGAGCCGCATCAATGCCCCCCAGACAGTTGGCCTGTACTGCTATATTGTGCAGACAGCAGCAGGCAACGATGATGCGACAAACTTTCTAGGGCTTGTATTGTAGAGCACCCCCAGTAGAATGTAAACATCTGAAGCGCATCTTTAGTACACCAAAGGTGCGCTCAATTACATTCAGGCAGGTTTAATGCGCAGCATTATACCGCACCTCTGCCCGAGTCTGGGGATTGCTCACAGGGGTCAACAACCACGGCAAACACCCATATCCTGCATCACCTGATGGAAACAAAGTGTGACATGTTGATATGAATAGGATGTTGTGATGTTTGACAAAGCATATGCCCAAATATCGTCATCATGACCTATCAACACATCCCTGTGGCTAATACACTGTTAAAGATATACCTAAGGGAGCTGGATCATGGATGCATCTCACAGAGGCTAATTAGTAGTGTATTAACACATGTATTCTATATGAAGCTTCAGCTCAATTACAATGTGATTTCCACAAATGTCAAATTCAGATGGTCACACCCACAGGATGCTTACATGAGGCGGAGATACAAGGGAAATACAACAGGGTACATATTGCGACCCTTCTGGTAGAGAGCAGGAAGTCACTGTTGCAGTTCTTGTACCGAGCACATTCCAGAAGTCTGAGGTGAAGCGTGATAGTGTATTCTTGTGAATGTAAATGTGATGCTAATTCAGGTGGAATTTCCCAGGGGCGTACACGATCAAACGCAAATGCCAAAAGACCTTGGAGATTTTGATAACTTCAAGGTAAGCTAATTAATGTTTATTCAGGGATATATTCATGCAAGAAAAAGTTTTCCAAACACTATTAATTCTCTATCAGATGAATTCTGAATCCATCTCACTTACATAGCCCTTACAATAACACACAACACGTTATGAAGGCTAGAGATGTCCATGTCACAGGATACAAGGCAATGCATCAGAACATATACCTAATGATTAATCAGTTGTGGTTTTTGTCATATGTTGTTGTGAACTGCATACTGTTTGGCCAAGCTAACACAGGGTTATGGCCAGCAGTGAGCTATTATGTTCTGGCTTTGGTAGTATTACTCCGTAATGCACATGTGAACATCAGAGTAATAGAGGGAAACATGATGTACCGTATGTGTTATTGTATCCAGTCATAGTAAGATATGTTTGACTGCCATTACTAATGTGTACTCAACCAGTAGCCATCCGGATGGAAATCTGCCGGTCTGCCGGACTCAAATATGTCACATATGCCGGATACACGCAGGATATAGGAGTCGTGAGCACTTCCCGGGAAGCCTGCATACACACCTTGTATGAGCATGTTCGCATCGCAAACAACCTGTACATTGATTGAATGATAATGCTTACGATTTCTGTACAGCGCTTCTTGCTCTCTAGGAGGTATCAGTGCCACATGTGTACAATCAATAGCACCGAGCACATTGGGGACACCTCCTAATTGGTAGAAATCAAACTTCACCTTCGAGATATCTTCAGCAGTGTTAGGGTAACTGATGTTTCTGGCAGCTTTCCGACCAATAGCACGGAGGAATGCACTCAGACAATTGGAGAGGCTTGGCTGAGACATTCCTCCGGCTATGCTGAGGGTGTTCTGAAAGCTACCAGAGGCAAAGAGGTGTATTGCAACTATCCGTGTCATTCCTGGGATGGCTCTATTGGCCCATGAGCGAGGCTCAAGATCCTCTCTCAGAACCTCACAGAGCTCCACAAGACTGGCACGGGTCAGCCGAAAACGCTGATACACCTCCCCATCAGTTAACCCCTCTAATGTGAGTCCTCCCTGTACACATTGGGTGCCCTTCGTCTCCTTACGGGCTCCTGGGCAGGCTCCACCCCTTCTGCCTTAGCCACCACGTCCTGTACTTCTCCCCCCAACAGCTGATCACCGACATCATTGTCAGCCTCCCTGTCTGCAGGTGGCTCTATATCCCTCTGTCCTTGTGCTATTGGAGCTCTCTCTCCTCCCTGATCCACCCCCACGATACT
Organism: Discoglossus pictus; assembly: GCA_027410445.1. Lineage (NCBI taxonomy): Eukaryota > Metazoa > Chordata > Amphibia > Anura > Alytidae > Discoglossus > Discoglossus pictus. The sequence continues at coordinate 31,681,072 of CM050170.1, read as the reverse complement.
AGGCATGGCCTGTGGTAATTCCCTTGCGTGCTTGGTTCTGTCCCAGCATGGATCACATCACCACTCACACCCTCATTCACTCCCAGACACTCCTCTCTGCCACTCCCCGTCACCCCCTCAATCACACACCTTCCTCCCGGATCTGCACGCTGTGCTATGTGGTACGCACAAAAAGACCTCAACCTCATCCGTCTACTCAGACTGTCCAGCATCCCTCTCGCTTGATCATCCATGCTGTGTCAGACGTGCTGATGACTTGTTGGGGATGGGGTTATATAGCTTGTTGATTAAATTACCTGGTATTAGGCACGTTAATTTCAGCTTTGGCATTGGTCGCCTGTGGATTTTTACGTAGCATTCCAGCTGATGATTTTACGTCAAGAAGCCTCTCAGCGGTGTCAGGCCGCCAAGTGCGTATGTAATTGGCTGAGAGGTCTAACACGGGCCGCCATGTGCGAATGTAATTGGCTGAGAGGCTTTTGGCGCGTTTTTGCGCAATTGCAGCATTGGACCGCCAAAAGCCTATCATCTAATTACATACGCACTTAGCGGCCGCCAACTACATACGCACGTGGTGGCCTGACACTACAAGTGCGTATGTAATTGGCTGAGAGGCTTTTGGCGGGCCAACGCGGCAATAGCGCAAAAACCCGCCAAAAGCCTCTGAGCCAATTACATACGCACTTGGTGGCCTGTGTTAGGCCTCGCAGCCAGTTACATACGCATAAGCGCCTATGTAATTGGCTGAGTCCATTGGCGCGCTTGCAAGCTGAAAAGGGGACGTACTAGCGAGACACGCCTCTCAGCCAATCACGTACAAGCTAAGAATTTGATTGACAGTAGGAGTTTACAAATGTGATTGACACAAACCCATGCGGTGACTGTGTTGTGAGAGCCATTGGAGTTAGCACGCAGTTCCAGGAGCAGGTGGGAGAGAGTGTTTTTTGAGAAAGGTGTTTTGGAGAGAGGGAGATTAGTTTTTTTCTTGTTTATTGTCTATTTCATAAGTCCTTACATTTAAGAAATACACATATTTACAGATTTCACATATTTGCAAGACACATAGATTAAATAACACACACAGAGACATATATATAGTTAGGACACACACCCCACACACTCATCCCACCCCCCCCATCCCCCCCCACATATATATAGTTAGGACACACACCCCACACACCCATCCCGTCCCCCCACCGCACCCCATTCCCCAACACTTTTTAAATACACATAGCACACACATATTTTCTTTCCAACACACATTCCAGTAATACTTTTATTTCTTTATCGTTATTTTGATTTGTAGGCGCACTATTTTGAATTGTTTTGTATGTCATTACTAGCATATTTACACATAAGAGTTACACATATTTACACATTACACATATTTGCCAGACACATAGATTAAAGACACATAGACATACATAGCGTTAGGACCCCCCCCCCCCCCAACCTTTGCACCGCATCCCCCAACAGTTATTGAAAACACATAGAACATACACTTTTTTTTCCTCACCTATATAACAGTTATACTTATTTTGAGTTATCCTTATTTATTTATAATTTGAGTATGGAGAGAGGAGAGGAGCGGAGAGTGAGGAGAGTGGAGTGGAGGGTGGAGGAGAGGTGGTTGTGCTGGTGGAGGCGTCCCCAGAGAGAGAGGAGGAGGAGGAGGAGAGGTCCTCCTGGGTGCGATCCGTGACTGACCCGTCATCCTTATTGCAATGGAAGCGAAGCCTGGGCCTAAGGCTCAGGCTTGGAAGGAGGTAGTGGAATTGATGAAGGAGGTGTCCACGGTGCCTAGGGGCTTGGGGTCCTTAAAGCACCGTTATGTGGATATCAGGGCCACGGTGAAGAGGAAGATGGCCAGAGAAGCTGAGGGACACAGCTTGACCTATAAGGAGTGGGAGAGGATCGCAAGGGACCTTCTGAGACCAAAACCCCCCCAGCTGGAGCTTCATCCCCGGGGGCCCAGCAGGACCCAGCATCCAGTTCAGGTGAATATGACATACATTAATATGCCACCACATGTGCATCACACACACTACACATGTACATAGTGACCAACAAGGACACTGACATGTCAGCTCCATGGAATTAACAAGGGATAGATGGAAGTGTCATTAAATCCATGAAGCTGACAAATCACTGTCATTCCTGGCCACCCCAAAAGTAATCAAGCAATAGAGTCCATGTACTGGTGTGCCCAATGCAGTCTATGCAGTTACAGACCGCAGAAGAAATACAGACAGCGTTAGGAGCCAGGAGAGGTCAAGACAAGAAACCAAAGAATAGATCAAATCTAGCAAATGATAGCTAATCTCAGTTGCAATTAGGAGAATCATCCATGTTCAGGCCTAGATGTCAGATACCAATATATTAATCAGCATTCTAATGACATGTACCTCTCTTTCCTATATTTCAGCATCCAGTAGGAGGTCTGGGTCCAGTGATGAGCCAGGAGCGGGGCCGTCAGCCCCCGCCCCATCGGAGAACGCTCAGTGGGGAGGAGGCTACAGGCTCATCAGATGCCCCTGGCTCTGAGGAGGGGGAGGTCGTGGTGGTTGCTGACAAGGCCCCCTGTACAGAGCCCAACTGTACCCCTCCTCCATAGACTTGCCATCTCGCCGGGGCCCTCACAAGTGGTGGACTATGACTCAGCACCTCCTTCCCCACACACTGAGCCACCGGGGACCCCAACATCACAGCCCCTGTCTCCAGCCGGGTCCCAGATCCTCCCCACTCTCTCCCCTCCATCTTTTCACCCGGCCCTGCCAGCAGGACCCCTGCCCCCACCACCAACGACCGAGGCTGCGCTGCAGTAGTTGTTGGCCCTCGTGAGGAGGATGACAGCCGACATCTCCGGCATGATGCGCAGCCTGGACAGGCGCTTTAGGGAGGAGAGGAGGCATCACCTGATGATGGAGCAGCACATGGTCAGGCTGCTGGGAACGGGGCAGGTCACCAGCCAACAGCAGCCTGGCCCTATCCTCTCCTTCCACCATGCCTCCGCCACCACCACTACCCGTGGTGCCACTACCTCCCCCTGCCGCCCCCACCACCAACGGTGGGGAGACGGCATCCAGCCACGGACGATGCGGGTCCTGCGCCCAGGCTGTGGACTGTGGACATGATTGTGCCTTCTCAACAGCACTCCTCATTGACAAGCTTTTAGTCACAATGCTGACCTAATGTAGCCTGGCTACAGAGTCTTGGATCTTGGCCTATGTGATGGTGATATCTTGTATGCAGATAGCTACCTCCCATCACATGGTCCATGATCCTCTTCTCTGTGGACACGTAGGGTTTGGTTGAACATGCCACCAATTGATGGTCACTGGGGAATGCTGTTGGGAAGGGATGCTGCAGTCCCCTTTCTTTTAGGCACTTTGGTTTTCGTTTTTTTCTTTATTTTTCTTTCCATTTGTTTTGTTTTAGGTACAATGCAGGTCCATGAAGGCATCTTTTGCATCTGCAAGCATCGTGAAGGAATTATATGAGGAGTAAGGTTTTCCCAGTGCCTCTCAGGTAGACATTCCTTCAATGACAGCCCCCTTCCTTAACATGTAGCTCCCACAATCTTAAAGCTATCATATAGCCAGATATCTCTGACATGCTATTTGTTAGCTTAAATGTAGACTAATACTGCTATGGCAGTGGACTTGCAAAGTCTCACAATGGCATGTTAATGACAGCCAGCATTAATATATGCACTAGTGAAGCATGTGATCCGGACCTCAATATCATTCTGAGAACAGATCCTTGGGTCTGATGTAAGTGACAGTGAATCTGGCTGCTGACCTTTGTGTCCTCTCCGTATTATTGGCTATTTGCCCATATTACTAATTATCCACAGACCTAGCTAATAGTTAGTAATGCTTGCAGATGGGAATCAGGTGAGTTGGTATATTGGTACAGTATTTAGCACTGTACTGTACATGCATTGTCATTAATTTTTTTTATCCTCCTCCGCCTTTTTTTTGGACCATTTATTTTTGTGGGCAATTTCGCCCACCACACTGTATGTGTGAAACTGCATTGGATTACACAGTCCAGAGGTTGAAACATCTGTTTCATTGAGCAGATATAGACAAGTTGTAAGTGCCATGCACTCTAATGGTTTCTTCAGTTAAATGGAGTGATTTGTGATGATCCTTTTTTACATCAGTCCGGTTGCAGCGGTGTACTGACCGCATGTGACCCTGGTAGGTGCTATGCATCATGCATATTCTAGACTATTATATTGGCCCCTGTAGGTATCCCCTTTGTTTTATTCTAGCCCCTTGCTCTCTCGAGACCCGCCCACACCACACCCATGATATTAATGCACAGACTTGACCACTGCTGATTGTGGTCTGTGTCCAAAATAAAGCTTTGTTATACCGTTGTCCGAATGCACAATCTTGTCCACTGCTGATTGCGGTCTGGGTAAATAATAAAGCTTTATTATACCGTTATGTGAATGCACAGTCTTGACCACTGCTGATTGTGGTCTGTGTCCAAAAAAAAAGCTTTGTTATACCGTTATCTGAATACACAATCTTGACCACTGCTGATTGTGGTCTGTGTAAATAATAAAGCTGTGTTATCACTGTGTCAGTGTGTTTTCAATGGTTGGGGTTATGGGACATCCACATGCATCACATTAGTGTCACATTACTATAGCTGTAAACTAATGAGCACTAGTTAACCAGCAATAGATCCATTCCTATTAAGAGGAATAACAGTCCTAATAGCATTAGATATCATATAATACTACATCTACAATCTAGGCATAATAAAGGGTTAATACACAGGCCAAGTCCAATTAGTGATACTGTGGAGTAGGAACATTCCCCTGAGGGCCTAACAGGATAATGATAGGTGATACTGCAATGGCTTGTCAGTTCCTTTTCCAATGATTTGGGATTTGTCCGTCCACTCTGCTTTCACCCGCACACCCACACTGGCCCTTAATGTTATAGCTCACAGCTTCATTGAAGTATACAAGCCCCATACCCATCAACACTTAGCAATCCAAACTAATGTAAATTGATGAATAGCAGAACATAATGGGAGGTCACCAAATGGGAATGAATGGACATCTTGGCACATGGCCACCAGCAATGGCGTGGGACTTCCTTGGATGGGCATAGCGGAGATTATCCCTGATGGAGGTGAGTTGGCTGTTGCTCAATGTGCCTCTGCAAACCCTCCATGTGTGTTTGCGGGCCTTCCTGATGGGTTACAGTAGATTAGTGTGGGTATGTTCCCATGGTCACCTTGTGGTTTGATAAGTGATGGGGCTTGTGTACTTCAATGAAGCTGTGAGCTATACCATTAAGGGCCATTGTGGGTGGGATAGTGAAAGCAGAGTGGACGGCCAAATCCCAAATCACTGGAGAAGGAACTGACAATCCACTCCGGTATCACCAGCATAGAAACCTTGTAAGAAAGCAGTGGCAGAGGCCTAGCTGCATGTGCTGCAGTCCAGAGGGTCACCGACAGTCAGACACGACTGAAAGACCAAACAAGAGATATTGTGTACTTCAATGAAGCTGTGAGCTATACCATTAAGGGCCATTGTGGGTGGGAGGTTGAAAGCAGAGTGGACGGCCAAATCCCTGGAGAAGGAACTGACAAGTCACTAAAGTATCACTAGCATGCAAACCTTGTAGGAAAGCGTGGCAGAGGCCTAGCTGCATGTGCTGCAGTCCAGAGGGTCACAGACAGTCAGACACGACTGAAAGACTGAAACGGACATATTCACATGCTCCTGTGTACTTGATATATGTCATGTGGCAGTGTAATGTGCCCCATATTTGTGTTCCCAAATGTAGATGTTTAGAGTAACATGTATATACAATTAAATAGAGCCTCTGTGAGTAACATGTTTTGGTGTTTTTATGTAATCAGGTAGTGTGTCTTTAATTGCTTTATGTAAGCTGCAGCGTGGCTTTTCATATTGGCATGTGCATGAGCATTCCAAAATGTAACAACTAATTGGTTGTATAATGCATTTGGTGGGGGGGTTATTGTGCAATCACTTGTAATGGCGTCCCATGCTTTCCCTCTGTTACACTGTCACTTTTACACTAAGTTGTGTGTACAGCTACCCACAAATGATCTGCGGGTTACAGATGGAAAAACCCTACGGGCTGTCGAAATCGGAACTCTGTTGCCACAAAGCCTTTGATCTATTAAGCTCATAAATGTTTAGTTTGCAAATTGTTAATAAATTGCTACGAATTCACTGGGCTCTAGGGCTGGGCCTAACTTCTCTCCACTCTTCCCGCAAGGATAACGGGGCATCCACAGATGGAACCAAGGTGTACCACATTCTCCAGGTGCTTGTAGTTCAGGCCCCTGTGCTTGCCCTTAGCCTCTTGCCCTCCTGACTGTGGACGGGGGATCCTTAGCTTCCTGAACTGTCCCTGAGGCCTGTCCCTCCCCTGAACTATCACAACTCCTGGGATTAGGCCCCTCCCCCACTGTTCCTGGACTTGATGTGCCTATTTCTCGGGGCACCCTACCATCACCCACCTCCTCCACTCCACTATCTTCCACTCCTCCACACCTCCACTCCTCTGCCACTTTCCTCCTCTCTCCACCTCCTCCTCCATCTCCTCCTTCAAGTCCTTTACCTCCTCCTCCAAGTCTTCCACCTCCTCCTCCAACACCTCCACCTCCTCCTCCTCTGACACTCCTCACCTCCTCCTCCACCACTCACCAGGGCCACCTCTCTCTCCTCTCTATCCTCCCCGTCTCTCCACTCCTCTCCCTTCATCTCTTCTCCCTCTATAATAATCCCAAAAATAATATAACGATAAACAAAAATAAGTGTTACTGTATGTATAAGCTGGCAAAAAAAGTGTGTTTTATGTGTCTTTATTAACTGGTGGTGGATATGGTGTGGGGGATGGGATGGGAGTGGGTGTATGGGGTGACCTTGCTCTATGAGTATCTATGTGTGTAATTTAATTTATGTGTATTGCTATTATGCGTAATGTGTAAATATGTATATGCAAAGATGAAGTGTTCATTCGTAAATAGATTAATATAAAATAACAAAACCGCAAACTACTGCTCTCAAAACTCGCCTACTCTCTCTCACACTAGAACCGATTACCAACTCCTGGACCTGCGTGCTACTTCGAAGGACAATACAACACAGTCAACGCATGGGCTTGTCAATCATCTGCCGCTAGACCGCTTTCTATTGGCTGAGAGGCCTGCATCGCACTCCGTTATAACGTGATTATATTGCAACTGCGGACCGCTTTTAATCCAGCCCATTAACAACTTGCAACCATTGTAGACGTTTATGCGCTTGAGGCTGTGGCCTGTAACTTGCGGTCTATTCCAATTGAATAGCACCGTAAATCTAGCACGCTGCGAGCCCACAGCAGGCCCGCAGACATACGGCCTATATCCCAGCTTAGAATTGAATCGGGCTCAGATACACTATTTGGAAAGTGCTGAACACCTCTTCAATTCCTATTATGTCTTCTGAGACATATGGCACATAGTAAGGTTTGATATCTCTAAGATTTATCTGACACCTTCACTCTTTTAGATATACTGCTCTCATAGTATATTTGGCTGATTGTAAGAAACATTCACGACTGTGGAATTGGGTGTTGGGAGCAAGTTTTCTGATATGGGTGAAACATATAGGTATAAATGTAATGAACTTTAGTGTCCTCCAAAAGGAATTTTCATTGATATCATGTTGTATAAAATCTTCATTCTACCACTGACCACAGGGATCTTCAGCTTACATACATAAGTGATGGAATAATCTGATCACCAACGTATATTGTTTGGTCTTCTGAGATCTCCATATCCCTAGAAACGTGTTCCCATGTTACCTCTACAGGCCTTCTTAAAGTTTACCTGAAATAATTAACACCTTTGGGTTTACAATATTCCTCATAGACATCTCCCAGACTTATAAAAAGATGAATAAAACTGGCTCTGAGTCTAGAGACGTACCAGATGAATGTAACCGGCAGCAGGTACGTGGTGTAGACAATTATTTATTCCCTGTATATCATTTGCTCTAAAGGCTTTTAGTAACTTGGTTAAGTGTCAGATCCCTAAGCAGACATGTACATAAAAAGCAAGAAATGACAAATTATACTACATTCAAAGCATTTATCTGTTCACTTTACATATACTACTGTACAAGACCCATGTCCAATTTTCCACTAAAATATTATTAGTTAATTTACTTACATTCTATACATCAAACTTACAAAGACTTTAACAAAGTTTTAAAATATAATTGTTTTAGAGCATAAGCAAATCATTGACTTAACAAATATTATAGACAGTGCATAAAGCAAGGCTTTGTTTGGTGCAAGGACCCAGTGGAAAGTGGGGATACATGATATATGTGTGGTGTTGGAGACTGGTTATAATGAAGTGGGAGTTTATTCTAGGTAATGGGACAAAATAGGAGAAAAATAAGAAGCTGGATTGAGCACAGGCCAGAATTTTGAGCGTTTAAACAGGTTCATATAGAAGACAATGTCATATTAGGAGATTAGTGGAGAAAGATATGAAAGATATGAAAGGACGAGGCCATGTAGGAATCTAACACAAAAGATTAGGAACTTGAATAGGCAATGGCAACTGACATATTCCAATGAGTTGGGCTAGGAAGGTTGAGATGTTGAGAAGACTGAATATGACCTGTGTCCCTTTAGATTGTAAGACTGCAATCTTGTAATAGCCTCAATAAAGGGCCCCAAGCTTCAGTGGACCTGTTAAGACAAAGGAGCGCATTATATGTCCTTCAAACAAGACCTGTCTCTACAACCAGCTACTTGGTGTTTTTCACATACTGTATTTGGAACAAATTACTAAATAAACAATATTTTCTCATAATTTCCATTTAGTCTATGTGTTGGTTGTTATATTACAATAACAGATGCTGAAAACTACAGTAATAAGAAGGATAAGTAATGAGTTTTTCTTTGAGTGTCCCTCTCATCCTTGGGGGTATCTCTCTTAGTAATAGTGGATTCTGATATAGGACATACATGCTGAAATCAATGAGTGCTCCATTTCTCATTAAATACTTTTTGAAATGTAGACAGTGATTTACACCTCAAAGCATCTTATATTCTACTGGAATTCTCATAAATGGTGTAATATTCCTGGTTTTCCATCACTTGCAATGGATTTAGGTCTAAGTTTCTTTTTATTAACAGATAAATGGAGACTGGAATGGCCATCACATTGCTGCAAACAAATCTAGAAAACAGTGATGTGTTTTAATCTTTTCATATTTCATATATGGTTACTGTGAATTATGAAGAATGTATGTCTGTTTGTAGATTACACTTCAGATTACCTTATTGCTCTCAAACAATACCAATTTTGTAAGTTATATTTTAGAGAAGATCAGCAAAAATAGTCTACAAATGTGATATTGATCACTTTGAAACTCCCTAGGTTTCTCATCTAAGCTTTCTCTCTAATTATTCCAAGTATAGTAGATCACTAAAACCAGGTAATGGATCAGTATACACCCAGCTACACACTACCTACATTCATCACACTAAAAATACTACACAATTACCTTGGCGTAAACACAGACATTTTCACTAAAATTATCTCCCACCATACCAAATACAAATAACATCATGGAGACCAATTCAAATGGAAAATACATGGGGGTATTGATTCTGTGAAAAATTCCATCTCACTTAATTACATTAAAAATAAATGTTTGTGATATTTTAAATCGGCATTCAACTTCATGCCACAAACATGACAAAAAAAATGACCCTAGGGGAATCTTGGGTCTCTTCTGTTATCAGACGAATGAGAGTTAAAAGATCAATATAACTAACATAGAGGACACTCCTTATCTAAAAAACATTATTAATGAGTTAAAACAGTTTAGAGAAGGGCAACAGCTATTTAATCGGGTGGAAGGATCAAACAATATGGTTAGGTGACCCGTATTGGTTTATATATCACACATGTTGTCTCAGATTAGTACCTTATATAGATAAGTTCAGGGTCAATGCAAGGATTTATTAAGTAAACACTTTATGCCAAGACAGTTTCCAATGAAGTCAATCAGTGAGGTTCTTGGCAGGAAATACGGCTATCTGATTATTTTGTTAATGTAGATTTGTTTGCCTTTCTCTGTGTTTCTTCAGTTAGCACATAATAGACCTTTTCCGCTTGTTTGTAAGTAGGTAACATTGTTTTCAAGGCCATTGAGGAAAATTAAACGTGTGTTATAGATTTGGAAAATGGTCACTCATATATTTTTTTCTGGTGTAGGTTTTCCATGCTATATGTGCTGTATATTGTAGTTTATGTTTTTGTCTTAACATGGTCAATCAACCAATGCACCTATATGTCATGAATGGATAGCTTTTTATAGTTATTTGAAGATGATTCGCATGACTTTTTTCTCTTTAACCAGGAATTTTTGGAAAATTAACCTTTCATTCTCGAAAGTAATACTTTTCAGATTGAAAATGCTTCTTCAAGAGATTTCCTCAAGTGTCTGGATGAAGGAAATGTTGGTGTTTGAAAACATCTGACCCTCAATCATGAAAACATTTATAATAATTTTTCCTTTGAATGTTATAATCTATACAATGAAAATGGAGAAAATAAATATTTGGATTATGTTCTGACAATGCAAAAATATATTTAATAAGGTTTGGTGCATGTTCATAAACGTGTTTTCATGTTAACATTAACAATGATGTCTACACAATGGTCATTTATAAAGTCAACAATTACATGTGTTAATTAAGTTACCAATTATAAGTCTTCTACTGTGTTGCCTTCAAAGTTTATCTATTACTGAAGAAATGGAGAAAGCCAATCAAACTTTGGTGACTTATTTCATTTTAACAGGGATTTCAGATGTTCCCAGTCTTAAGGTCCTGGTCTTTCTTTTGGTGCTGTTGGTGTATCTCCTCACCATTGGAGGTAACATGACTATTCTTCTACTTGTCTGCCTGGATACTCAATTGCACACTCCGATGTACTTCTTCTTGGGCAATCTATCATTCTTGGACATGTCCTCCATCAATATCACTCTACACAAAATCCTCTCTAGCTTTATATCAGGAGATACAACGATTTCTTTTCTTGGTTGTATGACACAGTTTTTTATCTTCTCATCATTAGCAAGGGATGAACTACTAATACTGACAGTCATGAGCTATGATCGATATGTGGCCATCTGTAACCCACTGCGTTATCACGTAGTTATGAATCATCAAGTCTGTGCTCAGTTGGCCACTTGCTGCTATGTGTTGGGTTTTACTGAAATGACTCCTTATATTGTCCTATTTTCAGGTTTCTCCTGTTATAAATCTAATATCATCAACCATTTCTTTTGTGACTTTGTACCTCTTATGAAAGTTTCTTGCAGTGATACATCCATTTTAGAACTTTATACACTTATTGAAGGAGTGTCTATTGGAAGTGGTGGACCTTCTATTCTCACAATCATACCTTATGTTTTCATTCTAAGGGCCATACTGAAGATACGTTCCAGCACTGGGAGACGTAAAGCCTTCTATACGTGTTCCTCACATCTCACCGTTGTCATTCTTCTCTATGTAACTCTTATTTGCCAATACTTTAGACCAACATCAATGGACAATTTGGAATCCAATAAGTTTTTGTCCCTCTTTAACACAGCTGCTGTCCCCTTGCTAAATCCAGTTATTTACAGCTTAAAAAATAAAGATGTGAAATCTGCATTTAGGAGAAGATTCAAAAGGTTTTGAAGCAACAACTGAAATGTAAAATATGTTCATATTTTCTTATAGATTATTCTCAGAAAACTGAAGGGCTCCGTAGACCTCCCCAGGCCTCCTGGGGTTGGTTGGATGACCCCTTGACCCAGCAGGACCGAAGTATATAGTATGGCTAACTGGGGGGTGGAGCCATTTATAGGCTCTTTGGCGCCATCAGCACCATTATGCCCCCATCTAGCCATGTGTTGAGATACCCACCCACCTGTCTCAAAAAAAGGTGGAGGTTGATTTATAAAGTTGAATTGTATTAGGTGGTTGGTTGTTCTGGGCATGATGATTGATGTTATAATATATGCTAATGAAAAATGTTTCATGTTTGTCACAGTTGCAGATGGTGAGGGATGTCGCCGAGACAGTGGTGAAGTGGGTGAGATCCTACCCTACGGTGGTACCGCTGTTACAGTCGGCCCTAGATGAGGGTTCAGGGCGTATGGTGTACCGTCTCTGGCCAGGCTCCTTCCATCACTTGTTCATTGGTTTATTTATTATTGTTTATTGATTATAGTTATTACTTCATTTGTGCTTACCAATAAACGCTGTGGCCTGTTTTATCCTACAATATGTGGTCTGTGTCTAATCATTATTTCCACTATGTGATCTGTTTAAACTGTTTAATATACCAACTAGATTGTGTTTGGATCAAGATATAACAGCAGATAAGAGTCAACATGACTCACATAGACAAAGCTATTTTTCTTATAAAATTAATCCTCGTAAGAGTTTTCAGACTCTTTTCTTTCTCTTTCGCCATCATAAAAAAAGATGAAAAACAAAACAGAGAGAAAAAAAAAAAGAAAAAAAAGAGCAAAGGGGAGGAAATGGCATTTCTGGAGGGGGATGTAGCTTCAAACTGTCTTTCATTTTTAATAAGGCTGAATCACTTTTCCCTTCTTTACCCAGCTCACAATTTTTCCAGAATATTTTCAGAGCTTCAGTAATTATCCCATATTTTCCATTTCATTGTATCTTGCTTTATTAACTCCGCCATTTGAAAATCCTTCTCTAATGCTCTATTTCTTTTCAATACATTTAATATCTCATTCGAAGACAGTGATTTGTTGTTTCCAATAACAAGCCAACTTCCATTTTGCAATTGAAAGAACTTGCAAAATGAAGGCTTGTGTTGAGTAATTTAGTCCAGACGGCATTATATGCAAAATAACCATTTGTGGTGATGAAACAATGGTTGTACCCACTATTTGTGATATATTAAAAAAGCAATTAGTCCAAAAGGATTCAGTCAGTGGGCATCCCCACCATATGTGTAAGAAAGAGCATAAACAGCCACAATCTCTCCAACATAGACTTTGGCCTGCATTTCCTGTAATTTGGCCAATTTTCTTTGGAAAAAAATACCATCTATTTAAAAGCTTAAACTGTACTTCCCTTAAAGTTGCATTTTTCATATATCAGTTATTGACAACGCTTTCTTCCAAGTTCCTATCGAAAAGACCATATTTAACTTTTTTCCCAAATTTTCCTATTTATTGTTTTATCTTTTTGAGATTGTTCTCTCATAATTTGAAAGCATTTAGATATTAAATGCTTTCTATTCTTTTGAACTAGCAATCTTTCAAAGTCAGTTAATTCTTCTCTTTTTATAAAATACACCTTATATTTCTTCATTGTCAATTGCAATCTCAAATATTCCAGGCAATCTTTTGTATCTATATTATTTAATGTAACCAAATGGTCAAATGATGCGCATTCTGACCCTAAGTAAAGTTTTTGTAATGTATCTATACCTTTATTAATCCATTTATTTGAAATTGGAATCTGTAATATTCTTTCTAAGTCTTTCATTGGCATAATTAAACTAGGATATGGAATTAACTCAAATTTTTTATTTATTTTATTCCAAAATGTTATAGCTTTCTTAATAATCCAGGAATCCAAATTTTTCTTTTTTTTCAATGGTTCTTCACAAAGAATCAAGTCTCTTAAATTACCTTCTTTCAGACTAGCCTCTTCAACTTGTGTCCATGATGATGTTGCCCTTGGATCTATCCACTTAACAATTTAAGAGAGAATTATTGCATCATGATAAAGCTTAAGATCCGGATAGGATATACCCCCATTCTTAATTTTTCTTGTTAAAATATCCTTTTTAATTCTTAATTTTCTTCCATCCATCTATCAAAGTTTGAAATTTCTTAATCCAATAAAACGGAAGACAAATTGGAATATTTCTCACATAATAATTAAATCTTACAAATAAGCCATTTTTATAGCTGCTATTCTTCCCGAAAAGGATTCTTATTTTTCCAATCTTGTAAAATATTAAAGCATTTTTCATATAATCTTTTATAATTTAGTGGAATGATCTTCTTTATTTCTTTCACATAAACTATTCCCAAGTGTGTAAATTTACCGTCTGACCAATTAAAAGGATATTTTGATTTTAATAGTTCTTTATTCTCTAATTTTGAGTTCATATCTAATATTTCAGTTTTTTGAAGACTAAGCTTATAATATGAAATAAAACTAAATTCCTTTAGTATTTCATGTAGATATTTTAACGAGTTTTCAGGCCTGGTCAACATAAATACTATATCATCTGCAAATAAAACTATTTTATGACCATTGCTAGTTCTTGAAAATGTATTTGTTAGACTTTAGGGAGAAAGATAATTTAACACTGGGGTTAGAAAGAAGCATGAAAGGGTATGAGAAAGGGGTCACAATTAGTGAACACTGTACATAGATTATTGGAGATCTAGACTGTGGTTACAATGTTCCTCAAATTGATGCAAAATTCAAATATTAATGGGTTCAAACTTATTAATCCACTAACTCACACTTTGCATTATTTGATAGGGTAAACCATTGTATCATTATTATTATGTATTTTTAATATTTGTATTTAATTTGTAAATAATAATTATATTATTATTATTATTACGAGCAACTTGCCCGTCAAAAATGACGGTAATAGATTGGTGGCTAAACTGCTGGAGAGGAAAGACATGTCCTGCAAGAGCTCCAGCTAAGGCCTGGGTTAATCTGGGACAATCGACCCCTATAGATGCCCTGAGTGACCAACAAACAATATCACTAAACTCAGAAGACCTAGGGGTACAAATTGATCCCAAAATTACCTTAAAAAAAATAATAAAATCGGAAGAGTCCCCTGCATGGAATCCCTACCCAGCTGAACTTTTCCCCTTGGAAGCCTGGAGGGAGAGAGTGTGGAGCTGCACTGCTGAGGACATATATAAGCAGGTACAGGGGAGAGGCTATAGAGCTGTGGGGGGAGAAGATAGCCCTGATCCAAGGAAGGGGTACCCCCAGGGGGGCATCAGAAGCAAATTAGCCCCAGAAAAATTAAGCAATCCGGTGCCCCTTACCCACATATCCCCATCAAAGCTCTCCCCATACCCTGGGTCCAAGCAACCCAGCCCAACTTGTCTACTTAGACTCAGAACATTAAAAGTACACTGCACAGGGCTCACTTACCAACAGAGGCCCATGCTGCAGGCGCACATGTAGGGGGCTCCAAAAGCCCAAAGAGAACTTGCAGGCACAACCACCGCAGGAGACCCCCCCCTCTGGGTCCAAGAACCTCCCCAGAAGTCCACGGACCATAGACACATATCTGAGGTGGGTTCCTAAAAACAGGACAGTTCAGGTCCAAGAATCGTTGGGCTCCTAACACAGGAGCGTGCACCCCAAGAGCGAAATTTGCAGCGTACAAAGGGCTAATCAGACACAGGCCACAGGATTACAAAACCATTTGTTTTTCAAGGCTAGTTTCCAGGCCGAATCCCTGCTTGTGTAACAGACTGTACTAGTGGAACTCTACTACCACCTAGTGGACAAAGTTCAAAAGCACCAAGCAAGTAAAAAGAGACAACCAAAGCTCAATTTTCAACTATAAGCATTTAAGCTATGACCACTTCGGTTCAAGAACTTTTAATAAATCCAAAAAGATGTAACTAGCAAAAAGCCCAGCAATATATGGACGCTAACAATTGCTCTGGGACAAACCAAGTGAAACCAGGTCTCTGGCAACAACTTGATCTACAATACTCTCACTGAGATGGCAGGTGTTGCCACGAGAAAGAACAATAAAGGGATCCAATCTTACTGCCTACCCAAATCTTCAGCAAGTTCTCCCACCAATAAAACACCCACAGCCGCAGTCCACGCAGCAACAAGCTCTGAAATGTCAGCGCCTAGCACTAAAAGTGACATCCAGGACCTTAAAGACCTAATATCCAACTTCAGAGAGGAGGTCAAATCAGACATCCGGAAGGTGACAACAGAACTAACCACAGAAATTAAAAAGGTGGACGATAAAACAACAAAACTGGAAACTAAAATTTCGGAAATAATGCAACATAACAACAAGCTAACAGAGGAGATCTTGGCTTTGAAGGAGGAACAATCTAGACAACAGTTGCAACAGGAAGATCTAGAAAACAGATCTAGACGACAGAACATAAGGCTGAGGAATGTGCCGGAGTCTGTCAAGGACCTACACGCATACCTAAACGATCTATGTGAATTTCTCCTCCCAAACATACATCCAGAAAACTTGAGAATGGATCGGTTTCACAGAGCCCTAGGATTCCGTTCATCTCCACAGGAGCGCCCAAGAGACATCATTGCCAGATTCCACTACTACTCCACCAAAGAACTGTTCATGAAGGCCGCAAGAAAAGGCATCCCTCCCATCGAGGGGCACACACCGCTGCTTTTTTCTGATCTAGCCCCGACTACCCTTGCCAAAAGGAGACAACTGAAACCGGTTCTGGACTGTATCCTGGCTCAAGGATAGAGGTATACATGGGGTTTCCCTTTTCGCCTCAATATATCCAAAGAGGGAAAATTCTTCACCATCAGAACACTGGAGGAAGGCATTAACTTGCTGGCTGAATGGAACATCAAGGTCACTGTCGGAGAGCAGTTACAACCAACAGAAAACCCGAGAGGAAGGAGTCCTCCCATGAACGGAGAAAAAGACTTACTACAATGAGTTGTCACTTATTTTGTTTCTCTGTTTTTTTTTTGTCTTTTTTTGCTTCATCTTCCTCTCTCTTCTTCTCTCTCTCTCCTTGTTTTCATGCTACTCTGACAACCAAAGCTAGTTGAATCTGAAAACGAGTAGATCCAATAAGGTAGCACCCACACCAGTGAAAGTTCTAATACACACTATAGACAGTTAACCCAGGCCGTAAAGGCAAAAGCAACACACACCTAGAAGGCGTCCCTACGGGCGCTAACACGTAGACTTCCAAAAACCCCTACAGTAGGGAAAGTTTAGGCGGACCAATTCAGTGTCAGTTTAGAGACACTAACTGGCCCACCAGTAAAATACGAAGAGGACAGCAAACGCTCTCCTCATAGTAGTTTAAATTACCACACTTTATTTAAGTAAGGAACACAATTAAGTTCAAACATACTAAGAGCCTTCCTGACCAACAGTAAGACACACAAACAGACTCAAGTACTTAGACTTCTTACCCAGGATTACCTTAGGGTTCCCCACTAGAGGAAAAGTAGGAACTTGCTTAATTACTGAGCCAGGTTTTTATAATTCCGAAAGTTTAAGTATAAGCAATTTGGCTCATACTCTGTTGTCTTTTTTCCTTTGAGTACAGATACTCTCCCACACAGCCAGCTGCTGAGCAGTCTTCGGGCGGAAACCAGCAGGAGGCACAGGATAACGAAGTAACAGGCTTCCAGAAAGGTGAGATAGCCATTTAGACACACCAAAGGGTCATACACCTCAATAAGAAATATGGACATTGTCATTGCGTCACACAACGCTCATGGTCTGAACGAACCAATCAAGAGGGGGGTAGCCTTGAGAAATTACCAAAAACTAAATCTTGATATCGTAATGATTCAGGAAACTCACTTTAGAAAACAAGCACTACCAAAATATTGGGGGGGAGTCTTTACTCAGGCATTCCATTCGACCGCAGATACCAAACAAAAGGGAGTCACGATTTTGTTCCACAGAAGACTCAACTTTCAGTTAAGTAAAATTCAAAAAGATAAAGATGGCAGGTTTTTAGCAGTACATGGGACCATACACGAACGTAAGGTTTCATTCTTGAATATTTACGCCCCGAACACAGATCAAACGCCATTCTTTCAAAAAATACAGAAACTCACAGATAGCTGGGAAGACGGACTTAAGATAATAGGAGGAGACATGAACGCGGTCTTAGACCCGCTCAAAGACAAGTCAAACGATTTAGGTTCACAAAAAATCCCCACAGCGACCAAAGCTCTCAAAAAACTCCTAAAATCAAACTGCATGATTGATACCTGGAGAAACATGAACCCCACAGAAAGGGAATACACATTTTTTTCCGCCAGACATGGTTCGCTCTCCAGAATAGACTATATCCTGATCCCACAGAACGTTACAGGGAACCTAACTGAGGCCTCTATCTGCCCCATAGCATGGTCGGACCACGATCTAGTCAAAATCTCCATGAATAATCTCCTACCGAAAGGAAATAACCCAAGGTGGTCATTAAATCCCAGTATACTGAACGACCCTATCACACGAGATAAGGTCAGAACTGCAATCGTAGATTATCTTGACCTCAATACAGTAGGGAAGATAGACATAGATGGAATTTGGGCAGCTCACAAGGCAGTGATCAGGGGAGTCTGTATACAAATTAGTTCAATCAAAAAGAAAAAAGACCAAGCACAAATCTTACTTCTAAACCAGAAAATTGCTGAAGCACAGAAACTATTTGTTAAAGATAAATCACGACATACCCATGAGAAGATACTAAGTTACAAACAAGAACTAAACACTATTTTAAGAGGGAAAATGGTCAATATCCTACAGCGAACTGAAGCTAAATTCTTCAGATACGCAAACAAGCCCGATAGAATGCTGGCCACGAGACTAAAAGAAAAAAGAGCAAACTCATTCATAGCCAAAATAATCACCAAAAATAGGCAGACAGTTTTTAAACCAGATCAAATAGTAAACAAATTCAGACAATTTTATGCGGACCTTTACAGCAAAACACCCGAATCAGGCACCCCAACCCACAAACTAGAAATTGAAAATACACTAAATAACTTAAATATACCCCAATTAGACTCTATCAAAGCTAAATCACTCTTAGAGCCCATCTCGGTCGAAGAAATACAGGATGCGATCAAATCCACAAAGGCACACGGGGCCCCAGGGCCAGATGGCTATTCCAACCTCTACTACAAACATATGAGCGATCTACTTAGCCCCACCTTACATAAGCTATTTAACAGCTTCTTAGCTGGTGAAAAAATTAAACCGGAATTCTTAGAAGCTAAAATAATACTGATTCCTAAACCGGGGAAAGACCCATCCCAATGTGCTAGCTATAGACCAATATCTCTGATCAACACAGATTTAAAAATATACACCAAAATCTTAGCGTCAAGACTAGCGAATCTGTTACCTGAAGTGGTACATCCAGACCAAGTAGGGTTCATTAAGGGGAGAGAAGCGCCAGACAATACCAGAAAAATTGTTGACCTTATTGACATAACCAAAAGTAATGAAGGCCGCGCTATGTTGTTGGCGCTTGATGCCGAGAAGGCATTTGATAGGTTAGATTGGACATTTATGAACGCCACACTGAACAAATTCGGAATTCCGGAAGGTTTTCTGCGAAGCATCGCGACATTATACTCGGAACCAACCGCACAAGTTACATAGCAAGGACACAATTCACTAAAATTCAACATCACAAGGGGGACAAGACAGGGGTGCCCTCTATCACCATTGCTGTTCGCCCTCAGTATAGAGCCCCTAGCAATTGCCATTCGTCAGCACACTGACATATCGGGTATACGGGTCGGCCCGACAGATCATAAAATTAGCCTTTTTGCCGATGATATCCTACTAACAATATCAAACCCCCTGGTTAGTCTACCTAATCTATTCAAACTTTTGTCTCAATTTGGCCCACTGTCAGGATTCAAAATTAACACAAGTAAAAGCATAGCCCTTAATATATCACTTCCTCCCACCACGGAAAAACTACTAGCCAATAACTTCCCAATAAAATGGTCCCCGAATTCTATCAACTACCTAGGCGTACAAATTACAAAATCAACTAAGACCCTATATGAAGCAAACTACCCAACCCTCTTTAAACAATTAACTAGGGACCTGCACAGGTGATCAGAACTAAAGATTTCGTGGTTAGGAAAGCTACATGCTGTCAAAATGAACGTACTCCCCAAACTGCTCTACCTTTTTCGGACCTTACCTATCTCGATTTTAGCGATAGACTTGAAAAAAATACAGAAATTACTAATGAGTTTTCTGTGGAACAATAAAAAACCTAGAATAAACAGAGAAACAACTACTGCGACTAAGAAGGATGGTGGGCTCGGATTTCCAGACATTTCCAGGTACTTTAAAGCTGCTAGATTAGCACAACTAGTTAAGTGGTATGTCAGGGACTCCCCCCCGGTATGGGTTCAATTAGAAAAACACATACTAGGGTCCAATGATTTAATCATGCGTCAGTTACTATGGCTCTCAACCCAGCAGGGCTTCAAGTTACCCCAATCAATTCCATCAAGTGTGAGGCATTCAATTTCCCTATGGAAAGATATAAATAAGAGGAACAGACTGCTGGGCCAGGAGTCAGGGCTCAGCCCTCTATGGCCACTTTCAACTAACCCCAAAATAAACTCTAATGCTCAATACAGATGGTGGATTGATAATAATTGCTCAATTGCGGCAGATTTACCAGTTGTTAATCAAAAATGGTCCACCACCGCATTCCTAGAAGACAAACCCCTTCCTCCGGGGGAATGGCTTAACCTAATCGCTATAAACCAAAGATTAAATCACATCACTAAGAATAAAGGAGGGCAAAATATATCCTTATTCGAAAAATGTTGCATTAAATTCCCGGGAGGGAAAGGAAACATCTCCACAATATATAACCATTTAAGGGATTTAGTCACTCCCCCTAAATTACACTATGAATCAGCATGGGAAGCTGACCTCAACATAAATTTAGACAGAGACCAATGGAATAGTATTCGGAAACAAGCCAAAAACACATCACTTAACGTAATTATGAAAGAAAACTCCTATAAAGTTATTATGAGGTGGCACCTAACCCCAGTAAGAATGCACATAGGGAACCAGACAATTAGTGACATATGCGAAAGGGGCTGCAACCAAAAAGGGACTCTAATCCATAAATTATGGGAATGCCCTATGATTAGACACACATGGGTGGACACCTACAAAACCCTGGAGAAACTATGGGGTCAATGCTATCCCATGAGACCAGAAGAGGCCATCCTAGGATTACCGGTAGAAGGGATGTCCAACTCAGAACAATTCCTAACTAACCAAATTTTCCTAGCAGTTAGGATAGTAGTAGCCGCCCATTGGAAATCACCCACCCCAACATTTGAAGTAGTCTTAAACAAAATTGAGTTCGTTCGATCCATGAGCGTTTTGTCCGCAGAGGTTGACCATAACTACAAGCGCTGGGCCTCCTGCTGGGCCGCCTGGGAGACAAGACGCGGCAGATGAATAGGGTGAGTGACACTTCTCCCTACAAAGGAGCTATTAGGGGATCCATAGTAGTAGTGGTCTTAATTTACCCAACATCATTAGCCCACACAGTAACCTAAACACAGAATAATCTTTCTATTAGATGCTACCAACCAAGCTCAAAACAACAGTTGGTCAGGAATCCAAGTTCATCATATTTTTCCCATAGTTATGGGACTTCATTAAATATAGTTTTCTCGTTAGCCTTAAGTTATTTAAAAGCTAGTATCAGCTATTATAATACCAGAAAAACGGAAAAGGGAGAGGAGTTTTGGACAGGCAGAGGACACACTGGAAACCAAATATGTGAAATACGTTTATTGTTAATTCCTATTTATCACTTCTAATGTTTTTGGTGTACTATGTTATATGTCTGACCTGTCTAATAAAAATCAATAAAAAAAAAAAAAAAATGACGGTAATAAAATTTGAAGGCTGACAATGCTGTTTGCCACACAATGCGAGGCTCTCCCACTCTACTTTACGGGCCTTACAGGTGTTGGCCAACTCACAACTTTTGGGCATCACAATGAGCGCCTTTTGCTCTCATTTCAAGCCTCTGCCCACTCACTCAGTCCTGTGTTTCTCCGCCACCCCTCCTACCCCTGTGTCTGTTTCCCCCTCTCTCGCTCCCGTGTCTCTTTGCCCCTTCTCCTTCCCCTGTTTTTTTTTCCTTTATCTCCCTCCCCCTGTGTCTCTTCCCCCCTCTCTCACCCCTTTGTCTCTTTCCCCCCACTCCCTCCCCTGTGTCTCTTTCCAGCCTCTCCTCCCTCTCCCTCCCCTGTGTCTTTCTCCACCCTCTTCCTTCTCTGTGCTGCTGTTTCAATTTACGGGTGTGAAACAATTTGCCGGCTTGGGAAATTAATAATTTTCCCCAAACCCAAAATGTGCTTCCAATTTACGTCCTTGAAAAAAAAATATGTCTGCCATTTTTTTTCTTGCTTAGTCGTTCTGAGACCATAAAAAAATGCCAATTAAATAGCAAATTAGCTTGCAACCTCACTTACACACTCCCTGCCTCTCCTCCTGTGCTGTGTGTCAGGTTGTAAGTTAATTTTCTAATTGGCGTCTTTTGGCGGCCTACCAATGGCTTCTGATTTAAGAGCTTGAAAAAAATGGTGGCCGTTAAACCCGTTATTTTATATTTTTTTAAGCCTGTAACTTGTAAGCTGTTCAGAGCCTCTGTCCCCTTCTCCTTTGCGGGCCTCGCAATGAACGCCTTTGGTGCTCATCGCGGGCCTCACAATGAGCTCCTTTGGCGCTCATTGCGGCCCTGTCAAGCCAGTCATGTATGGGCCTCGCGATGAGCACCTTCGGCGCTCATTGCGCATGTGCAAGCCCTTAAATTTTAACATTGCGTGATGACAACTTGGGTGTCCTCCTAAGATGATATCAAATTAGGACAAATTGTTGAAGGAGTCCCAAAGGATTATGGGGATTGTAGACCCGATGGATGAGCCTCTGTGTTGAACAAATAGCTACAAAACTAAGTAACACAACTGTTATATCACCCAGTTTACCATTGTGAGGATCTCAGGGGTGACCTTGGAAGAGTCAAAGTAGCTATTCATGTTCTGCAGAATCTTATACGTTTATTTATTTATAGCACATTTATCCAAAGCACTTTACAAAGATACAAAATCAGTACAACTGGTAAAGGTTGTGTTGATGACAATCCAAAATCAGGGTGTGACGTTCCCACCACAGGGAAATACCTTCACGTCTTAATGAATCTTTGGTTCAGGTGAATATACAAGTAGCGGGTATGGGGTAGAGAAGCGCAAGATGCCCTGATAGTGTAGAACATTAAAACAATTTATCCACACATCCAAAATATACATAATTGCACTTACATTTGATGATCACAGGAACAAATGAGGAATTTTGTTGTTGTTTAGTTGTTCAGTCATGTCTGACTCTCCGTGACCTTATGGACTGCAGCATGCCAGGTACATCTTTTAGTCACCGCCTCTCTGAGCTCAATTAAGTTAATGTTCATTACTTCAATGACCTCATCTATCTCGTCCCTTCTTCTTGTGCCTTCAATCTTTCCCAGCATCAGAGTCTTTTCTAGGGAATCCTGCCTTCTCATGATATGGCCAAAATATTTGAGTTTCAGGCTTATGATTATAGCTTCCAGTGAACAGTATGTCTTGATTTCCTGAAGTACTGATTTGTTGGATCTTCTTGCAATCCAAGGTACTCTAAGCAGTCTTCTCCAACACCACAATTTAAAGGCATCAATTCTATGGAGCTCAGACTTCATTATGGTCCAGCTCTCACATCCGTATGTTACTACTGGGAATACCATAGGTCTAACTATGAAGACCTTTTATGAGGAATAGCATAAAAGTGTAGATTTCAGTGCACTGGTCACAGAATATCTTCATAGCAGGTATCTCCTTAGATAGATATTGCTCCTTTGTAATCACAACAGAGGTGGAATATATACGCATAAAAAAAAAATTGATGGGGGACTAAAACTTACAGATGTGATAATAATTGGATAGTCCACTTCCCTCTAGATATAGGTAAAGGCCCACACTCTAAAGGCTGTATGGCCCTAACAGTGTATGTTCACCTAACGAGGTGTGGGACTTTTTTCACAATAAACAGGATCTCTTGTTAGTACCCCCAAAAAATCTAACAGTATAGGGCTCCCTAAATGCACAAAAATTCAATTCACAGAGTGGACCCAAAGACAAATGCAGTATATCAGTCCTACAAATAGGGTCTAGCATATATACTTATACAGAATAACTTTATAGATAAAAAATACATAGATACCAAACACGTTTCAGCTGTCTAGCAGTCTTTCTCAATGGTAAAACAATACTTATAATGAAAACCCATAATAAAAAGGCTTCACACTACCGAAATAGTATCGAGTTTGGTAGTTCTGAGCTGGTTTGCTCACCCTTCTGCTTTATATTAGTGTGTAGGGCGCCATGTTTTCTTAGTGATGTCATATGTGCCCACCCCCAGTAGCCTAGGTCATAAGGGTATCTGGTTAACCCTTCGTGTGCTGGCGTCTCAGTAGCTAGGTAACACAAATGTTTCCAATCCTGTGTACCCACTGCAATCCAGATCAGCGGGTTGTAGACACCTCCGCTTTGCTACAATGTGGCCTAAATACACACATACAGATATGCAATCCACAATGTTCATAGGCTATATCTAGCCACATGAGAAATTATAGAAAAATAATAAAACAGAAAAACTCAGCTATTCGGGTGCCTGAAGGGCAGAAATATTTGCACTTAAAAATAACAATAAAACATTGTATCATAATTTTTTAAAGTAGCGTGTCTACACTTAAACCAAAATAGAATGGAAAATTCCATAGGCATACACATGCCAGTATAAAAACATGGTAATCCCATAAGGTCTGCCATCCCGGCACTTACCGGGCCTGACCCTGCTTAGCTTCTTAAATAAGTCTGGATCAGGTACATTCAAGGCTTGAAAACAAATAATAAGTATAAGCTTAGTAACTAAATGAATTATATAATAATATAAATAGACTAGCAACTTGCCCGTCAAAAATGATGAGGCAATAAAAAAGTGTTGAAATGCTGTTTGCCACACAATGTGATTGTACTGTGTGCCTCAACTATATAGACCCCTCTAACACACTAATGAACGGATGTAATAACACTATAAGTGCCATGAGGGTCACCCAGGGCCCTCATGACACAAAGTGTAAGCACTACACTATTTTAACCCTGTCTCTTGTGGGTGTCTATACAGACCCTCCTAAGCCTCTATTTAACCACATTAGTCCCATAAGGGAATATAAAGATCCTCATGGGACAGTTAGAAGCCCAACATTATCCCCATAGGTGCTATGAGGGTCCTCCAGGACCCTCATGACACTAAGTACAAACACTACACTGTACTATACCCTACCAATAAACCATTAAATCTAAACTAACCCCCCTCTACACTAACCTATTAACACCTACACTACCTACCTACCCGCTAATAAACCCCCACACCCCTCTAATTACAGATAATAATATAAAATAACTCACAAGAATAATAAAATCTAAGTCACAGAAAAAAAAGCCTAAGTCATAGAAAATAAAAAAAATACATTACAGAAAATAAAAAAAAGCTACATTACAAAAAATTAAAAAAGCTAAATTACAAAAAATAAAAAAGATACATTAACCCCCCACTACAGAGAATAAAAAAAAATTGCACACCTGAAAAGGAAATACATACAAAATATATACATTATACATTACAATACAATACAATACAAATAAAATACAATAGCCCCTATCTAAAATACATAATACCCCCTTATGTAAAATACAATACCCCCTATGTGTAGTGTTAGCATTAAATAGGGCCAGGGTTGGGTTAATGGGGTATAGTTAGGGTTAATATTGTAGTGCTTACACTTTGTGCTGTGAGGGTCCTGGATGACCCTCATGACACTTATAGTGTTATTACATGGGTTACCTAGGGCCTCATTCAATTAACAGCCATAAAATGGCCGCAATGCTGCGATTCCTTGCGGCCATCTTACGGCCCTTTGTAGCGCTACTGCTAGCCTGTTATTCAAATGGACGGCGCCGCAAGGATATCCCCCTTATGGCCGTCTGCAAATCATGCAATCGTCCGCAAGCGTTTCCCCCGCGCCCGTAAATCTTGTTTTAAGGCCGCAAAGTCGGAAAACTGTAATTGCAAATATAAATTCAAGATAGCACTGTAAAGCTCTGTAAATGATAGGCATCATAATTTGGGACATGAGGATTAATAGCAACACCCTCTCAGGCTTGCACATCGCCCAAATCCAATATTTCATTTCCGGTTTCTTTTCCGTTCCAAGTCCTGCGGGCTCATCCTTGTTAAAACCTGTAGGGTTTGGAGGTTGAAGGCCGCAAACTCAAAGCATTTTAGAAGCCAATATATATTCAATCCCGCACTGCAAAGCACTGTAATGATGGGAAACACAATGGGGGGTGTGAGGCTAAATAGCAAAACATTCTCAAGCTTGCACATCGCCAAATTATACTTTGATTTTAGAATCCGTCCAAGTCCCACGAACTTCAATGACCAAGCCCGTAGCTCATTATTAAAGCTTGTACGTGCTTGGAGGTTGAAGGTATCCATTTTGTAACGTTTTTTGCAGACTGCAAAAACGTTTAAGCCTGTAACCCTAAAATGGAGGCCAAAGCATTACGGCCTCCAAATTAATAATTGTTAAAATTAGTTTAATATTCCTCATATGTTGGAATGGTCAACACACATACAGGTTCCATTGTAGCCTCTAAAACAGCTCTATAATAGAATATGTCACCCCAACATTGGCACACACAGCAAATGTGTTTTTACAACATGTGGCTGACATGAGCGCGCCGTCAGCATTGTGCAGTTCTAAGGTTTTGGACTATTGCGCGTCGATGAAAGGGCGCAAGTGATATGGCCTAATGCAACGAACCCTTCTAACCCTTGTAGCCGCAGCCTAATCTTAACCCTTACACCCCGCAGCCTAATCCTAATAATTAGATCCCATATCCTCCTGTCGGGCCTGCTGTTGTTGCTGCGCGCATATGTCGGCAGGCAGATGACAGCGCACATTCGATGCGCGCTCTAAAGTTGACCAACAATAGAATATACATCTCACTCATCACATCCACATTTGAGAACACAAATAGTTGCCAAATTAGACCGCCACATGGCATATATCAAGTACCAGGGGAATATTTCAATATATGTGGTTAAGTTCTTCAGTTGTGTCCGACTCTCTGTAACCATATGGACTGCAGCACATTCCAAAGTTTGAATGCCAAAGAGATTGGAGTGGGTTGTCAGTTGCTCCTCTAGTGGATTGGGATTTGTCTAATCTCTCTGCTATGACCTGCCCACCTACAAAAGCTCACAGCTTCATTCAGGTACACAAGCCCCTTCACCACCACCACTTAGCTACCCTCACCCACGTAAAATTGATAAATAGCAGAACAGATTGGAAGTTCCCTAAATGGAAATGGCTAGACATCTGGCACATGGCTACCACCAGGATGGGCGTAGCGGAGATTATCCCTGATCGCAGTGAGTGTACTGTCGATCCCCGAGCCTCTGGACAGTCTCCCTTTGTGTTTGCGGCCCTTCCTGATGGGTCTGAGTATATATGTGTGGTGTATGTTCCCCTGGTCCCCTTCAGCATTGCTAAGTAGTGGTGGTGGTGAAGGGGCATGTGTACCTGAATGAAGCTGTGAGCTATAACATGTAGGGCCACTGTAGGTGGGCACGTCAGAGCAGAGAGATCAGACAAGGTCCAATCCACTTGAGAAGGAACTTACAAATCACACCAGTATATTTACCATGCAAACCGTGAATAACAGCACAGGCAGAGACCTAGCTGAATGTGCTGAAGCTCAAAGGGTCACAGAGAGTTGGACACAACTGAAGAACTGAACAACATACATTAAAATGTTTCCCTGCTACTTGTGTAATTAGCAAAATAATTGTGTTACCAAATGTAGATGTGATGAGCGAGTTGTATATGCAATTAGATAGAGATTTCAGGGTTCACAATAGAGCTCATGTGCATGGAAAAGGGTTCATATGACCTCACTCATGTTTTACTCTTGCTATTGAATTGGGTAGCGTGGCTTTAATCATATTCTGCATGTTGCAGCATCGTTTGTTATTGACATGTGCATCACCATTACAACATATGATAACCAAAGGATATTTAGCCAATGCGTGTTCATTATTGGGCAACTAACTGTATTCAGACATATGCTAAGTGGTGAAGGGGTTTGTGTACTTCAATGAAGCTGTGAGCTATACCATGTAGGGCCAGTGTAGGTGGGTACGTCTTAGCAGAGAGGTCAGACTAATCCCAATCAACTAGAGAAGGAACTGGCAAACCACTCCAGTGTCACCTGTCCTATTCATTGTAGGCCCTCAGGGGAATGTTCCTACAACACTTGTCCTGGGTATTAACCCTATATTAGTAGTAGATCTGATATTTGGGATCATATGATATCTAAAGCTATTCTGACTCTTCAACAGTTTTATATGTATTGATCTATTGCATGTTAACTAGGGCTCATCAGTTTACATCTATAGGAATGTGACACTAATGTAATGCAAAATATTCATAACACACGGACACAGTCAGAACGGTCTAACAAAGCTTCATTTTTTTACACAGACCACAATCAGCAGTGGTCAAGATTGGGCATTCACATAATGGTATAACAAAGCTTTATTTGATAGACAGACCACAATCAGCAGTGGTCAAGTTAGAGCATTCACATAACGGTATAACAAAGCTTTATTTGCTAGACAGACCACAATCAGCAGTGGTCAAAACTGCATTAATATCATGGGTGTGGTGCGGGCGGGTCCTGGAAGAGCAAGAGGCTGGAAAAAAAGGGAAAACCTACAGGGGTCAATCTAATAGTCTAGAATAAGCATGATGCATAGCACCTACCAGGGTCACATGCGGTCACTACACCGCTGCAAACCGGAATCTGATGAAAAAAAGGATCCTCAGAAATCTCTCCATTTAACTGAAGAAACCATTTATGTGCATAGCACTTACAACTTGTAACTAGATCTGCTCAATGAAACAGATGATTCAACCTCTGGACTGTGTAATCCAATCCAGTTTCACACATACAGTGTGTTGACAAAACAAAAATCTGAAATAAGTGGTCAAATAAAAAAAAGCGGAGGAGGATAAAAAAAAAAAAAAAAGAATCACAATGTATGTACAGTACAGTTTTAAATACTGTACCAATATACCAACTCACCTGATTCCCATCTGCAAGCATTACTAACCATTAGCTAGGTCTGTGGTTAATCAGTAATATGGACAAATAGCTATTAATACGGAGAGGACACAAAGGTCAGCAGCCAGAATCACTGTTACTTACATCAGACCCAAGGATCTGTTCTCAGACTGATATTGAGGTCAGGATCAAATGCTTCACTAGTGCATATATTAATGCTGGCTGTCATTAACATGCCATTGTGAGACTTTGCAAGTCCACCGCCATAGCGGTATTCGTCTACATTTAAGCTAACAAGCATGTCTAAGATATCTGGCAACATGATGTCTACCTGAGAGGCACTGGGAAAATCTTACATTTCATATAATTCCTCCACAATGCTTGCAGATGCAGGAGATGCCTTCATGGACCTGAAAAAACAAAAAGAAAGAAGCAAAAAAAGACAAAACCTATCACAATAAGGCCTGAAAACATCATAGGGCCTGCAGCATCTCTTCTCAACAGCACTCCTTAGTGACAATTTATTGGTCACACTACTAACCAGAGTTTTGGATCTTGGCCTATGGGATGGTGATATTTCGGCCTCATTCAATTGCAATTTGGCCAATTGAATATAAGCACAGAGCATATTTTTTGGACAGAGGTTTTTAGTTAGTGAAGACCTTGCTTTTGGATAGAAGTGCACCAACTAAAAACATCTGTAAACAAATATGCTCTGTGCTTATACAGAGCACTATTCAATCACCCAAATCGCAATTGAATGAGGCCCTTGGTATGCAAATGGCTACCTCCCATTACATGGTCTATGATCCTCTTCTCTTTGGACACGTTGGGCCTCATTCAAATGCGATTTGGCCAACTGAATAGGGCTCTTTATAAGCACATTTTTTTGACAGAAGTTTTTAGTTAGTGAAGACCTTGCTTTTGGATATAAGTTCACTAACTAAAAACTTTGTTAAAAAATATATGCTCTATAAAGAGCCCTATTGCATTGGCCAAATCGCATTTGAATGAGGCCCGTTGTGTTAAGTTTAACCTGTCACCAATTGATGGTCACTGAGGAGTGCTGTTGAGAAGGCAAAAACATGTCTGCAGACCCTATGGGCGTCATTCAATTGCGATTTGGCCAATTGAATAGGGCTCTATATAAGCACAGAGCATATATTTAGTTACAGAAGTTTGTAGTTAGTGAAGAGCTTGCTTTTGCATAGAACATTACTAACTGCAAACATCTGTAAAAGAAATATGCTCTGTGCTGATATTTAGCCCTAAGCAATTGGCCACATTGCAATCGAATGAGGCCCTATGTCCTCCTCCGCTTGGGCCCAGGACCCACATTATCTGTGCCTATCCTCCGTCTCCCCACTGGTGGTGCTGGTGGGGGGCGGGCGGTGCAAGGCAGCTGGAATGCAGGTGGCGGACACATTATGGAAGGAAAGGTGGGGCCAGGCTGCTCCTGACGGGGAGAGTGGGAGATCCCCGTTGATGGTGGGCTGGGGACCATCTCCTGCCTGAGCAGCCTGACCTGAGGGTGCTCAGATGTGAGGTGGTGCCTACTCACCTCCCTGGAGAGCCTGGCCAGTCTGTGCGTCACATGAGAATTGTGGGCAGAGATGCTGGCTGCAAACCGGAGCAGGCTGGCCTCCATCCCCTGCATGCTGGCCTCCATCCTCTGCATGCTGGCCTCCATCCTCTGCATGCTGGCCAGCTGCTCCTGCATAACACCCTGAACGCACTGCATGACAACCAGCATCTCCACCTGCACAGCCTGGCTCTGTGGTGAGGTCACTCCTCCTGGGTGGGCCTGGTGAGGAGGTGTAGTGGGGAGGGTCTGGTCCCCAGCTGGAGCCTGGGGTGACATCGGTGTTGGGCCCGGTGGCGACTAGGCCGGCACACTGCTGTGTGGGGAAGGAGGTGTCGTCCCAAGGTTGTGGGAGGGCCCCAGAGCTAGCGAAAGTCTCTGGAGGATGGGCATAGTTGGGTCAAATGTTCCAGGGCTTGTGGCGGGTGAGTCTACCAGGTCAATGACCTGCCCATCCTTACACCTAGGGCCCTCCGATCTTTCTTCCTCCTCCCCCTCAGCCGAATTTTCCTGGACTAGGGCCGATGCCCCCGCCGCCTCTGGCTGGTCACAGGACCCAGACCTCCTCCTGGATGCTGAGAAGAAAGGTACATGTCATTAGTATGTTGATTAGCACATTGATATGTGACATATGTGACATCTAGCCTTGAATATGGATAATTCTCCTCTTTGCAACTCTGAATAGCTATCTTATACTAGCTGTTATCTATTGTTAGGTTTCTGTTCTTGATGGTTCTCGGCTCACAACGCTATCTGTATTACGGCTGCTGTCTGTAACTGCAAAGGCTGAACGGGAACACCAATACATGGACTCTCTGATACAGGGGTGTCCAAACTCTGTCCTGGATTGGAAGATATCCTTTCTGTGCACAGGTTGCACAGGATGACTGAAGAAGCGATTGACTCACCTGTGCGCAGCAGGGTTATCATCAAATCCAGGCATGTGTGTGGCCCTCCAGGACACACCTGTTCTATTGCTTGATTACTGTTGTGGTGACCAGGAATGACAGTGAATTGTCAGCTTCATGAATTTAATGATGCATCCATCTATCCCTTGTTAATTTCATGGAGCCGACATGTCAGTGTCCTTGTTGGTCATCATGTACATGTGTAGTGTGTGTGATGCACATGTGGTGGCATGTTGGGGTATGTCATAATTACCTGCCATGGAGGCTGGGTCCTGCTGGTCCACCGGGGCTGAAGCTCCAGCTGCGGCCGAGGATGCAATAATGGTCCTTGCAATCCTCTCATGGCCAAGGTAAGTGACCCTCCGCCCTTCGTCCTCCTGCGCCATCTTCCTCCTCACCAAGGCCCTGATGTCATCAAATCTGTGTTTTATTGACCGCAGACTCCGTTCACGGTCCGCCACACTATTCACCAAATGGAGCACCTGCTGCCAAGCATCAGCCCTGGGCCCAGCCTTAACTTCCCTCCCCCCCGAGGTGATGATGGGGCGGTCACGGATTGCCTCCAGGAGGACCATATTCTCCTCCCGGCTATAATTGTGGGCCCTGGACCTGCCGCCAGCCTCTTGCTCCCCCGACTGGGGTTGAGGACCCTCTCCTAATCCACTCTCCACCCTCTTCAACCTACTCCCCCTCTTCAACCTACTCCCCCTCTCCAACCTACTCCTCCTCTCCAACCTACTCCTCCTCTCCAACCTACTCCTCCTCTCCAACCTACTCCTCCTCTCCAACCTACTCCTCCAATCCACCCTACTCCTCCAATCCACCCTACTCCTCCAATCCACCCTACTCCTCCAATCCACCCTACTCCCTCCTACTCTCTCTTCCCTACTCCTTCCACCTCTCTCCTCCCTACTCCTTCCTCCTCTCTCCTCCCTACTCCTTCCTCCTCTCTCCTCCCTACTCCTTCCTCCTCTCTCCTCCCTACTCCTTCCTCCTCTCTCCTCCCTACTCCTTCCTCCTCCCTACTCCTTCCTCCTACTCTCATCCCCTTCTCCTCCTCCTCTTCTCCTCTTCCTCCCTCCTCTTCTCCTCCTCCCTCCTCTTCTCCTTCCTCTTCTCCTCCTTCCTCCTCTCCTACCTCCTCCTCCTCCCTCATCTTCTCCTCCTACCTCCTCTTCTCCTCCTACCCCCTCCTCTTCCCCACCTCCACGACCCAGGACTCTCTGCCACTCCTCTCCCCCAACTTTCCCCTCCTCGCCCCTCTGCTCCTCTCCCTCCATCACCACCTGAAAAGAAAAGAAAGAGAAATTAAGAAATGTTTGAGTGAGTTTGCCTGCTCCCCCCCCCCCCCCCGTCCCCCATTCTGATCGCCTATAACACTTTTTCTGCTTGTATATCATTGTTGTAACTGTAGTAATCCACCTTTAGTGGACAGAGCCAGTGACAGAGCAGTGGGAGGGGTGTACAGCACCTCTCACTCTGGACCTGAGTGGTGCTGATGAAACACGCTAGATCCAAACTTTCATAACCAATGTGGAAAGGTCAGTTACAGTTCGCATATATACAAGGTATGTGGCTATTTACTGTGTGCCTCTATCATGTGTGGGGAGTGGCCCATGTCTGAGGCCACTAATATCCTGTCTGCATTATACCTGCACATATTCCTGGGCGTGGTACCTATCCTGAAGCCATCTTCTGTACCAGAGGAAGTACAAACTACATGGTCCCCATTGAAGAAGCAGGTTGTAACACCTATGTGTCTTGCAAATATGTGTAATCTAGAAATATGTGTAGGTCTTAAGTGTAGAAACGTATGAATTAGAATACAAAACAGAAAAAAATAAAAATAAATTACCTCCCTCCACCAAACTCCTCTCCCCACAAACACCTCCTCTCCAAACCTATAAATAATAAAAAAACACAATTGTACTTCTCTCCAGTGTACTCAGTAAATGTAGGAAGTGTAAACACCTAAAAATAATTTAAAACACAGCTTGATTGGATGAAAAGTATGTACAATGCAACTTACCTCCCTCCAAACAACTCCTTGCCAGACAAAATCCGATTCAAAATCAAAAAACCTATTAACAATAAAAAAAAAGCAATTTTAATTCTTTACATTGTACTCAGTAAATGTAGTAACTGTAAACACGTAAAAAGAACATAAACCGCAACTTGATAGTAAAGCAAGTACCTCCCTCCAAGAGTCCTGCTCCAATAAGC
Organism: Discoglossus pictus; assembly: GCA_027410445.1. NCBI lineage: Eukaryota > Metazoa > Chordata > Amphibia > Anura > Alytidae > Discoglossus > Discoglossus pictus. The sequence goes on along the minus strand of CM050170.1, from coordinate 31,647,269 downwards.
TAACAAGCTCCAGGAACTGCGTGCTACTTCGGCAGAAATCACAACACAGTCAAGGCATCGGCGTTTGTCAATCAGATTTAAAACCTCCCACTGTCAATCAAATGGTCTATCCTGTAAATGATTGGCTGTGAGACCTGTGGCGCACTGCGTTATTCTGCTATTGGATGGTTCGGGCCGGTTGCGGCTAGGCCGACCCCCTTCCAGCTTGCGAGCGCACCTGATTGTCACGGCCTTGAGTCTCAAGGCCGTGATTTGCGCCCGGATAGATATTACATTTAAGGCTACATCCGTTGCAGGTCTCACGATGCACTTACGGGTTTAGAATGAAATTGGGCTGCAAGGGCTCTAAAAGTATTGATGAAGCAATAAAAGGCATTAGAATTACTGGCACAGCAATCCCCAAATATGAAAATAAAAGATATATTTTTATTGTCATGTAAATCCTCAATATGGCTGCCATACTAACCCTTTAGCACTCACAAAGGCTAGAATGTGTCCCCTAAACATATCAACATCATCTGATTTACATCTCACTCATTTGGGAACACGAATAGTGGCTATATTTCAACGCCACATTACATAGATCAAGTAGCATGGGCCCAAATTAAAAATGTGGGCCAAAAGATTAGGGGTTACAAATTAAACTGGCTAAACCAATCCATGATCAGGGAAATTCAACATGATCAAGCTCAGATACACCAGTGAGCAATTCCAATGGTGAAATCCACCAGGATAGACAGCTGCGGTAATTAGCAAGCTATTTTTTTTTTATCAGTTCTGTGAGGCAGTGCAGTGTTTCCTGTGCTCGTTTATCATTGTACAGGTGAGTAGGCAGGGTCTATTTTAACAAGGGAAGAGCAAGCTTGGGAGCTTGCAAACATTTCTAGTGTAGTTAGTGTGTAGGAGATTGAATAAAAGGGAGGAATTCAAAGAAAAGAGGTATTATAAGAAGTAATAGAAAACAAAAATACATATTTTTTTTGTTTTGTTTGGGTTAAGGTAGAAAAGCAATCTTTATACAAATACATTGGATTGTTTTCTCACTGTATTTTTGTAACTGATTCAAAATGAGTCAGTCCAGTGGCAACCTCTCTCAGTGTACATCTTGGCATATGTATGAACTGCTGGAGCAACTGATCCAGGATCCATACCTCTGTGACAGCTGTGAGCATGTTGCCTCTCTGGAAGCTCAAACTGGAGAACTGGAGAGGAGAATTGCAGCACTTAGTGATATTAATCCACTGGGAAGGGAGTTGGTGCTCACTGAGCACAGTTTTGCTGGGCCTAGCATGGAAGGTGGAGATGAGGCTAGGAGGACATCCAGGGAGGTAGCTGGGTTACAGTTAGAAGGGGAATCAGGGGGAACAGGAGGAGGAGTTAAGCCAGTTCTGAGTTGGCAAACACCAACAGATTTGCCCAGATTGAGTGAAAGTGTTGGGGATATCCATTCAGGAATGGCAATGGTAGGGGACTCTATTATTAGGAAGGTAGACAGGGTGATTTGTCACCCAGATCCCAGAAATCGAACAGTTTGCTGTCTCCCGGGTGCTCAGGTTCGTCATGTTGTGGATCGGGTAGACAAATTATTGGGAGGGGCTGGGAATGAACCAGCGGTCTTGGTAGATATTGGTACCAATGACAAAGTTAGTGGAAGATGGAGTGTCCTAAAGAATGATTTTAGAGAACTAGGTAATAAGCTGAAGGCAAGGACCTCCAATGTAGTATTTTCTGAGATACTACCAGTGCCACGTGCTTGCTCAGGGAGGCAGAAGGAGCTTAGGGAGGTTCATGCGTGGCTAAAGATGTGGTGCACTAAGGAGGGGTTTGGGTTTTTAGAGCACTGGGCTGACTTCTCACTTCGGTACAATCTCTACAGTAGGGATGGATTGCACCTTAATGATGAGGGAGCTTTTGTACTAGGGGATAGGATGGCAGAAAGGCTGGAGGAGTTTTTAAAGTTTTTAAACTAGTAGATGGGGGGGAGGGACTAGATATAAGTAATGGGATAGAAAGTGTAGAGGGTATAAGGGATGAATTAACAACTCATAGGGGAGGAGATGGGGAGGGGTAGTATAGTCAATAGGGAGGTAGTACTAAGTGTGGTAACTTGTCTTCCTTGCATGGTAATTCAGGACCTCCTTAAACAGGTCTAGGTGGGAGGGCTGGGAGTCTTTGCTTCCCTCCCACAATTGCTGGAGGAAGTGATGCAACTAAGGGTATATCCACGCAGGAAACTGCTGTTGCTTCCTGTTTCTTCCTGGATGGTGATGTTGATGGTGGATGGTGATGGCCTAACCGTGGGTGAGATCAAGCGTGTGGGGAAGGGGATTACTATATAGGTAGATAGATTTAAAAAGGGTTGTTGCTCCGTGGGTCTGGGCTGTGTGTTGTGATACATTTATAGTATTGTGTTGTTGCCTTTTAATAAATACCTTTTAATGTAGACGAACCTTGTGTAATATATATATATATTAATTTGGTGATACACCACATTTGGCGACCACGAATTTTAGACTTCTACAAAGGTTATTTATGAGGTAATATCACATTAATAGATATTCAGATTTATTTTTTGGGGGAAGAAAAAAAAAAGTACTTTGTCTAATTATCCTCTGCATGGGAAATCAAGTGCTGATTGTGTGTGGAGTTGGGCCTCCATTTTTAATATACAAGCTTGGGCTTTAGGCCTCAATTATTATTTTTAATCCTTTATATCGTACTAGCTTCTGAGTTGAGTTTTGTTCGTACTAGCTTATTTTGCTACATAAAACAAAGATATCATACAGGTTGTTTGTGTGGGTTTATCTGAGTTGAGTTTTCTTGTGCTTTTGACTATCAAAGTACAGGCCTAGCCCTGCATTTGAATACAATATAGTAGGCTCCATGCGGCTTCTTGTGGTATTTGAATGCGGATTTGATTCCTAGTTTGGCCTACATTTTAATATACAAGCTTGGGCATCAGGCCTCAATTATTATTTTTAATCCTTTATATCGTACTAGCTTCTGAGTTGAGTTTTGTTCGTTCTAGCTTATTTTGCCACATAAAACAAAGATATCATACAGGTTGTTTTTGTGGGTTTATCTGAGTTGAGTTTTGTTGTGCTTTTGACTATAAAAGTACAGGCCTAGCCCTGCATTTGAATACAATATAGTAGGCTCCATGCGGCTTCTTGTGGTATTTGAATGCTGATTTGATTCCTTGTTTGGCCTACATTTTAATATACAAGCTTGGGCATCAGGCCACAATTAGTTTTGTTGTGTGTTTCAAATACCTGAGTTTGTTAATACTATTATTTTTTTTTTTTATTTTTTTTTTTTTTTTAATTCTCTTCTTTCTTTTTCTTTCTCTAATCCTTTATCATAGTACAGGCCTGGAGAAAAATAAATAAATAAACCATTTTAAATCTTATATATATATATATATATATATATATATATATATATATATATATATATTATTTCAGGCGTGCATTTTAATACACTATAGGCTTCCATACCTTATACATTTTGGGTGTCTTGCATATCCTAGTTCAGGTATATCTCCTACCCTGCAGGCCTTGCTATTATATTCTATTTTTCTACATATTACACCTGGCCTACTGAATAGTAATCAACTATTGTTGGCTACTCAGAAGCATGCTACTTTAGTCGCAAATTGATTTGGATTCTTACTTGGGTGAGTAAAAGAGTAGGAATGTCTTTTCAAGGGGCCAAATACTTTCCCACAGAAGTGCGTGAGTACTTTAGGAAACATATTCAAAAACATGATGGTCCATATGAGCTTCCAGAGCCAGCAAACCCAGACAGTGAAAAAGAGGAGAGATTAATGGATGTTCTAACACAAATTGTAAATAACAAAAAGTATAAAACAAAGAAGAGAAAAAGTTTGGTCACACAAGCTGTTGTAGCCACAATAGGGGGCCTAATAGACTTAGTTGTAGAATTACGGCAGCATAATTTGGAAACAACAAATAAAATGGAGGAAGCAATGGACAAAAGGGATTGTTTAAAAATTGCAGCTTTGAGAACAACTACAATTGTTGGGGAACTAGAAAGGGAGTTAAGGGAAATAGAAGAGCAGAGGGATGCTTATGGAGTAAAAATAACAGAACTTCAAAACATAATAATGGACTATAAAAATAAAAGAAAGTTAGAAGGGATAAAAGGAGTCAGAGACATTGCCAAAATATATCCAGATCTGGATATGTTCGTGGCACAAAATAAAGAACCAGTGCCGAAAATGAACCAAGATAGAAAAGATTTCTTATGTTATTCTGTTCCACAAGTAGATACCATACCACAAGCACCAGTTATTGTTTCAGAATTATTTAATGCAAGGCAAACACCTACAGGATTTTCTATGCAGACTCGACCGATGTCTATGGCAGATAAAGACAATTTTCAGAAATGGTGGGGAAGTATGCCAACTAACAACTTTAATACGTTTACACATTGGTTTATGAGGGGAGCAGATAGAGCTAAAAAAGAAGGTCTTAACTTAGAGGAATGGACAGAACTGTTAGAATACGCTATGGGTCCTTTGGCTAGTAGACTATTGGGATTTAATAACAGTGTGTCTGATCAGGCAGGAAGAATTGCTGCAACTAATTTCTATCTACTTAGCATAGAGAAAGAAACAGCAAATATTTCCATGAGGACAACAGATGGTCCTAGAGAGGTAGCTCAAAGGATATTTTTTTGGTATACTCTACGACAACCTCAACAGCCTCTAGTGCTGGGCTCACCAGAACATATAGCAAAAGTAATGGAAGCCCTTCCCCGGGAGTGTCAAGAATTTGTCAGGCTTTTTGATCCAACACCAACAGACTTGGAAATGGTATTAACTAGAGCTGATAAGTGGTGGATCAAGCATCCTTTCACAGAACAGGCCTGCTCTGTTTCAGCTGTAAAAACATTTAAGGTCGAGTCTGGTAGAGATATAGATGGTAAATGGAGAAACCAGACGTGGGATGTACCCCAGTTATGAAGAAAGACTAGCAAAATTAAACTTATTTTCGCTAGAAAAAAGGCGTCTAAGAGGAGATATGATTACGTTATTTAAATACATCCAGGGTCCATATAAGGCTTTGTCGAGTGAGCTTTTTGTAGCAAGAGATTTTCAACTGACAAGAGGACATCCGTTGAGGTTAGAGGAAAAAAGATTTCACCTTAAACAAAGAAAAGGGTTCTTCACAGTTAGGGTGGTTAAACTGTGGAATTCTCTACCAAAGGAGGTGGTGACAGCGAATTCGATAGACAACTTCAAAAAGGGGTTAGATATATTTCTGAATAAAGAGGGCATTCAAGGCTATCCTAGATAACTAGCAAGGAATATTGATCCAGGGAGAAATTTGATCGCCAGTTTCTGGGGTCAGGAAGGAATTTTGCTTTTTTTCCCCCTTATGAGACAATTGGCAAAGTTTCAATGGGTTTTTTTTTATGTTTGCCTTCCTCTGGATCAATTAACAATAATTAACAATTAACAATAATAATAAATAGTCCAAATTAAAAAGATCAATAGAGATCTAAAAAGGTTGAACTTGATGGACTAACTCTTTATTCATTCTCCAATACTATACTATTATTAATTATTTAATCAATAATTTAATTAATAACTAATCCGCATATTGCAGATCAGAGGAGATCTTAACAGGTTGAACTTGATGGACTGAAAGTCTTTTTTCAACCTTAATTACTATGTAACTATGTAACTATGTAACTATGTAACAAGAAGGATGATCAAAACTGGAGACCAAAACAGAACTTTGACAAAAGATGGAGAGATCCACCTAGGGACTATAGGAATAGGGATGGCAGCAACTGGAGGGCTAATCAGGAGGGAAAGAGAAACGGTAACATGGGCTATTGGGAACTCAGGAGACAGAAGGATAGGATAGAAGAGGAAAATCACATACTTAAAAACAAGGTAGCTGAGTCAGAGAGGAAATTGAAGGAAAATGAGGCAAAGATGATAAAAGAGGGACAGAGTAGAAGTGAGTCACAATGACAAATCCCAACCCCTGCGCCTCAGCATCTCATTCACTCAGCTAATTTAACCATGGATGAGGCAGGTCGGCCTACCAGTTATACAGTCATCGCAGGGGTAGGGAAAAATATGTTGGTAGATACAGGAGCAGCAGTTACAATGACCAACAGGGTCAAAAATGGGAATTCTTCAGTAAGTATTATGGGAGTTACTGGGAATCCACAGGAGGTTAGAGCAGGTCCAATTGATGTAGCAGTTGGAGAAAAAACAATACAAGTAGAAGCAATAGTGGGTTGGCCAGAGGAAATATTGGGAATAGAAGCTTTAAAAAAAGGAAATTTCATTGTAGATCTTGCCAATTTTTGTTTGTGGAAGACAGAAAAGGTGAATCAGGTAAGTACAGAGTTGACGAAAGGGGTTGTGCTCCCAATGGCATATATTGTCTCTCCGATAAAAAGTCTGAAAAAAAACAAACTGAAACTAGACGGACAACCAGAATGGCTGCAGAAGCTAATCCAAGACATACCTGTTTGGGCTACAGATAAATTAGACTGTGGAAGAATGAAAGGAATGGTCTCGTTGGAAGGAGGAGACCCACAATGGCAAAGCAATATCCAGTCCCAAGAGAATCAGTGGCATCAATCACCGAGATGATAGAAATACTGGAGAGACGTGGAATAATTAAATCTGGAAATGGGTATGCATGTAACTCACCATGTTGGCATGTGAGAAAAGCTGTGTTAAAAGGGAATGGTGATGAAAAAGCAGCCTCATCATGGAGACTTACCATTGATTACAGGGCCGTGAACAAACTTGCAAAAAGATATTTTTTATTTTTTTGTTTGTGTATGTATATGTTTCTAATGATGGAATCTAGTGTTCCCACAGAGCAAAGATGCGTGTCAACAGAAGATTGTGGTGGATCCTTGTTACAGGATGGATAAGTATAAGCTGTATCACAGTAGGAATGGGGAGACAGGCAATAAGGCCAGAAGATACCGCAAATAAGGGAGAGAGTTTGAAAAGATTGGAGTTACATTACGTTCAAGCAGATAGATTTATTTGGCCCAGGGAATTGGAAGTAAAAGAGGGTGGAGGGTTACAAGTAAACATTATTTTGCCACATAATAGTACCAGGGGATTAGCTCTTAGAGCTCCAATAGAAGGGAGGTTTACAAATACTACAGTAGTAGTGAGTAACTTAACATTAGAAGAAGGTGGAGAATGGGACGCTGCAGTTATAGCTGCCCAGCCTGACCTAGAGGAATTCTGCAATTTTGATACTGGAAAGGGGTGTGTTCTAACAATAGATGAAGTATTTGTCTCTGTAAAGGAGCTGCAACGTTGTAAAGATCAGAAGAAGGTACCATGGCCAATAGGCGGATTGGTGGTGGTACCAACACATGAAACAGTTGTGCAAGGGGTTGGGTGGACTTACTACCCAATAATTCTAAATTTTAATGATTTTTCTATTCCTCCAAAGTGCCTAGAATCACAGCGGCAGTGGTTTAAGCAAAGTATACAAGAGACCATCATTGAGTGGACCGGAGCAGGGAGTCGAGACAAACGGGACACATTTGCAGCCCTTTTAGTAGGAGTCGGAACTGGATTGGGAGTATGGAATTCAGCAGACATCATTGGACTGAACAGCAGGATAAACTCCCTTACTGATGGCATGGGACATGCTATGAAAATAGGTGGAGTAGCTGACTCCCTTATAGTGAGTAGACTGATAGACAATGTTGATGACATACACACCATTGCCAACAACCTGCATCTAGTTGAGGAAAATATTGCTTCCATTGCTAACAGCATTAAGAATGAAATAGTGGGAACTGCCATTTTCTGTTCTATGATTGGAGGAAAGCTGTTGGCAGATTTAAAGGAAACTATTAAAGACATCCAGGAAAACAAGTGGGCAAGACAAATCAATGCAACAAGGATTATCACGTCATTGAAAAGAAAAGGAGTGGACATCACTGAGGACAATCTTAAATACAGCTATATTGAAGGCCCAGATCAATGGATGCCACATGGACTACAATCTGGGACAATAGGACTAATCCTGGCAATTCCCCGTTGGGAGGGGCAGGCAGAGCAACTGAACTTTATACATAGCATTGGCACGTTAAGTGATGGAATCTACAAGCAACACTTCCCATCAAAAAGACTGGCCACTATTACAGGATTGGAGATGGATGAAAGCTGTTGCAGGAAATCTCAACACCGATGGCTGTGCAGTTGTGTTTGGGAGAAAGGAGCTGAGGAGGATGGCTGGGTGCAGTTGATAAAAGAAAACCTGGTGCAAGAGGTGATCCGCATAGGTTGACATTGCATGCTTTATCGGCCACTCTGAATATAGGACAGTTGATGAAATATGTTTGGTGGAAGAAGGGTCTTGTATCATGGTTCCATCAAGAAACCTTACCACCGAAATGATCAATTTTACTGCAAATGCAGATTGGACAAATTTGACAATGAAGCTTTTTCCCCCAATTCCAAAGCTTACCTTGGAACTTCATGAGTTAGTAAAACGTACCAAACAACAACTACACCGCATCAGCTTACTGCTGGAACAACAGAATACTACAAAAAACGTTGAGCATCCCTGGTGGGGAATTCTTACCAATGCAGAGACACATCCAGTCCTACGAACACTGTCGCTGGTACTCATGTTCATTCAAGTATTAACGACAATTATAATAATATACTTTTGTGTGGCAATGAAACAAATGAGGAAGAAACTTGCAAGGAGGATATATAATTTGTCTTTTTCCTCTTCTTTCTCTCTCTCATACATTCTTCAATAAAGTTTTACATTGCACATACATAAACATTTATCACACACTCTCACCTAAATTCTATAAGTTCTGTTTCTGTGTAATATGTGGATTGACAGCAATAGGAAAGTACAGGAGAACTTATGTCGCTGAGGGAACTATTCCGGAGGGACGGTGGGTTGAATTTCTCCTGTATATCATGTTTTTGCTCCCACTAGGTTCTCCTGTACTAGAGGGATAACTAGAAAACTGAGCAACATAGAAGAAGAAAAAGTGAGGGAATGTGGTAACTTGTCTTCCTTGCATGGTAATTCAGGACCTCCTTAAACAGGTCTAGGTGGGAGGGCTGGGAGTCTTTGCTTCCCTCCCACAATTGCTGGAGGAAGTGATGCAACTAAGGGTATATCCACGCAGGAAACTGCTGTTGCTTCCTGTTTCTTCCTGGATGGTGATGGTGGATGGTGATGGCCTAACCGTGGGTGAGATCAAGCGTGTGGGGAAGGGGATTACTATATAGGTAGATAGATTTAAAAAGGGTTGTTGCTCCGTGAATCTGGGCTGTGTGTTTGTGATACATTTATAGTATTGTGTTGTTGCCTTTTAATAAATACCTTTTAATGTAGACGAACCTTGTGTAATAAATATATATATATATTAATTTGGTGATACACCACACTAAGTAATTCAAGTACAGTGGCAGGCACTTCAGAACTACAGACTCATAACATAAGGTGTATGCTTGCTAATGCCAGAAGCTTGCCAGGAAAAAGGGAGAGTTAGAATTATTAGGAATTCATGGAAAATGGGATTTAATAGGCATTACTGAAACGTGGTGGGATGAATCTCATGACTGGACTATTAATCTGGATGGTTATAACCTTTTTAGAAAAGATAGAGGCAATGGTAAACGAGGAGGAGGGATTTGTCTGTATGTTAAGCCTGAATTTAAGCCTATAGTCAGAGAAGATATTTATGGTGGAACTAGCAGCAACAGTGAATCTTTGTGAGTTGAGCTAAATAGTGGAGGAGCTAATTCTAAACGCATATTGGTGGGAGTATGCTATAAACCCAAAATATAATTGAAAGTGAGGAAATACAATTATTGTTACAGATTGGAAATGCAGCTAAGCACAGGCAAGTTTGAATAATGGGAGACTTTAATTACCCTAAAATAAACTGGATATATGAGAGCAGCAGCTCAGCTAAGGGGAGCAGGTTCTTGAGTATACTCAGGGATCATTATCTGACCCAGGTAATACAAGAACCTACTACAAATGAGGCCATCTTGGATTTAGTCATCACAAGTAATATTGATATATTATCAAATGTTAAAATAGGGGAACCCTTGGGGAACAGTGATCACAACACAGTATCATTTGAGATTGTATACAAAAAACAGAGTTGTAAGGGGCCAACAAAAACTATAAATTTTAAAAGGGCTACAACATATAGACAAGGATAAAGAACTTTAAAGAACAGGGAAAAATACTGAAAATAAATGGACAACATTCAAATCCTTTCTAAATATACATACTCATCGACATGTATTATGTGGAATTAAAATGAATAGGAGTAAATCATATCCCACGTGGCTTAACAATGACTTAAAGATCATGATAAGGAAAAAAAAACATGCATTAAAATTATACAAGAAGGAGGGAACAGAGGCAGCTTTATATGACTATAAGGAAATCAAGGGATGCAAAAGGGCTATTAGACTGGCTAAAATAGAAAATGAGAAGTCAGTTGCAAGGGAAAGTAAGACTAACCCTAAAATATATTTTAAATATATTAATGGGAAGAAGGCGAGGAAGGAAGCTATAGAAACATTACAATGTGACACAGGCCATCTGATAATTAGTGACCAGGAAAAGGCAGATGAGCTAAATAATAATTAGTGACCAAGAAAAGGCAGATGAGCTACACAAGGGAGGTACCAGTGGTTGGGACACCGCAACAAAATGGGACTACACAACCATCACTAAATAATTGGTTAACGCAGGAAGAAATCCAAAAGAAATTGGAGAAAATAAATGTTAATAAAGCCCCAGGTCCTGATGGAATACATCCAAGGGTACTGAGGGAGCTGGGTTCTGTAATAGCCAAACCATTATATCTAATCTTTCAAGACTCACTCACCACAGGGTCGCTACCAGATGACTGACGAAAAGCAGTGGTGATATCTATATTTAAGAAGGGAGCAAGAGCAAATCTGGGGAATTATAGACCACTGAGCCGCACATTTGTAGTTAGGAAGCTTTTAGAAGGGTTAATAAGGGACAGTATACAATGTCTATTTGAACAAGATCATAGGTAGCAGTCAACACGGATTTATGAAGGATAGGTCATGTCAGACCAATCTAATTAGTTTCTATGAGGAGGTTAGTAGGAACTTGGATCAGGGCAACTCAGTGAATGTAGTCTTTTTGGATTTTGCAAAGGCTTTCGAAAAAGTGCCACATGGGAGACTTTTGAGCAAACTAAGGGATACATGAATTGCAGTAAATATCTGCTTATGGATCAAGAGCTGGCTAAAAGACAGGAAGCAAAGGGTTGTTGTAAATGGAACATACTTTGATTGGACTAATGTGGTAAGTGGGGTTCCTCAAAGTTCAGTATTAGGTCCTCTTCTTTTTAGCATATTTATTAATGATGTAGAAGTAGGACTCAAAAGAAGTGTCTCAATTTTGCAGATGACACTAATTTGTGCAAGGTTATTCAGATAATGATGTACTTTCCCTACAAAGGGATTAGCATAAATTAGAAAAATGGGCCGTTAATATGCAGATGAGATTTAATACAAATACATGTAAGGTTATGCATTTGGGAAGGAAAAATAGCCATGCAATTTATAATCTTAATTGAGCAAATTTAGGGGTATCTGATATTAAAAGGGATTTGGGAGTACTTGTGGACAACCACCTAGGTAGCAGTGCTCAATGCCAAGCAGCAGCTGCAAAGGCAAGTAAAATAGTAGCATGTATTAAGAAGGGTATAGAAGCAAGGGAAGCAAATATAATTCTACCACTATACAAATCCCTAGTACGCCCTCATTTGGAATATGGAGTACAATTTTGGCCACCACTTCATAAAAAGGACATTTTAGAGCTGGAAAAAATACGGAGAAAGGCAACAAAACTAATAATGGGAATGGAGGGGCTAAGTTATGAAGAAACCGAATTAAGCTTATATAATTAACCGAATTAAGCTTATTTTCCCTAGAAAAATGGCATCTACGAGGGGATATGATTACCTTATTTAAATACATCCAGGGTCAATATAAGGCTTTACCAAGTTAACTTTTTGTAGCAAGAGATTTTCAACTGACAAGAAGACATCCCTTGAGGTTAGAGGAAAAAAGATTTCACCTTAAACAAAGAAAAGGGTTCTTCACAGTTAGGGGGGTTAAACTGTGGAATTCTCTACCAAAGGAGGTGGTGACAGCGAATTAGATAGAGAACTTTAAAAAGGAGTTCGATATATATTTTAAATAAAAAGAGGGCATTCAATGTTATCCTAGATAACTAGAGAGGGAATACTGAACCAGGAAGAAATTTGATCTCCAGTCTCTGGGGTCAGGAAAGAATTTTGCTTTTTTCCCCCTTATGAGACAATTGGCAAAGTTTCAATGTTTTTTTTTTGTTTGCCTTCCACTGGATCAATTAACAATTAAAAACAAGAAGTCCACATATTAAAAGGATCAGACGAGATCTAAAAAGGTTGAACTTGATGGACTAACAGTCTTTATTCAACCTCAAATACTATGTAACTACTATGTAACATCATCAGACAGGCATTAGCAAGTCTGAACCATCATGGATAGCAGCAACCTGAGTATGGTGTATAGGTATGTGAGTAGAGTGCAGCATCATAGGAATGGATATTTGTTTGCAGAGTGGAAACCGGATGTAAGGTGTGCGGCTTAGGAGTGGCTGAGGGGTGACAGAGAGGGGCAGCTGGGAGTGTATGTGGGTGAGCATGCTGATGCAATCCATGGTGGCAAGTGGCTCATCACAGGATATGCCTAGGGTCATGGTGGGGGGTCAGGTAGGGGAGAGAGCTCCAGTGGCACAGGGACAGGGGGATGTGAGGGCACCTGCAGACAGGGAGGAGGACCTTGATGTGGGTGATCAGCTGTTGGGGGGGCCAGATGAGGGACCCCTGGAGGGTGTGGCACATCAAGTGGGGGCTCCTGTTCAGCCAGACCCACAGGGGGGGGGGGAGCAGGGCCAGGAGCCTGTCAGGAGGCTTTTTGCACCCAGGGTGTACAGCGAGAGAGTCACATTAGAGGGGTTAAATGATGTGGAAGTGTATGAGCATTTTAGGCTAACCCGTGCCAGCCTGGAGGAGCTCTATGCAGTCCTGAGGGAGGACCTGGAGTCTTCCTCACAGACCAATTGAGCCATCCTAGGCATGACACGGATGTTAGCCGCCATACACATCCTATCACCTGGTAGTTTTCAGACCACTGCTAGCATAGTAGGAGGAATGTCTCAGGCAAGCCTTTCAAGGTCCTGAATACATTCCGCCATGGTATTGTTCCGAAAACTGCCAGATACATCAGTTATCCCCCACACTGTGAAAGACATCTTGAAGGTCAAAGCGGATTTATTTTGAATAAGAGGTATTCCCAATGTGCTCGGTGCTATAGATTGTACACATGTAGCATTGATACCTCCTAGAGATCAGGAAGCGCTGTACAGAAATCACAAACACTATCATTCCCTGAATGTACAGGTTGTTTGTGATGCAGACATGTGCATACAAAGTGTGATTGCAGGCTTCCTAGGAAGTACTCACGATGCCCATATCTGCATCAGTCATCCACCCATCGCTATTTTGAGTCCGGACAAGCTTAACCTGGGTGGCTACTGGGTGAGTATCCATAAAGGAACACAGGCAAGCATATCTAACCAAGAGCGAATCCCCTAACATATACATCATGTTTCACTGTTATGCTATGACGTTGGCATGTGACTAAGGGGTTAACACAACTTTCGAGCGCACGACAAATGCGCACAGTCGCAAGCACCAATAGACAAAATTGCGTCCGTCAATAGCGCACCCGAAATCTGCACGCAGGAGTTAAGATAAGGACTTCAGGGTGGACGTAGGGGTTTTAGGGTTAGGGGTCTTTGGGTTAAGGGTTAGGGTTCTGAGTGTTAATGTTAGGAATGGGGTCTCAGTGGTTAGGGTAAGGCATGGGGTCTGAGGGCTTGGGTTAGAGGGGTTCGGGCCGTTAGACGATATATTCTATAACTTGCGCTCTTTTAGCGACGCACATTTGCCACCCGAATTTCAACAGCGCGCTACTGTTGGCACGCTTCTGTCAGAGCCGTATTGTCCGGGCTCATTTGCCCTGTGCCCTAAAGTAGGGGTGTCGACTAAGGGAGTACCACTGACTGAGCTATTGCATCATAGCTTGTTGATGTGCTGAACCCAATGTGACCTGGTCATAGGAGTAGGAAGTTCCAACGCAGAGATCCCTAAACTAACGTCACATGAATCATTGTGTATATGTACAGATGCTTTAACGAGCATCACAACATCAGATTCATATCTACATCTCCCATTTTTGTTTCCTTCAGGTGACACAGGATATGGGTGTTTGCTGTGGGTTTTGACCCCTGTGAGCATTCCACACACAGATGGGGAGATTTACAATGCGGACCATGCCAGAATCCGGAATGTAATAGAGCGCACCTTTGGCCTCCTGAAGATGTGCTTCAGATGTTTACATTCCACTGGCGGGGCGCTAGAGTATAAACCAGTTAAGGTTTCTCACATCATCATGGCCTTCTGTTGTCTGCACAATATAGCAGTACAGGCAAACTGTCTGGGGAACATTGATGATGCTCTGCTGGAACCGGAGGAGCGTCCAGTACCAGCCCCTGGTGTGGATAACGTTCAGGGGTCACGACTACGTGCCCACGTCATTCGTGAGTACTTCCCATGTAAGTCTGAAACAAATAACAACCAACTATAATGTACCTTGATTATGGTTACTAATACATCTCTTTTCTCCTTCCCCATTGTCATACAGAATATCCAACAGTCCACAGTAGAGGAGAGCTTTGTGATCTAACGTATGTCTCGTGATGCATTATTAACACTGGATCAACTACAGCCTGCTCTGATATCCGTTAATGGTAAGTATGCACACATTTCCATGCACATCATACATACTGATATCTGCAAACCTCCAGAAACTAAGCTAAATGGATGGTCTGATGTATTCCACAATGTCAATGGATATAGGCCACACAATCGTATTTGAAAATCTCTTCATAGAACAGTAATGTTCCCATTGTCTGATCATGCTAATCCAAATCCCATTGAGGTCAATGCAATTCATAGCAATCTGGGACTATGAACATACCAGCATATTGTAAACCATAATCAATGTTCAGCATCGGATGCAAAGAGAGGATCTCTCCTGTTATGTGTCAGCGAATGCCGGCAAAAGCATTCTCAGTCAGATAACAGGAATGGCCTCAATGATGTGTTAACATTTTAAACTAGGAATCATTGTGCAATATATCATGTACAAAGTGGATTGTGTGACTCATATCATCATATTGCCATTACAGAACTGCTGCCGTGTGTCAAAACATTGTTTGCCCACACAGACATGGGAAACGACCTGTACAGCAACAGAACATCAGCTGCATCAATGTCGTCTAGATTGGAAGTGAGCATTTGGGAAACATGTGCATGTATGCATGAGAGGAAATGACTAACAACTCTATTAATGTAGGCCTAACTTTCTTTTCTCCAAGACATCCCCTACGTATTGCTGAAGCGTTCAGAAAAGCTTATCGGACCATGCAGACGTGTCCAGGGGGAACAGATCTCTTTGTTGAATACTCCACTTGACCCATCCAAGGTAAAGCACCACATGTGGATGTCCGAACATGCATCAATGTGTGATAGTTGTGATCTTCCATTTCTCTTACAGGCGGCACAGGTCTCTCTCAATCTCTCTCCGGATCAATCCCCTCATCCCACCCACCTCTGTTTAGCCTTAATTTTATTGAGTCACACAAGTCTTTGGCACCTGAACGATTAGCAACTTCTCCTAACTATTCCTATTAACCCTTTACACTATGTTTCCTCTTGCCTTCTTCCTCATATCCCCTGCCTTTTCCTCAGACTCTTATTTACTTCTCCCCTTCTTGTCTACAACATACCCATCTCACCGCTCATGCCCTCCTCTCCCCTTTTATTCGCCCATCAGCTAATCTTACTTAATCTGTGGTTAAACTATGTGTCTCCTCACTGTCCCATCTGCAGATTACATTATTAGTCCACTAGGGGCAGATACCTTATTAAATAATAGTGCCTCTCACTTTACATCTGATCCCTTTCCTCTCCAACTAATGCATAACTTTCTACTTGACACAATTTCCTTCCTATGTATCTCTCACTTCCTTATTGACCTTGCTATTCCTTATCTACTCTTCCCCAGGTCCATTACCTTTAGATTGGAAGTGGCAAATTTCTAATCTTGTGGGGGGCTTTGGGAACAAATCACTTTTTACAAGACTTTAAGCTCAAAACAGGGCCCACCATTTTCTGTCGTTGTCAATATTACATATTGTATATTTTCTTGTTCTCCTCCCCTGAACAGCACTTCAGAATATGTTTGCACAATACAAATAAAATATAATTATAATAATCATAATATTCCCACATCAGGATCTGCTGGTGGCTGCTCATATGGCATATGTAATGTTTCCACTAATATATTATTTTTGTGTTTGTATTCCAGATCACGGTCAATAAAAGGAATGAAGATAAGCATCCTGGCATTCCATGGCCATGTCAATGTCATCATGTATGTACATGTGTGACCGTTTCATTGCTTTGTTGGATCCAGTGTGATATCTGATTACCTTGACTGAATAGCCAATATGTGTCACAAGACAAATTCACTATACAATACAGATGTGATGTGACATCTGTCAGCTGATGTTCCTGGTATATCCACAGCATGTGTATGCTCACATATTCTCCCTTAATTCATATGTACCTATTGCTTTAGGCATTTTACACTCTCCTCTACTTGGACTGTTGTGAAGCCTGCAGCAGACTTCCTTCCAGATCTCTGCTTCAGTGCTGATGTGACCCTCCCTGTACATATGGGGAAGAGTAAATCCAGGCTTGGGACATAACAGTTAATGTGGTTACGTTAATCTTCAGGTTATGCATATGCAACAGCAGTGAGTATAGATGCTCAATCAGAGAACACAATACCCCTGACATTGCCTGGTTTGTTGGGAGTGAATCTCTGGAATAAGTAACATCTGACTGATATGGTCTTGGTCAGGTCCCCATCTTTTTGGCCAAGGTTATGTATGTAAAGGCTGCTTATTGTTGCATGAGAACTGACCTCATGGGCTCATAGCATTCACTGATTGAGCACTTATACTTCGGATGTTGCATCGGAGTGTCCGTTGAACACACAAGCATACATTTTGCTTTCCCCTTATGTATATCACCTTATACTGTAAATCCACTGATCATATATATCAATGTAATTCCCACTGCCTGCATTCTGCTCTCATATCCCTATTTCCCTGTGTTACTTGAACTTTGTATCCTACCCCCCTCCACCATGATCCTTTGCATACCTGTGATGATTAGTCAGCCTGTGGCTTTGTGGCAAGCTTGCTTTGTTAATTTTTGTAAATTGTAAATATGATTTATTCTATATGTTGTTTGTGTGTGCCTCGCCAATGTTGATACCATAGCATTTCCGTAACATCAATGAAAGGACCTTCATACTCAACACCTGTGCTCTGCATAAGTTATGGGTGTCAATAGTATTTTCACAGTGTGTTTGCAGTACTGATTTCAACCATGAGGGGAGATTGGTATTGACAATCTAGATCAGCCTTTAAATCCATGACACAAAGCCAGACAAACATAATGAGTCAGGTATCTGTAAGTGGCTCACATCACAATAGTGAACATACAGTATCTCACAGAAAGGAGTACATCCTTCACATTTTTGTTAATATTTTAGTTTATCTTTTCATGTGGCAAAACTGAAGAAATTACACGTTGCTACAATGTAAAGTACAGCCTGTATAACAGTGTAAATTTGCTGTCCCCTCCAAATAACTCAATACAGTGTCTAAACCATTGGCAACAAAAGTGAGTACAACCCTAAGTGGAAATGTCCAAATTGGCCCAAAATGTCAATATTTATTGTGGCCACCATTATTTGCCAGCACTGCCTTAACCCTCATGGGCATGGAGTTCACCAAAGCTTCCCAGGTTGCCACTGGATTCCTCTTCCACTCCTCCATGATGACATCACGGAGCTGGTGGATGTTAGAGACCTTGCACTCCCCCACCTTCAGTTTGAGGATGCCCCACAGATGCTCAATAGGGTTTAGGTCTGGTGACAAGCTTGGCCAGTCCATCACCTTTACCTTGTCGTCTTGGAGGTGTGTTTGGGGTTGTTATGTTGGAATACTGCCCTGCAGCCCAGTCTCCCAAGGGATGGGATCATGCTCTGCTTCAGTATGTCACAGTACATGTTGGCATTCATAGTTCCCTCAATGAACTGTAGATCCCCAGTGGCGGAAGCAGTCATGCAGGCCCAGACCACGACACTCCCACCACCAAAAGTATACATCTATACTGAGGAAAAGTAGTTGAAATAATCCCTAAATTACAGGTAAATGGATATGAGATGATGAGATGATGCAGAGAGAGTGGAGGCAGTATCTGAGATCATTAGGTAAATGCATATAGGGTGAATCCACACAACATATTATGTAAAACATATATAGACGTGTATATATGTTTGCTCTGGGCCTGCATGCGTGCTGCCAGCACTGGGGAGCTACAGTTCTTTGAGGGAACCCATGAATGCCAACATGTACTGTGACATACAGAAGCAGAGCATGATCCCCTCCCTTCGGAGACTGGGCACAGGGTAGTATTCCAACATGATAACAACCAAAAATACACCTCAAAGACAACTACTGCCTTGAGGGACCTTTTTGGTGTAAGTAAGCTGCGGCTTGGTTTTAGCTAATTATGGCCTGGACGGAAGGGTTTGCATAGTATTTGAATAGCGACCTGGGCTTTCTTGCGGCAGATTAAGATCAAAGGCTTTTCCTGCGGCGGGGGTGGCCGCAAGGCATAACAGGGCACTGGCCTCAAGCCGGCCGGAGCACTCGGCTGCAATGGAATAGAATAGGGAAGTAGCTTGCGTCCATCTCTTGCGGCCTCGCAGCTCTTATGGCTTTTAATAGAATGAAGCCCTTAGAGATTACGCTACACATGGATATCACCAGAGGGACAATGTAGAAATCAGTTTGACTATACACTTTGTAGCATAAATGGAGGAGTCACCAACAACAAGACCTGAAGCTGACTGAGGCTTATTGTAAAGTTCTGAACTAAGGAAAAGAGGGAAAATCATCAGACCAAGAAGGTATAAAATAAGTAATATCCCCAGTGATTATACAGAGGAGGTAAATAATAAGACAGAAGGCTGGAAGAACTTTAGATAGAAGTTTATGTTGTCCAGAAAACAGTAACTAAGAATATACCCAAAAAGAAAGAAAACTAAGAGGGCAAACTGGCTATTTGATGAGACTCTGAAAGTAGCCCAGGTAAGTAGCCCAGGTAAGATGATGGTGGGAAAGTGGTACTGGTATTATGCCAACAAATATGGATAACTCATCAGTGGCCAGTGCACTGGAAACGGCCTTTCAATGCCACAATCCCACAAAGTAGTACCAAATGCTGCAATTATAAAATAATTATCTTTGTGTCTCTGCAAAACCCAGCGTGTAGATATGAAGACCCCCTCACGGTAATTCTAAGGATCATGTTTTGTCCCTTGGGATGCCAAGAATCCCCCAGTATCTCTACTGGTCATGTTTGTTCTCTAATTTGAAATATTCTAGGGGTGGTGTCTTCTCCTAAAAGCAAGTATCATGGCTACTTTCTCTTTTGTTACCCCTCTCATTTATACATAATTGTCTGAACTCTAAGACCACAGTCCTTATCCTAACAATTACTGACACCACACATCTCACAAATGTCTCTCATGTCACATAACACAAAAGGGTTGAACCCCACACACAATGTAGTGCAGCCCTGGGTTAATGTCACACACATAGAGCTGCTATCCTGATATAACCCCCCCCCCCCCCACACAATGTAGTCCAGCCCTGGGTTACTATCACACACATAGATATGTTATCCTGATATAACCCCCCCCCCCACACACACACACACACACACACATACACACAATGTAGTGCAGCCCTGGGTAACTGTCACACACATAGAGCTGTTATCCTGATCTAAACCCCCACACAATGTAGTGCAGCCCTGGGTTACTGTCACACACATAGAGCTGTTATCCTGATATAAACCCCCACACAATGTAGTGCGGCCCTGGGTTACTATCACACACCTAGAGATGTTATCCTGATATAACCCCCCCCCCCCAAACACACACACACACACACACACACAATGTAGTGCAGCCCTGGGTTACTGTCACACACATAGAGCTGTTATCCTGATATAAACCCCCACACAATGTAGTGCGGCCCTGGGTTACTATCACACACCTAGAGATGTTATCCTGATATAACCCCCCCCCCCCCAAACACACACACACACACACACACACACAATGTAGTGCAGCCCTGGGTTACTGTCACATACATAGAGCTGTTATCCTGATATAAACCCCCACACAATGTAGTGCGGCCCTGGGTTACTATCACACACCTAGATATGTTATCCTGATATAACCCCCCCCCCCCCCCCAAACACACACACACACACACACACACACACACACAATGTAGTGCAGCCCTGGGTTACTGTCACACACATAGAGCTGTTATCCTGATATAAACCCCCACACAATGTAGTGCGGCCCTGGGTTACTATCACACACCTAGAGATGTTATCCTGATATAACCCCCCCCCCCAAACACACACACACACACACACACACACACAATGTAGTGCAGCCCTGGGTTACTGTCACATACATAGAGCTGTTATCCTGATATAAACCCCCACACAATGTAGTGCGGCCCTGGGTTACTATCACACACCTAGAGATGTTATCCTGATATAACCCCCCCCCCCCCCAAACACACACACACACACACACACACACACAATGTAGTGCAGCCCTGGGTTACTGTCACACACATAGAGCTGTTATCCTGATATAAACCCCCACACAATGTAGTGCGGCCCTGGGTTACTATCACACACCTAGAGATGTTATCCTGATATAACCCCCCCCCCCCCCAAACACACACACACACACACACACACACACAATGTAGTGCAGCCCTGGGTTACTGTCACACACATAGAGCTGTTATCCTGATATAAACCCCCACACAATGTAGTGCAGCCCTGGGTTACTATCACACACATAGAGCTGTTATCCTGATATAAGAAACAAATTGTATTAAGACCCAACAACCCAAATCATGATCAAAACACAACGAGCAGGATATAATATTTGTGTAAGGACTAACTGATATGATGATGCTGCTGTTATGTTATTGTTTAGTGATTACTCACCTGCATTGTCATGTAATGGATTCTCTACAGGCGGCAGGTGACCCCTCACATACGGCTCTTCTCCTTGCTCTATCAGTGAGATGACAGTAGGTGTCACTCTGGCATGTCCTGTATATGAACAATGAAAGTGATTAAACTATATTTTTATTTGTATATCACATGAGTTTTTAATTAAATGATGTATAATGTATGATATACTAAATGACATGTCCTATAAAGTTTCCTATTTTCTCACCTACAGACATGAGGTTCTGGTAATTTTCAGTCATCACCTCCTTATACAGAGCTTTGTCTTCAAATGTTAAACTGTCCCACTCATCCTTGGAGAAGTAAACAGCAATGTCATCAAATTGTACCTAAAAAAGACAATAAATCCATATGATCACTGAGTTTTTTGCTAGGACAAAATTACTTTGTCATGTAGTGCTATTGCAATTGCTCCTCATTTACTGTTATTCCTCCTTGTGTAGTGCTGTTGCTCCTTATGTAATGTTCTTACTCCTTTGTAGTATTATTGTTCCTTGTATAGTGCTACTGATCCTCATTTAGTGTTATTCCTCCTTGTGTAGTGCTGTTGCTCCTTATGTAATGTTCTTACTCCTTTGTAGTATTATTGTTCCTTGTATAGTGCTATTGATCCTCATGTAGTGTTATTCCTCCTTGTGTAGTGCTGTTGCTCCTTATGGAATGCGATTACTCCTTTGTAGTACTATTATTCCTCATGAAATGCATTTGATATTCATGAAGCGCTATGTGTCATCATGCAGCAGTGTTATTGATCCTTATGTAGTGTTATTGCTTAATTTGTACTGCTATTTCTGCTTGTGTAGTGCTAGTACTCCTATGTATGAGGATCATGTAACACAAAAGGGTTGAACCCCACACACAATGTAGTGCAGCCCTGGGTTAATGTCACACCCATAGAGCTGCTATCCTGATATAACCCCCCCCCCCCCCCCCCCCACACACACACAATGTAGTCCAGCCCTGGGTTACTATCACACACATATATATGTTATCCTGATATAACCCCCCCCCCCCCCCACACACACACACATACACACAATGTAGTGCAGTCCTGGGTTAATGTCACACACATAGAGCTGTTATCCTGATATAAACCCCCACACAATGTAGTGCGGCCCTGGGTTACTATCACACACCTAGAGATGTTATCCAGTGTTATTACTCCTATACAGAGCTTTTGATCTTCATCTAGTGCTATTACTCATCATCTAGTGCTATTGCTCCTAATCTAGTTATATTGCTCCTATGTAATGGCATTACTCCTTGTGTAGTGCTTTTACTAATAATGTAGTGTTATTACTCCTCATGCAGTGCTAATGATCCCCATGTTTTGCTACTACTACTGTTCTTCATATGGTGTTAGTACTCCTTATGTAGTGGCATTTATCCTCATGTTATGTTTTTGCACCCAGTATTTCTATTTCTCATGTAGTACAATTGTTTTTATATAGTGTTATTATTACTCATTATGTAGTGCTTCTGATCCTCATGCAGTGCTAGGGTTAGAGTTTAGGGATAGTATTAGGGTTTAGTGTTAGGATGTAGTCTTAGGATTTAGAATTAGGGTTTAGGATTCTGGTTTAGCGTTAGAGTTATGGTTAGTGTTTAGGGTTAGGGCTTGGTTTTAGTGTTTATGGATTAGGATTCGGGTTTTGGTTAAAGTGTAGGTTTGAGGTAAGGTAGTGGTTAGGGTTTAGGGTTCAGGTTTTATGTTTAGGGTTAGGATTAGGGTGTGAGTTTAGGATTAGGGTTTGGGGTTACAAATTAGGTTTATGTTAGGTTTAGGGGTCAGGTTTTAGGTTAAGAGGTTTAGGGTAGGATAATGTTTATGGTTAAGAATTAGGGTTTTGGTTTATGGGTTATGTTTTGTGGTAGGATTAGGGTTTAAGGTTAGAGTTTAGGGTTGTGGTTTAGGTTTATGTTTAAGGTT
This sequence comes from Discoglossus pictus, assembly GCA_027410445.1. Lineage (NCBI taxonomy): Eukaryota > Metazoa > Chordata > Amphibia > Anura > Alytidae > Discoglossus > Discoglossus pictus. Next base: position 31,623,958 of record CM050170.1, on the reverse strand, counting down.
AGGTTTTAGGAATTAAGATATGGTAGTTTTTAGGATTAGGGTTTAGGGTAAGGTAATTATTAGGGTTAGTGTTTAGGGACGGGTAGTGGTTAGGGTTAGGTTTTATGGTTAGGGTTTAGTGTTAGGTAAGGGTTAGCATTAGGGTTTGAGTTTAGGGTTAAGAGTTAGGTTTGTGTTAGGCTTAGGGTTCAGGTTTTGGGTTAAGGTTTAGGGTTAGAATAGTGAGTAAGGGCAGGGTAGTTGTCACGGTAGCCCGGGATTTTGGACTATTTGCTGTCCATAATACTTGTATTGTATTATTTGTTTTTATCCTTTTAAGTTAAAGGGCCACTTAATTCAGCACAATTTGGACCACACTACGGTGAAGTTCTCCTAAAATCATGTTGAAATACTTTTAGAATTTTGAAAATCCCTTAATTTTTGCCAGAGATATGAGATGATATAATATGTGTGTTTATGTGTGTGAGGACCGCCCACAGACTCTTCTAGATGAAAGCCAGGGGGGTTTAGTTGTTTATCTTTACTTCAACCAATCAGGTTGTGGGGGGGTGTGTCTCATAGAAGTCTTTGTAATGAGATCTACAGACAGCCAGACAGTTAGATACAGTCAGATATAACACATGGCTCTTACCTGCTAGGGGCGTCCTCACAGGCAGCCATGTTTAGAGGAGGGAAATAGGCGAGGTAGAGGTAGGTGGGATCAGTGTAGGCAGTGGTAGTGGCTGGTTGAGTGCCTGTGCTGAATCTGGGGTGGGCTTATCAGTGACATCATGCATGACATCACTGTTAAGCCCACCCTATAGCTGTCATTTAAAATCTTGCCCATTGAGTACAATTATCCACGCTGTACAGAGCTAACAGGCTTTGACACTCACACCCCCCTCATTAAGACATGCAGAGGAGCTGAGGAGGATCAGAGCAGCCATCATCAGCCTCTGAGAAGGAATATAGATATACTAGGTGGATACCATGGGTAGATGGAATAGGAAACATGCTTTTGTTTTTACATTTTGTTGTACTTTTCTTGTATTAATGTTGATCTTCCCTTTCAGGTTGAAGAGAGTAGTGGAGTTGGAGTTTAGTGACCCTTTAATCCCATTTCCTATGTGCTCTATTCATGGTCTAGACAGTCAGAGACAGCATTATGTTTATTAGAGGTGCCAGACAGGATACTACTGCTAGACTCCCTGTGGGGTAAATTTCCTGCAATTATCTGTCACTCCCTCTTATTGTTGTATTGTATACCCCCCTTGTGTCCTATTCCCTTTTAATCTGTTGACATTTCCAGCAGTCTGAGCTTTTATGGGGGCTCAATGGCCAACACCCAGGCAGAGAAAAAGGGTTCTGTGGCGTATGGGTTATTTTATTTCTTTTGCTCACTACATAGAGCTTGAGCTGCGATAATTCCCCTAAGATGATCGACATTGCTCAAAATCCAGAGAAGCAAGAGAGCAAATACTGCAATTTTCTGCAGTAAGTAACACAATTTAACCCATTAAAGGTCTGTTCCCTTCATCCTGGATAATATAAGCAGTCTCACCATTGGCTTGAATAGGGGGGGACACCCCAGCAACCTGATAGGCTGGAGTAATGCAAAAGCAGGTGGGCAGAACACAGATTTTATTTGATTAGATTTCTTAATGAGAAATGCAGGTATTTTCAAACATTCAAAACATATTTTATCATGCTTTACTGTGATTTGGTCTAAATTGTGCTGAATTAGGTGGCCCTTTAAATACAACACTGACTACTATAATAACACATTAAAACCTAAGAATAAATCACGTACAAATGCACAGTAGTATCACTTACCTCCATTATCTAGTATGACTCCTGAAATATTGTGACAGGAACTGCCGGGTGCAGAGTAACAAGATGAGGTCTGGAGTATCTGTGTGAGTAGGAATAAAGATAGCATTAGGAGACAAGAATGATCAAGACCAAGAACCAAAGAATAGATCACATCTAGCAAATGATAGCTAATCTGAATTGCAATTAGGAGAATCTTCCAGGTTCAAGCCTAGATGTCAGATAGTTAGGAAAGCACACAAAACAATGTATTATTCATCACTAGCCACTTGCCCATGAAAAATGACAGGAATAACATTTTAAGGCTGGGAATGTTGTACCTTCGGCGCTCAGCATGAGCACCATGCTGAGCGCCTTCGGTGCTCATTGCAGACTCTCCCTCTGTCTACTGTACTATTGTAAGGCTAGCAATGCTGTTTGGCACACAATGCGAGGCTATGGGCCCTCTGAGCACCTTCGGCCCTCATTGCGTAGCTCGCAATGAGCGCCTTTGGCACTCATTGCAAGGCTCTCGCCCTGTGTAGTTTATAGGCCTTGTGCTTGAGTCTTACTGTCTTCTGTTGTGTTACTGCCTTGGGTTAAGTGTTAGTGGCTTGGGTTAAGTGTGACTGCCTTTCGGGAAGTATTACTGGTTAGGGCTCATTTTTACGTCCTTTGGGCTAGCTTTACGTCCTTCGGGGTAGTTTTACATCCTGGCCGCAACCGGACTCACAAAGCGTGACAAACCCGCAAGCGTGACCAACATTCTTGAACTGACATCTATATATGTGATACTAATAACATATACCTCTCTTTTCTCTTTCAGCAACAAGGAGGGCTGGGTCCAGTGGCAGGGACGTCGGCTCCATTGGAGCAGGAAGTGGAGGAGCAAGCCCCCACCTAGCAGGAACTGGTGCAGGGGGAGGAGGAAGGAAGCGGACCTGAGGGCAGTGGCTCAGAGGCGGAGATTTTTATATGGCTAGTGGGGTCACCATCAGGACCACCAGCAACACCGGCAGGGTTTGACCCCACTATCCTCCTCCTCCAAAGACTAAGCATATCACCAGGGCCCTCCCACTGGAGCGATGAAGACTGCAGCCAGGAAACCAACTGGCCCCCCCCCCCCCACAGCAGTGCATTGGACTGGCCGCCACCACAATCACCAGGCCTAACCACATCACCGCCAACACTGCAACTCCCTCCAGCCAGGCCACAGAACCTCCCCACTCCCAGACCTCCTCATTACGCCCCTGGCACCTCCATCCCCAACATCAGGCCAGGCCTCTATATCAATCATGAGGAGGTAATGCGCTGCATGGCAAGGTGCAAAAGGTAGGAGAAGACACATAATCTAATGACCTACCTGGCCGGGCTGCTCAGGATTGAGGCGGACCAGAGCGCATTCCAGGGAGTGACCGCGGAGGCCATGCGACGTGCTCGGGTCCCCAGGCCTGCATCCTGCACCCCGGAGGCAACCCCTGGCCACCCGCAGCACGGCTCCTCCTCTCCTTCCATCATGCCTCCACCACTGCAGGTGCTCTGCCTCCCGGAAGAAGTGCCTCCCCCTGCCCTCCCACACCACCGCCAGCAGGTAGACAGCGGACAGCCATGGGGGATTGGGGCCCTGTGCCTTGGTGGAGGAGGACATAGGGGCTGCGGACAGTTTTGTGCCTTTTCAACAGCACTCCTCAGTGACAATTTATTGGTCACAATGTTAACCTAATCTAGCCTGGCTACAGAGTTTTAGCTCTTGGCCTATGTGATGGTGATATTTTGTATGCAGATGGCTACCTCCCATCACATGGTCAATGATCCTCTTCTCAGTGGACACATAGGGTTCTGTTGAACATGTCACTGAGGAATGCTCTTGAGAAGAGATGCTGCATTCCCTAGGTACAAATCGGGTCCATGAAGGCACCTCCTGCATCTGCAAGCATTGTGAAGGAAATGTATGAGCTTTAAGGTTTTCACAGTGCCTGAGAGGTAGACATCCCCCCCCCCCCCCCTTAACATGTAGCTCCCATAATATTAAAGCTATCATATAGCCATAAATCAATGTCATGATATAACACATAAAACGAATCTTGCATAATTAGTTGCATACACATACAAAACAAACAAATCAACATAGATGTCTTATAATAAATTCAAATTCAGAACTGGTGGAGGAAAGGGAAGGGAGTGGGTGCAAAAGACCTTTAAACTAGTGAGTATACTAATCCCATAGGGCCCATTTATCTGTAATCTTCCAAAATGTTAAAGGACTGTAATATCGAAAATCAATTTCTATCTGTCTATTCAGTTATTATTTCAACCTCACTCCATTTGGGAGTATCTGCTTTTTTTCATTCCCTGACCAGGAGACATTTTACTGACATCACGGTATTAATAATTATGGCAAAACAGTCTTGACCATTTCTGATTGTGCTCTGTGTAAATAAAGCTTTGTTATACCGTTGTAACCGTGTCAGTGTGTATTCAATCGTCGGGGTTATGGGACATCCACATACATCACATACAGTATCTTACAAAAGTGAGAACACCCCTCACATTTTTGTAAATATTTCATTACATATTTTCATGTGACAACACTGAAGAAATTACACTCTACTTCAATGTGAAGTAGTAAATGTACAGCCTGTATAACAGTGTACATTTGCTGTCTCCTCAAAATAACTCACACAGCCATTAATGCATAAACCTTTGACAACAAAAGTGAGTACACCCCTAAGTGGAAATGTCCAAATTGGGCCCAAAGTGTCAATATTTTGTGTGGCCACCGTTATTTTCCAGCACTGCCTTAACCCTCATAGGCATGGAGTTCACCAGAGCTTCACAGGTTGCCACTGGAGTCTCCTTCCACTTCTCCATGATGACATCACGGAGCTGGTGGATGTTAGAGACCTTGCACTCCCCCACCTTCCATTTGAGGATGCCCCACAGATGCTCAATAGGGTTTAGGTGTGGTAACATGTTTGGCCAGTAGATCACCTTTACCTTCTGCTTCTTTACCAAGGCAGTGGTCATCTTGGAGGTGTGTTTGGGGTTGTTGTCATGTTAGAATACTGTCCTGCGGCCCAGTCTCCGAAGGGAGGGGATCATTCTCTGCTTCAAATGTCACAGTGCATGTTGGCATTTAGGGTTTCCTCAATGAACTGTAGCTCCCCAGTGCCGGCAGGACTCATGCAGGCCCAGACCATGACATGCCCACTACCATGCTTGACTGTAGGCAAGACACACTTATCTTTGTACTCCTCACCTAGTTGCCGCCACACTCGCTTGATACCATCTGAACCAAATAAGTTTATTTTGAGCTCATCGGACCACAGGACATGGTTCCTGTAATCCATGTCCTTAGTCTGCTTGTCTTCAGCAAACTGTTTGTGGGCTTTCTTGTGCATCATCTTTAGAAGAGGCTTTCTTCTGGGACGACAGCAATGCAGACCAATTTGATGCAGTGTGCGGCATATGGTCTGAGCACTGACAGGCTGACCCGCCACCCTTTCAAACTCTGCAACAATGCTGACAGCACCCTTATGTCTATTTCCCAAAGACAACATCTGGCATTGACACTAAGCACATGCATTCAACTTCTTTTGTTGACCATGGCGAGGCCTTTTCTAAGTTGTAACCTGTCCTGTGAAACCACTGTATGGTATTGCCCACCGTGCTGCAGCTCAGTTTCAGGGTCTTTGCAATCTTCTTATAGCATAGGCCATCTTTATGTAGAGCAACAATTCTTTTTTTCAGATCCTCAGAGAGTTCTTTTCCATGAGGTGCCATTTTTAACTTCCAGTGACCAGTATGAGAGAGGTTGAGAGCGCTAACACAAGTTAACACAACTGCTCCCCATTCACACCTGAGACATTGTAAAAATAACTAGTCACATGACACCGGGAAGGGAAAATGACTAATTTGGCCCAATTTGGACATTTTCATTTTGCTCCCAACGGTTTAGACACCAATGGTGGTGTGTTGAGGTATTTCGAGGGGACAACAAATTTACACTGTTATAAAGGCTGTACACTTACTACTTTACATTGTATTACAGTGTCATTTCTTCAGTTTTGTCACATGAAAAGATTTAATAAAATATTTTTCAAAAATGTGAGGGGTGTACTCACTTTTGTGAGATACTGTATATACACTCACTGTAGATAAAATTAGTTAGGTGTAATTAGGTACAGTTAGGGTGTATTGCGTACAGTTAATGTTTATTGGGTACAATAAGGGTTAAATAGGTACAGTTAGGGGTAATTAGGTGTAGTTAGGGGTAATTAGGTACAGTAAGGTTTAATTAGGTACAGTTAGGGTTTAATGGGTACAATTAGTGCTAATTAGATACAGTTAGGGTTTATTGAGTACAATTAGTGATAATTTAGATACAGTTAGGGTTTATTGGGTGTAGTTAGGGTTAAATAGGTACAGTTAGGGGCAAATAGGTACAGTTAGGGTTAAATAGCTATAGTTAGGGTTTATTGGGTATTGTTAGGGGTAATTAGGTACAGTTAGGATTAAATAGGACTAGATAGGGATAACTGGGTCTAAATAGGGTTAAGTGGTTAGTAATAGGGTTTATTAGGTATGGTGAGGGTTAAAAAGGTTAATTACTTAGAGGGGGTAAATTACTTAGAGTGGGTTAATTTAGATTTATTTTTTTTATTGGGGTGGATAATAGTGTAGTGTAGGGTAGTGCTAAGACGTAGTGTCATGAGGGTCTGATGGGGTTAATTAGAGGCTCATGAGGGTCTGTATAGAGCCCCATGAGTGATGGGGTTAATTTTAGACAGGGGTTTATTAGAATTTCTAGTGTGGGTTCTTTAAGGATCTTTAAGGTCCTTTAAGGACCTGCAAAGCAGGACATTTTAATTTTAAATGCTGTGGGGGTCCAGATCGGGACCCCCACAGCAAGGCTTAATGTAGGAACCCTGCAGGGGTCCCGATGGGGTCCCCACAGCATGGGGGGTGTTAATGTTATGTGCAGCAGGGGTGCTTACAGTATTCCCGCAGCAGGGGTTACCTATGTGTGTGCCGCGGGCCCTTTAAGGACCTGCGGCAGGGGATTTATATTTTTAAAAGCTGCAAGGGTTCCAATCAGGATCCCTGCATCATGGGGTTAATGTGGGGACCCTATGGGGGTCCCAACTGTGACCCCTGCATCATGGGGTTATATTTAAGGGTTTACAGGTTTTATCGCATATCGGAGCCTGAATCACTGATGGGCTCCATTTCTATTAGCTGTTTTTGACTAGGGAGTTACGGGCTTGCTTAATTGATCATGTTAAGGCCTGGAAATGCTACATAGGATGGCATGGTTTACGAATTACGCTATCGGGCCATAACTAGCGGCCTTGCCGAATTGAATAGCATCGCAAATGGAGCCCGCAACTCAATCGCAGACATTGGCCATCTGCGATCGAGTTGCGATTCCTGAATTGAATGAGACCCTTGGTTCCCTCTTTTATTTGCCATGTTGATATATAACCAATGTCACTGTTTCTAACAGTTATGTCATATTACTTAACCTCTATTCGGGGGATGTAATGAAATCAACTTTAGCACAGAGTACAAATGAAGACAAGTAAAAATGCTTGTATGTAAAACACTGACGTTCCTTGAAGCGTATACTGAGGTGAAAAATACATGGTATCTCCTACTCTCGTGACAGCACAGGACTAAGCATGGCGTTTAAGTCCTATAATCTTTTAGGCAGGGTTGAAGTCTTCTGTCCACTCCCCCAATTAATTTATCTTATTAGTCTAATTTCTAGACCTGCCAGCTTCTAGAAGGAGGGTTGTGAAGTGTTGCCCCGAGCCTGGGGTGTGTGTTGTTCCCTCCTCAAGCTGTAGTGCTGATGCAGGCTCCTGAAGATATCTCTCTCTGCACTTTGTAGAGTATAGACTTATCATTGCCTCACAGTGACGATAGGCTCCATGTCTGGATTATCCATCGAGCTCAGACATAACAATCTCATTTTGGTTTAAACACCCTAGTGCTGCCAATAGGAAGTGTTGTTTTCCTTATCACTGATCACATGCTCTAAAAATCTCTCATCCATTTTATCACAACCATGTGCAGTATAAATATTGTGCATCTTGTGTTATAACAACAAAGCAGCTTTCATAGCAGACTCATAGAAATGTCATTGTATACCATCAGCAGTGGCCATGCCCCCTGGTTGTGTATCAGCAGCTTGCATTGTCAGATTCATGTTTCCATTTTTCTGTTGTGGTAGCAGAAGTGCCGATTACCTCTCGTGGTTTCAAGTAGAGTTTAGTGCACATATGCGCCTGTGATTCATGTTTAACATGATGGCCTTCTTAGTGAGGAATATATATACATATGTTTTGCCTTTCTCTTGCAGTGATAAGACATATAACTGAGAACCATGGTCTCTAAGACATTGGGCTCACAAAACCATTGTGTTTTCTGTTGTGGGGCTGTATGTTGTGGGGGCTGAGAACTTCTGTAGGACCAAAGGACAATCCACATGACTGACATTCTGCCAAGCAATGGCAGCAGCTGATCCAACATGGATGATCTTATTAGGAGGAAAGTTTAAAATGCTGACACATGTACACATGTCCCTTTAAAGTATTTTACCACCTCTGCCCACCCTATAGTTCAGGCACCATGCCCAGCCTCTGCTCTGCCATTTTGGCTTTGACACATAATTGCACTGCAGCAATAGAAGGCTCCTCCAGTGGCGTATGAGAGTTGTGTGGATTGACAGAAAGGATTAGCATGAGAAAATAGTTAAACAGGCATCAGGCTACTTAGTGGAGGTTAATTGATTGAAGAATCAAAAGGATAATTGATACTGTAACTGGTACCCTTTAATCATGGCTAAGTGGTGTAACTGATACCCTTTAGTCTGGGCTAAGTGGTGTAATTGATACCCTTTAGTCTGGGCTAAGTGGTGTAACTGATAACCTTTAGTCTGGGCTAAGTGGTGTAACTGATACCCTTTAGTCTGGGCTAAGTGGTGTAATTGATACCCTTTAGTCTGGGCTAAGTGGTGTAACTGATACCCTTTAGTCAGGGCTAAGTGGTGTACCTGATACCCTTTAGTCAGGGCTAAGTGGTGTACCTGATACCCTTTAGTCTGGGCTAAGTGGTGTACCTGATACCCTTTAGTCAGGGCTAAGTGGTGTAACTGATACCCTTTTGTCTGGGCTAATTTGCATCATTTAATTAACAGAACATGCCCACAACTTTGAAGTTTTTTTTCTTTTTATTGTGAAGCAAACAACAAATAGGACAAAATAACAGAAAAAGTCAATGTGCCTATTTATCCCCCTAAAGCCAATACTTTGTAGAGCCACCTTTTGCAGCAATCACAGCTCCAAGTCGCTTTGGATAAGTCTCTATGAGCTTGCCACATCTTACCACTGGGATTTTTACCCATTCCTCCTGGCAAAACTGCTCCAGCTCCTTCAAGTTGGATGGTTTGCGCTTGTGAACAGCAATCTTTAAGTCTGCAAACGCAAAACGTGCCATTTTGTTTTATGCTGAAAGTAATGGCTTTCTTCTGGCCACTCTGCCATAAAGCCCAACTCTATGGAGCGTACGGCTGATTGTCGTCCTATGTACAGATACTCCAGTCTCTGCTGTGGAACTCTGCAGCTCCTCCAGGGTTACCTTAGGTCTCTGTGCTGCCTCTCTGATTTATGTCCTCCTTGTCTGGTCCCTGAGTTTTGGTGGGCGGCCATCTCTTGGCAGGTTTGCTGTTGTTCCATGTTCTTTCCATTTGTTTATGATAGATTTGATGGTGCTCCTGAGGATCATTAAAGATTTGGATTTTTTTTTATCACCTAACCCTAACTTGTACTTTTCAACAACATTGTCCCTTACTTGTTTGGAGAGTTCCTTGGTCTTCATGGCAGTGTTTGGTTAGTGGTGCCTCTTGCTTAGGTGTTGCAGCCTCTGGGGCCTATCAAAAAAGGTATGTATATGTAATGACAGATCATGTGACACTTAGATTGCACACAGGTGGACATCATGTCACTAATTATGTGACTTCTGAAGGTAATTGGTTGCACCAGAGCTTTTTATGGGCTTCATAACAAAGGGGGTGAATACATACGCACATGCCAGTTTTCTGTTTTCTATTTCTAAAAAATAGTTTTAGGTATATATTGTAGATTTATTTCTCATTTCACTTCACCCTCTTAGACTATTGTGTTCTGATCCATCGCATACAATTCAGATTAACAAAACATTGAACTTAAGGCTGTAATGGAACAAAATAGGTAAAAAGTCAAGGGGGGTGAATACTTTTGCAAGGCACTGTATACATTTAAAGCAGTTTATTATTTAATACTCTCTCTCAGATGTAATAAAAATCTTTCATGCTGCTTTAGACAATGTTTTTGAATAATTTCAGTTGTCTCCTCAGGGCCGACTTTACATCTTTATTTTTTAAGCTATAAATTAGAGGGTTTAGCATTGGGACAATGGCCGTGTTAAAGAGAGCAAAAAGTTTGTTGGACTCCAAGCTGTCTGTAGAAATTGGTCTTATGTATTGGCAGATGAGAGTCATATAGAGAAGAAGGACGACCGTGAGGTGTGAGGAGCACGTGTAGAAGGCTTTTCTCCTTCCAGTGTTGGAACGGATCTTCAGGATGGTGCCAATAATGAAAACATAAGAGGTGAACGTTAGAGAAGAAGGAGTGAGAAATGAAATAAAAGTTCCTTCTGTGAGGAGCATAATCTGTAAAACAGAGGTGTCACTGCAAGAGAGCTTCATAACTGGTACTAGGTCACAGAAAAAATGGTTGATTATGTTTGATACATAGCAGGTACATCCTAACAATAGTACAAGATAAGATGTGACACGAACCACTGAGACCAAGAAACAGACAATGACCAACAGAGCACAGACTCTATATCTCATGGTAATTGGATAATGTAATGGGTTACAGATGGCCACATATCGATCATAGCTCATCACTGTAAGTAGAAATAGTTCATTGCCCTCCAAGCATGAAAATGTGGACAGCTGTGACATGCAACCAAGAAAAGACAATGTGTTATCCCCTGTTATAAATGCCACAAGGGTAGAGTATAGTGTGATGGTGGTAGATGATATGTCAAGGATGGACAAGTTGCCCAAGAAGAAGTACATGGGAGTGTGCAGGTGAGGATCCAGGCATATGAGTAGAAGAATAGTCGTGTTACCACCAAGAATAATAACATAAATAAGTAGAACCAAAAGGAAAATTGGAGTCTGTAGCTCTGGGATGGATGAAATCCCTTTAATGACAAAATAACTCAAAAGGGTCAGGTTATTCTGGCCCATACCTAAAGGAGTAAGGGGATATGAAAGAAAGAAATAAGAAATGGTTGATTATTTAATAAAAAATTCTAAGCAATTTTTGGGGGTGATTTTAACTTTGCCATTTTTATTAATTTTGTTTGCCAATATTGTCCTAGTAACCAATATTAATATGAAACTACCAGATACAGTACCATTTGGTGCTTTGTTTGAACCAAAACACAAAGTCTCTAATGATAATGTAAACAAGTTATCTGGCTATATGACAGTTAAGAGACAAGGGGAAGATCCCTATAGAATGGAAGGTTACTAGTGAAGTGTCTCATAGACCAGAACTGAGTTTAGTTTCATATTATTATTAATAATATTACTAATTAGCTGCAAAAGAGGACTTATGATTTTTGCTATTTACTGAAACGTTGTAACATGTACTGCATTCTAATAGAAATAAAACAAATACAAAATTGTTAAAAAAAAAGTAATTCAATGGGAAAAAAATGGAACAAATACTGTATAGGAATTTATGTATTTCTAGATATCTAAGACTATCGTGAAAATATATTAAACTAAAACTTTTTATGTTGATATAATTGGCTGATCAGATAGGTCTACTGATTCATCTATGTCCTTCAAATCTGTGTTTCTTTTGAGTAGTGGATCCCACTATTTTCATGTTGTACAAATTAAATGCAAATGTTCTCTAAATGACCCAACCAAAATGTTGCTTCCTTAGCAGAACTCGCCCCATAACATCTCAGTCTATGATCACCCAGAAGATTAAGAGCCATGTCTGAAATAGAATTGTTTTAGCTTTAATGCTACCATTGACTTCCTATAATACTCATGTATCAATTGCACTGAATATAATTTGAGTAAGCAAAAGTACATCTTAAGTGTCAACTGGTCTGTCTTCAAAACAATGACATTTACTTACCAAGGGATGTTGTGGTTTACCTTCACATGTCACCCATTCATCCCATAGGAGCATAAACCGATCTATCTCTTTGCACATCTTGGCCAACAACGAACTTCTGCTGCCATTTTTACTGAATAAATCTGAAAAGAATGTTGTGTAATCTGATTTTGTAATCTGACTTCTAATACTGAGTTCCCATTATGATTTAAATTGTTTAGTAATAACATAACTTACTCTTTGTCTTCCCAGAAATATGTTTTTATGTACTGTATTGATCCGAATATAATGCACACCCGCATATAAGCCGCACCCGTAAAGTTCAAGGGGAAAAAATAGAAAAAAGATAGTACTCACATATAAGCCGCACCCGTAAAATTGTGATCAGCCATTGCAAGAAACAGACTTTCTAATTAGCACTGTAGCTTTTTTTGCAGGTTACAGGCTTTACAGGATGTTAGAATCACTAAAACCGTAAATCGCTATTCAATACCGCAGTCTCAAGCACGAAAATCTGCACCCTTAACTCGCAATTGCGCAAATCGGCAGTAATTTTGCGTTTGCGAATTGTGGACGCACACGTAACAAGCAAAGTTCGCAAATCGTCAATGATATTTTTAACGGTCGCGATTATAAGCCGCATCCGTAACTCGCAAGCTCAAAAATCGCAAAAAAGTTGCGGCTTATATTCGGACCAATACAGTATGTACCAGAAGGACTGGACTTGTGAGTTGCAGCCAACACATAAATAATTTGAAGTAACACTGATTTGAATTCACAGCTTTCATCTGATTAGATTAATATGCTCTGTGCGCTACTATACTCAGCAAAGTGTAATCCACTAGATCTCAAAACAAAGATGTAAGAATCTGATGAATTTTGTATGAAGGTGATATGTACAGAATTACTTCAATAAATAATTATTTTAATCAATAATAAAAGGCTACTATGGTCGGCTTATTCTACATGGGCTTGTGAGTAACAAAGTGTATTATTTATGGTGATGTAAAAGTAGGAATCAATGCAACAAAGTGGTGGAAAAGCCAGTGGGATAGTGGGTTGGAAGATGAATTAGCAGCAGATAAAAGTCACTCTATAGACCTCTGGTCAGACCTCACCTAGATATGGTGTCCAGTAATGGGGATAAGATCTCCAAATGGATATTAATAAACAAAAGACAATTAAAAGGAGGGCAATTAAACTAGTGAAGGGTTTTAAAACAGACATATTTTTGGTGAAGGTGTTACGTACTGATGTAAACAAATAAATCAATAATAAAAGGCTGTTATGGTCATTTTTTCTAAATGGACTTTTGAATAACAAAGAATATTATTTAAGGTAATTTAAAAGTAGGAAACAAAGTTGTTGGACAAGCCCATAGGATACTTGGTTGGAAGATGAATTAGTAGCAGACCATCTAGATGCTGGGAGACTCCATGACCTTATAGTGTATACATTAGCCCAATGACTCCTAATGTTTTTGATCTGGGCAGTGGCTTGTTACTTTCTAATGTTAATATGATGTTACATATTTTATTTTCATGTAGTTTTGCTCTTATATGAATGGACTACATTTTATCTACATTAATAATCTATACAACTGTAGTTGATGGTAGTGATATGTTTAAAGTGTTAGACCCTCCTCATCCCGACATATAAGGTCTCAGGTATCGGGACTGGTCCTAGGACCACAGGCTTAGAGGACAGAATTAAGAGGTTTGATATGATAGAGACCTTCATATATATCAAATGGTGTAATAAAGCATGTTCAAGGAAAGGACGAGTGCAAAAGAACAAGAGGTCATGATCTGAAGTTGCATGATGGAAGATTTAGGAGATATGTGAGAAATGACTCAGAGTAGTAAATAAGTGTAACGACTTTCCAGAGGAGGTGGTAGAGCATACATAGTTAGGCATGTCTGGAATATGCATGAGGTTTGATAAAGTCAAGATGTTAGGTGGATAGATTAGGCTGACTAAATTTTCTAAACAAATATATATATATTCCGTTACTGTCTTGTATCATTCTTACTTCATACACATGGAGATTTTACTAAAGAGATCCTCTCAACCTGTACAAAAGAGCTAAACATGGCATGCAAGTTATATCCCATCTATAGTGCTCAGTGATGATTGTCCTCACTTACCTGGGGCCAGTACAGTCATCCAGTGACTTTACATCACCGATCACTGTAGAGGTTTTATAAGGTTTCTTATGGGCCCCTAGAGGTATAACATACCTAGAGGTCTCATCTAGAGCTTGTGTCTTGGGGAGGTGATTATCCAGAGACCAACCATTCTGTCAGTCTAATATTAAAGGAAAAGTGCACATTAAAGGTAAAAATACACCTGAGCACCGGCCTGATTAAAGGAACACTTTGGGTTATTTCTATATACATTTTTTAACTAAGTTTAGTTAACACATGTGATTCTTCTCAATGTAACTTTTATATAAAATCTACACCTCACCACAGAGTAACAGTTTCTGGATCAGTCCCTTTGTCCCTGTATATTCTCCTGCAGGCTGCCATCTTGCTCACCTCTGACATTCATCACTGCATGTTGTAAGCTGAGGACCCTCCTACTGAAGGTAAACTCACTACCAGTGACATGCTGTGTGTTAGAAGCTGCAAATAAAATAAAACGAAAAGCATGCTCCCACTGCAGAATAGTTTGATGTAATAGTTAATAAATGCAACACTATTTTATATAGTCCATGTAAACTTGAGATTTCAGTGGCCTTAGAAATGAAAATAGTTTTGAAAAAGCTCCACAATACATACATTTGGACATTACACTTAAGGTTCAGACCCTTGATATCTCTTTTCTGTATATGTATCAGATATGTTATTAATACTTAGGAACACGTGTATTTATTTGTATCAATGTGCACAGCATTTTACAGAGACAAGATACAAAACTATTATAAGTTATGTAAAAAATTACGCCAAACTCACAACTAATACCACTATAACTTGCAAGTTGCGAGTTGCGCATGCGCAATGCACGGCGTATGCCACATATGCACAGTGCACGGCATATACTGCGCATGTGCATTGCGCCGCGAGTCGCGCAATGTGTGGCATAAACCGTGGGTGACTCTCTATGCGCAGCGTCAGACGCACATGTGCATTGCACCAGGGGTGCGCATGAGCATTACGCGCCGGGAGGTAGAGGAAGGGAGAAAGGAGACACAGGGGAGGGAGAGTGAGGGAGAAAGGAGACACAGGGAAGGAAGAAGGGGGAGAGACCCAGGGGAGGGAGGGGGAAAGAGACACATGGGAGGGAAAGGGGGAAAAGAGACATAGGAGGGAGAGGGGAAGATACACAGGGGAGGGAGGGGGAAGAGACAAAGGGGAGAAAGGGCGAGGGAGAAAAGAGACACAGGGGAGGGAGATGGAGGGTGAAAGGAGACACAGGGCAATAAGGGAGAGAAAGGAGACAAAGGGGAGGGAGAGGGAGAAAGGAGACACAGTGGAGGAATGGGGGAGAAACACAGGGGGGAAGAGACACAGGGGGAGAGGGGGGAAGAGACACAGGTAGGGGAGAAGGGGGAAATAATGAGGGGGGGAGACACAGGGGAGGGTGAAAGAGACACATGGGAGGCAGAGGGGAAAGAGACATAGGGGAGGGGGAAAGGAGACACAGGGGAGGGAGATGGGGGAGAGAGAGAGAAGAAGCACAGAGAGAAAGAGTGAACAGAGAGAGAGAGTGAGCACAGAGAGAGGGAGAACGCACAATATTTAATACAATATTATACCGTCATTTTTAACTGGCAAGTAGCTAGTTTTACATAAAGGTACAAAACTATTACAAGTTATGTAAAAAATTACGCCAAACTCCCAATTACTACAACTATAAGTTGCAAGTTGCCAGTTGCACATGCGCAATGCGCAGCGTATTTCGTGTATGCACAGTGCACGGCATATACTGCGCATGCGCATTGCGACCCCAAACACACCTCCAAGATGACCACTGTTTTGCTAAAGAAGCTGAAGGTAAAGGTGATGGACTGGCCAAGCATGTCTCCAGACCTAAACCCTATTGAGCATCAGTGGGGCATCCTCAAATGGAATGTGGGCTAGTGCAAGGTCTCTAACATCCAACAGCTCTGTGATGTCATCATGGAGGAGTGGAAGAGGACTCCAGTGGCAACCTGTGAAGCTCTGGTGAACTCCATGCCTATGAGGGTTAAGGCAGTGTTGGAAAATAATGGTGGCCACACTAAATAATGACTTTTGGCCCAATTTGGACATTTCCACTTAGGGATGTACTCACTTTTGTTGCCAACGGTTTAGACATTAATGGCTGTGTGTTGAGTTATTTTGAGGGGACAGCAAATTTACACTGTTATACAGGCTGTACACTTACTACTTCACATTGTAGCAGAGAGTCATGTCTTCAGTGTTGTCACATGAAAAGATATAATAAAATATTTACATGCGAGGGGTGTACTCACTTTTGTGAGATTCTATATATATATGTATCTATCACATATATAGTTGTCAGCAGGCGGGCTTATATTATATTCAATATCGTTCTATACACTATATTTCAACCTTGTAAATACCATTTCATAAAAGGTTGGAGCTTATAGGAGGTTATTAATAATTATTTATTTATAGTTATTAATAATTTATGAGTGACCTAATTAGTAATTTACAACCCTCAAAGATATTAGAGACAACATACAAACCCCATAAGATACTAGCACAACTAATGAACTATTTTAAAAGCACAGCAGGAAAAGTTTAAACATATTTGCAGTGTGGTGCCATTACCATGAGGGTTGGCTCTTTATAAAAGTAAATTGGCACCTCCCAGACTTCCTTATTAATTGGAATGGCCCGAGAACCACAAATATCCCCCCAGTGTGTGTGAGTGTTAATAAAATCATTTATTACATACTTGGGGCCTCATTCAATTATCGGCCGTAAAACGGCCGCAAAGCTGCGATTCCTTGCGGCCGTCTTACGGCCTCGTGTAGAGCTACTTTTACCTTGCAATTCAATTATACGGCGCCGCAAGGATATCCCCTTCCGGCCGACCGCATATCATGCAAACGGCCGGAAGCTTTTTCCCAGCGCCCGGAAATCTTGTTTTCCGGCCGCAATGTCCTAAAACTGAAAATGCAAATATAAAATTGAGAATGCACTATAAAGCTCCGTAAATGCTAGGCATCATAATGGGGGACACGAGGATTAATAGCAACACCCTCTCAAGCTTGCACATCAGCCCAAATACGATATATTATTTACGGATTACTTTATGGGTCGTAGTTCCGCGGGCTGGTCCTTGTTGCATTGTACTAGCCAATATATATTCAATCCAGCACTGCAAAGGACTGTAAATGATGGGGAACATAATGGGGGGGCATGAGGATTACTAGCCAAACCTTCTCAAGCTTGCACATCGCCAAATTGTACAATTTGTTACATGTCTTTATGGTCTGAACAAATAAACATGAGACGGTCACACGCTAGAATTTGTTACAAGTCTTTATGGTCTGTACAAATAAACATGAGAATGAAGCTGTGAGATACTGTAGGTGGGCAGGTCATAGCAGAGAGATCAGACAAATCCCAATCCACTAGAGGAGGAACTGACAACCCACTCCAATCTCTTTGGCCTTGAAACTTTGGAGAACAGCACAGGCAGAGACCTAGCTGAATGTGCTGCAGTCCATAGGGTCACGGAGAGTCGGACACAACTGAAGAACTTAACCACATATAATGAAATATTCCCCTGGTACTTGATATATGCCAAGTGGCGGTCTGATTTGGCCACTATTTGTATTCTCTAATGTAGAAGTGATGAGCTAGATGTATATGCAATTAGATAGAGATTTAAGGGATCCCAATAGAGCTCATATGCGTGGCAAAGGGTTCATATGACCTGACTCATGTTTTACTATTGATATTGAATTGGGTAGTGTGGCTTTAATCATATTATGCAAGTTGCAGCATGGTTTGTCAGATTGGCATGTGCATGGCCATTACAACATATGATAACCAAAGGATATTTAGCCAATGCATGTTCATTATTGGGCAACTAACTGTATTCACACATATGCTAACTGATGTGGGTAAAGGAGTTTGTGTACTTCAATGAAGCTGTGAACTAGCCTACATAGGGCCAGTGTAGGGGGGGGGGGGGGGGTATGTCTTATCAGAGAGGTCAGACTAATCCCAATCAACTAGAGAAGGAACTGGAAAAGCACTCCAGTGTCACCTGTCCTATTCATTGTCGGCCCTCAGGGGAATGTTCCTACTCCACAGTATCGCTAAACAGACTTGTCATGGGTATTAACCCTATATTAGTAGTAGATATGATATTTGGGATCAGATGATATCTAAAGCTACTCTGACTCCTCAACAGTTTTACATGTATTGATCTATTGCATGTTAACTATGGCTCATCAGTTTACATTTATAGGAATGTGACACTAATGTAATGCATGTGGATTTCACAGAACAAAACATATTCATAACACATGGACGCAGTCAGAAAAGTCTAACAAAGCTTTATTTTTTACACAGACCACAATCAGCAGTGGTCAAGATTGTGCATTCACATAACGGTATAACAAAGCTTTATTTGATAGACAGACCACAATCAGCAGTGGTCAAGATTGTGCATTCACATAACAGTATAACAAAGCTTTATTTGATAGACAGACCACAATCAGCAGTGGTCAAGATTGTGCATTCACATAACAGTATAACAAAACTTTATTTGATAGACAGACCACAATCAGCAGTGGTCAAGATTGTGCATTCACATAACAGTATAACAAAGCTTTATTTGATAGACAGACCACAATCAGCAGTGGTCAAGATTGCATTAATATCATGGGTGTGGTGTGGGCGGGTCCTTGAAGAGCAAGAGGCTGGAAAAAAGGGGAAACCTACAGGGGTCAATCTAATAGTCTAGAATAAGCATGATGCATAGCACCTACCAGGGTCACATGCTGCAACCGGAACCAGAAATCTCTCCATTTAACTGAAGAAACCATTTATGTGCATAGCACTTACAACTTGTAACTAGATCTGCTCAATGAAACAGATGATTCAACCTTTGGACTGTGTAATCCAATCCAGTTTCACACATACAGTGTGTTGACCAAACAAAAATCTGAAAGAAGTGTTCAAATCAAAAAATGTGGAGGAGGATCCAAAACAATTTAGAATCACGATGTATGTACAGTACAGTTCTAAATACTGTACCAATATACCAACTCACCTGATTCCCATCTACAAGCATTACTAACCATTAGCTAGGTCTGTGGATAATCAGAAATATGGGCAAATAGCCATTATTATGGAGAGGACACAAAGGTCAGCAGCCAGATTCACTGTTTCTTACATCAGACCTAAAGATCTGTTCTCAGACTGCTATTGAGGTCAGGATCACATGCGTCACTAGTGCATATATTAATGCTGGCTGTCATTAACATGCCATTGTGAGACTTTGCAAGTCCACCGCCATAGCAGTATTAGTCTACATTTAAGCTACCAACAATCATGTCGGAGATATCTGGCTATATGATAGCTGTAAGATTGTGGGAGCTACATGTTAAGGGGGCTGCCATTGAAGGCATGTCTACCTGAGAGGCACTGGGAAAACCCTCCACCTCATAATTCCTCCACAATGCTTGCAGATGTAGGAGATGCCTTCATGGACCTAAAAAAAAAAAAAAAGACAAAACCTAAAAAATAAGGCCTGAAAACATCATAGGGCCTGCAGCATCTCTTCTCAACAGCACTCCTTAGTGACAATGTATTGGTCACACTACTAATTAACAGCCTCATTAAATTGCTATGTAACAAATTGAATAGGGCTCTATATAAGCACACAGCATCTTTTTGAAAGCAAGTTTTTAGTTAGGGAACTTCTATGCAAAAGCCATGTCTTCACTAACTAAAAACTTCTGTAAAACAAATATCCTATGTGCTTATACGGAGCCCTATTCAATTGCCCAAATCACATTTTAATGAGGCCCTTTGTGTTCTGTTTAACCTGTGACCAATTGATGGTCACTGAGGAGTGCTGTTGAGAAGGCTAAAACATGTCTGCAGACCCTATGGGCGTCATTCAATTGCGATATGGCCGATTGAAAAGGGCTCTATATAAGCACAGAGCATATATTTAGTTACAGACGTTTGTAGTTAGTGAAGACCTTGCTTTTGGAGAGAAGTTCACTAACTACAAACATCTGTAGAAAATATGCTCTGGGCTCAAATTGATCCCTTAGCAATCGGCCACATTGCAATTGAATGAGGCCCTATGTCCTCCTCCGCTTGGGCCCAGGACCCACATCACCTGTGGCTATCCTCCGTCTCCCCTCTGGTGGTGATGGTGGGGGGGGGGGGGGGGCGGGCGGTGCCAGACAGCGGTGGTCTGGGAAGTGGCGGACACATGGGAGGAGAGGAGGGGCCAGACTGCTCTTGGCTGGGGGATTGGGAGATCCCCGTTGATGTTGGGCTGGGGACCATCGCCTGTCTGAGCAGCCTGACCTGAAGGTGTTCGGTGGTCATGTGGTGCCTCCTCACTTCCCTGGACAGCCTGGCCAGGCTGTGGGTCATATGTGACCGGAGGGCAGAGATGCTGGCCTCCATCCGGAGCTGGCTGGCCATAGACTCCTGAATGCTGGCCTCGATCCTCTGGCTCTGCGGCGACGACACCGCTCGGTGGGCGTGGTGAGGTGATTCGGGGAGGTCCACAGCTGGAGCCTGTGGTGAGAATGTGCCCGGTGGTGACCAGGCCAGCACACTGTGTGGGGAATGAGGTGCTGTCCCTTGGGCGGATGAGGGCCCCAGGGCAAGCCTTTCGAGGATGGGCATAGGCCCAGGGCTTGTGGCAGGTGACCCCGCAAGGTCAATGACCAGCCCATCCTCTGACCCAGAGCCCTCTGATCTTCCTTCCTCCTCCCCCTGTGCTGGAGGATCCTGGTACGGGGCTGATGGCCCCGCCTCCTCTCCCTGGTCACAGGACCCAGAGCTCCTCCTGGATGCTGAGAGATAGAGAAGAAAGGTACATGTCATTAGTATGTTGATTAGCGCATTGATGTGTTCATTTCTAATTATCTGACATCTAGCCTTGAATATGGATGATTCTCTGATTAGCTATCTTATACTAGCTGTTATCTATTCTTAGGTTTCTGTTCTGGATGGTTCTCGGCTCACAACTCTATCTGTATTACGGCTGCTGTCTGTAACTGCATAGGCTGAACGGGCACACCAATACATGGACTCTCTATTACAGGGGTGTCCAAACTATTTCCTTGATTGGAAGATATCCTTTCTGTGCACAGGTGAGTCAATCAGGATGACTGAAGAAGCGATTGACTCACCTGTGCGCAGCAGGGTTATCAAATCCAGCCATGTGTGTGGCCCACCAGGACCGAGTTTGGACACACCTGCTCTATTGCTTGATTACTGTTGTGGTGACCAGGAATGACAGTGATTTGTCAGCTTCATGAATTTAATGATGCATCCATCTATCCCTTGTTATTTCATGGAGATGACATATCAGTATCATGTCCATGTGTAGTGTGTGTGATGCACATGTGGTGGCATGTTGCTGTATGTCATATTCACCTGCCATGGAGGCTGGGTCCTGCTGCTCCACCGGGCCTGATGCTCCAGCTGCGTCGGAGGGTGCAAGCATGACCCTTGCAATACCTTCATGGGCAAGGTACTTAACCCTCCGCCCCTCGGCCTCCTGCGCCATCTTCTTCCTCACCACGGCCCTGATGTCGTCGAACCGATGCTTTATGGACCGCAGACTCCGTCCACGGCCCGCCACACCGTTGACCAGATCCACCACCTGCTGCCAAGCATTAGCACGGGGCCCAGCCTTGACTTCCCTACCCCCCGAGGTGATGACGGGGCGGGAACGGATGGCCTCCAGGAGGACCCTGTTCTCCTCCCGGCTATAATTGTGGGCCCTGGACCTGCCGCCAGCCTCTTGCTCTTCAGACTGGGGATGAGGACCCTCTCCACTCTCCTCCTCCCTCCTCCTCTTTCTACTCTCCTCTCCTCCCTCCTTCCTCTACTCTCCTCCCTCCTTCCTCTACTCTCCTCCCTCCTTCCTCTCCTCTCCTCCCTCCTTCCTCTACTCTCCTCCCTTCTCCCTCCTCCTCTCCTCTCCTCCCTCCTTCCTCTACTCTCCTCCCTCCTTTCTCTACTCTCCTCCCTTCTCCCTCCTCCTCTCCTCTCCTTCCTCCTTCCCTCCTCTCCTCCCTCCTCCTCTCCTCCCTCCTCCTCTCCTCCCTCCTTCCTCCTCTTTCCTCCTCTCCTCCCTCCTCCTCCTCTCCTTCCTCCTCTCCTCCCTCCTCCTCCTCTCCTCCCTCCTCCTCCTCTCCTCCCTCCTCCTCCTCCACTACCTCCTCCTCCACTACCTCCCACTCCTCAACTATTACCTCCTCCTCACTCCTCCCCTCCTCTTCCCCACCTCCACGCCCCGGGACTCCCTGACACTCCTCCACCCTATGCTCCTCTCCCTCCATCACCACCTGAAAAGAAAAGAAAGAGAAATAAAGAAATGTTTTAGTGGGTTTGCCTGCTTTACGCTCGTCCCCCATTCTGATCGCCTCGAACACTATTTCTGCTTGGATATCAATGTTGTAACTAACTGCAGTAATCAACCTTAAGTGGACAGAGCCTGTGACAGCAGTGGGAGGGGTGTACAGCACCTCTCACTCTGGACCTGAGAGGCGCTGATGAAACACCCTAGATCAATACTTTCCTAAACAATGTGGAAGGGTCAGTTACAGTTTGCATATATACAAGGTATGCGGCTATTTACTGTGTGCTTCTATCATGTGTGGGGAGTGGCCCATGTCTGAGGCCACTAATATCCTATCTGCATTATACTCTGGGCGTGGTACCTATCCTGAAGCCATCTTCTGTACCAGAGGTAGTAGTAACTACATGGTCCTGCTGTTCTAGGCTGAAAATAAGTTCTTGTCAAGCCCCATTGAAGAAGCAGTTTGGAACACCTATGTGTATTGCAAATATGTGTAGAAATCTCACTCAAACTCAATCTCCAACTCAATCAAACTCAAACTCAAAATCAAACTCAATCAAACGCAAACTCAAAATCAAACTCAATCAAACTCAAAATCAAACTCAATCAAACGCAAACTCAAAATCATACTCAATCAAACTCAAACTCAAACTCAAACTCAATCAAACTCAAACTCAAAATCAAACTTAATCAAACTCAAACTCAAACTCAAAATCAAACTCAATCAAACTCAAACTCAAAATCAAACTCAATCAAACTCAAAATCAAACTCAAAATCAAACTCAAAATCAAACTCAAACTCAAAATCAATCAAACTCAAAATCAATCAAGCTCAAACTCAATCAAACTCAAAATCAAACTCAAAATCAAACTCAAAATCAAACTCAATCAAACTCAAACTCAAAATCAAACTCAAACTCAATCAAACTCAAACTCAAAAAAACTCAAAATCAAACTCAAAATCAAACTCAATCAAACTCAAACTTAAACTCAAACTCAATCAAACTCAATCAAACTCAATCAAACTCAAAATCAAAATCAAACTCAAAATCAAACTCAAACTCAAATAAAACTCAAACTCACACTCAAACTCAAAATCAAACTTAAACTCACAATCAAACTCAATCAAACTCAAACTCAAAATCAAACTCAATCAAACTCAAACTCAAAATCAAACTCAATCAAACTCAAACTCAAAATCAAGCTCAAACTCAAAATCAAACTCAAACTCAATCAAACTCAAACTCAAACTCAAAATCAAACTCAATCAAACTCAAACTCAAAATCAAACTCAATCAAACTCAAACTCAAAATCAAAATCAAACTCAAAATCAAACTCAATCAAACTCAAACTCAATCAAACTCAATCAAACACAATCAAACTCAAAATCAAACTCAATCAAACTCAAACTCAAAATCAAACTCAATCAAACTCGAAATCAAACTCAAAATCAAACTCAATCAAACTCAAACTCAAAATCAAACTCAAAATCAAACTCAATCAAACTCAAACTCAAATTCAATCAAACTCAATCAAACTCAATCAAACTCAAACTCAAACTCAAAATCAAACTCAATCAAACTCAAACTCAAAATCAAACTCAATCAAACTCAAAATCAAACTCAAAATCAAACTCAATCAAACTCAAACTCAAAATCAAACTCAATCAAACTCAAAATCAATCAAACTCAAACTCAAACTCAAAATCAATCAAACTCAAACTCAAACTCAAAATCAATCAAAGTTCTTGTCAAGCCCCATTGAAGAAGCAGTTTGGAACACCTATGTGTATTGCAAATATGTGTAGAAATATCACTCAAACTCAATCTCCAACTCAATCAAACTCAAAATCAAACTCAATCAAACGCAAACTCAAAATCAAACTCAATCAAACTCAAACTCAAAATCAAACTCAAATTTAATCAAACTCAAACTCAAAATCAAACTTAATCAAACTCAAACTCAAACTCAAAATCAAACTCAATCAAACTCAAACTCAAAATCAAACTCAATCAAACTCAAAATCAAAATCAAAATCAAACTCAAAATCAAACTCAAACTCAAAATCAATCAAACTCAAAATCAATCAAGCTCAAACTCAATCAAACTCAAAATCAAACTCAAAATCAAACTCAAAATCAAACTCAATCAAACTCAAACTCAAAATCAAACTCAAACTCAATCAAACTCAAACTCAAACAAACTCAAAATCAAACTCAAAATCAAACTCAATCAAACTCAAACTCAAACTCAAACTCAATCAAACTCAATCAAACTCAATCAAACTCAAAATCAAACTCAAACTCAAAATCAAACTCAAACTCAAATAAAACTCAAACTCACACTCAAACTCAAAATCAAACTTAAACTCACAATCAAACTCAATCAAACTCAAACTCAAAATCAAACTCAATCAAACTCAAACTCAAAATCAAACTCAATCAAACTCAAACTCAAAATCAAGCTCAAACTCAAAATCAAACTCAAACTCAATCAAACTCAAACTCAAACTCAAAATCAAACTCAATCAAACTCAAACTCAAAATCAAACTCAATCAAACTCAAACTCAAAATCAAAATCAAACTCAAAATCAAACTCAATCAAACTCAAACTCAAACTCAATCAAACTCAATCAAACTCAATCAAACTCAAAATCAAACTCAATCAAACTCAAACTCAAAATCAAACTCAATCAAACTCGAAATCAAACTCAAAATCAAACTCAATCAAACTCAAACTCAAAATCAAACTCAAAATCAAACTCAATCAAACTCAAACTCAAATTCAATCAAACTCAATCAAACTCAATCAAACTCAAACTCAAACTCAAAATCAAACTCAATCAAACTCAAACTCAAAATCAAACTCAATCAAACTCAAAATCAAACTCAAAATCAAACTCAATCAAACTCAAAATCAAACTCAATCAAACTCAAACTCAAAATCAATCAAACTCAAACTCAAACTCAAAATCAATCAAACTCAAAGTCAAACTCAAAATCAATCAAAGTTCTTGTCAAGCCCCATTGAAGAAGCAGTTTGGAACACCTATGTGTATTGCAAATATGTGTAGAAATATCACTCAAACTCAATCTCCAACTCAATCAAACTCAAAATCAAACTCAATCAAACGCAAACTCAAAATCAAACTCAATCAAACTCAAACTCAAAATCAAACTCAAACTCAATCAAACTCAAACTCAAAATCAAACTCAATCAAACTCAAACTCAAAATCTAAATCAAACTCAATCAAACTCAAACTCAAAATCAAACTCAATCAAACTCAAACTCAAAATCAAACTCAAAATCAAACTCAAAATCAAACTCAAACTCAAAATCAATCAAACTCAAACTCAAAATCAATCAAACTCAAAATCATCAAACTCAAAATCAAACTCAAACTCAAAATCAAACTCAATCAAACTCAAACTCAAAATCAAACTCAAAATCAAAATCAAACTCAAACTCAATCAAACTCAAACTCAAAATCCAACTCAAAATCAAACTCAATCAAACTCAAACTCAAACTTAAAATCAAACTCAAAATCAAACTCAAACTCAATCAAACTTGTCAAGCCCCATTGAAGAAGCAGTTTGGAACACCTATGTGTATTGCATATATGTGTAGAAATCTCACTCAAACTCAATCTCAAATTCAAACTCAATCAAACGCAAACTCAAAATCAAACTCAATCAAACTCAAAATCAAAATCAAACTCAAACTCAATCAAACTCAAACTCAAACTCAAAATCAAACAAAATCAAACTCAAACTCAAAATCAAACTCAATCAAACTCAAACAATCAAACTCAAACTCAAAATCAAAATCAATCAAACTCAAACTCAAAATCAAACTCAAACTCAAAATCAAACTCAAACTCAATCAAACTTGTCAAGCCCCATTGAAGAAGCAGTTTGGAACACCTATGTGTATTGCAAATATGTGTAGAAATCTCACTCAAACTCAATCTCCAACTCAATCAAACTCAAACTCAAAATCAAACTCAATCAAACGCAAACTCAAACTCAAAATCAATCAAACTCAAACTCAAAATCAAACTCAAACTCAATCAAACTCAAAATCAAACTCAATCAAACTCAAACTCAAAATCAAACTCAAAATCAAACTCAAAATCAAAATCAATCAAACTCAAACTCAAAGTCAATCAAACTCAAACTCAAAATCAATCAAACTCAAACTCAATCAAACTCAAAATCAAACTCAAAATCAAACTCAATCAAACTCAAAATCAAACTCAATCAAACTGAAACAAAAACTCAAAATCAAACTCAAAATCAAACTCAATCAAACTCAAACTCAAACTCAATCAAACTCAATCTCAAACTCAAAATCAAACTCAATCAAACTCAAAATCAAACTCAATCAAACTCAAACTCAAAATCAAACTCAAACTCAAAATCAAACTCAATCAAACTCAAAATCAAACTCAATCAAACTCAAACTCAAAATCAATCAAACTCAAACTCAAAATCAAACTCAAACTCAAACTCAAAATCAATCAAACTCAAACTCAAACTCAAAATCAAACTCAAACTCAATCAAACTCAAAATTAAACTTAAACTCAAAATCAAACTCAATCAAACTCAAAATCAAACTCAAACTCAAAATCAAACTCAAAATCAAACAAACTCAATCAAACTCAAACTCAAAATCAAACTCAAAATCAAACAAACTCAATCAAACTCAAACTCAAAATCAAACTCAAAATCAAACTCAAACTCAATCAAACTCAAACTCAAACTCGAACTAAAAATCAAACTCAATCAAACTCAAACTCAAAATCAAACTCAATCAAACTCAAAATCAAACTCAAAATCAAACTCAATCAAACTCAAACTCAAACTCAATCAAACTCAAACTCAAAATCAAACTCAATCAAACTCAAAATCAAATTCAATCAAACTCAAAATCAAACTCAATCAAACTCAAACTCAAAATCAAACTCAATCAAACTCAAAATCAATCAAACTCAAACTCAAACTCAAAATCAATCAAACTCAAACTCAAAATTAAACTCAAAATCAAACTCAAAATCAAACTCAAAATCAAAATCAAACTCAAAATCAAACTCAAAATCAAACTCAAACTCAAAATCAAACTCAAACTCAATCTCAAACTCAATCAAACTCAATCTCAAACTCAAACTCAAACTCAATCAAACTCAAAATCAAACTCAATCAAACTCAAAATCAAACTCAATCAAACTCAAACTCAAAATCAAACTCAATCAAACTCAAACTCAAACTCAAAATCAAACTCAATCAAACTCAAACTCAAAATCAAACTCAATCAAACTCAAACCTTAAAATCAAACTCAATCAAACTCAAAATCAAACTCAAAATCAAACTCAAATTCAAAATCAATCAAACTCAAACTCAAACTCAAAATCAATCAAACTCAAACTTAAAATCAAACTCAAACTCAAACTCAAACTCAAACTCAATCAAACTTGTCAAGCCCCATTAAAGAAGCAGTTTGGAACACCTATGTGTATTGCAAATATGTGTAGAAATCTCACTCAAACTCAATCTCCAACTCAATCAAACTCAAACTCAAAATCAAACTCAATCAAACGCAAACTCAAAATCAAACTCAATCAAACTCAAACTCAAAATCAAACTCAAACTCAATCAAACTCAAAATCAAACTCAATCAAACTCAAACTCAAAATCAAACTCAATCAAACTCAAACTCAAAATCAAAATCAAACTCAAAATCAAAATCAATTAAACTCAAACTCAAAGTCAATCAAACTCAAACTCAAAATCAATCAAACTCAAACTCAATCAAACTCAAAATCAAACTCAAAATCAAACTCAATCAAACTCAAAATCAAACTCAATCAAACTCAAACAAAAACTCAAAATCAAACTCAAAATCAAACTCAATCAAACTCAAACTCAAACTCAATCAAACTCAATCTCAAACTCAAAATCAAACTCAATCAAACTCAAAATCAAACTCAATCAAACTCAAACTCAAACTCAAACTCAAAATCAAACTCAATCAAACTCAAAATCAAACTCAATCAAACTCAAACTCAAAATCAATCAAACTCAAACTCAAAATCAAACTCAAACTCAAACTCAAAATCAATCAAACTCAAACTCAAAATCAAACTCAAACTCAATCAAACTCAAACTCAAAATCAAACTTAAACTCAAAATCAAACTCAATCAAACTCAAAATCAAACTCAATCAAACTCAAACTCAAAATCAAACTCAAAATCAAACAAACTCAATCAAACTCAAACTCAAACTCAAAATCAAACTCAATCAAAATCAAACTCAAAATCAAACTCAAAATCAAACTCAAACTCAATCAAACTCAAACTCAAACTCGAACTCAAACTAAAAATCAAACTCAATCAAACTCAAACTCAAAATCAATCTCAATCAAACTCAAAATCAAACTCAAAATCAAACTCAATCAAACTCAAACTCAAACTCAATCAAACTCAATCAAACTCAAACTCAAAATCAAACTCAATCAAACTCAAAATCAAACTCAATCAAACTCAAAATCAAACTCAATCAAACTCAAACTCAAAATCAAACTCAATCAAACTCAAAATCAATCAAACTCAAACTCAAACTCAAAATCAATCAAACTCAAACTCAAAATTAAACTCAAAATCAAACTCAAAATCAAACTCAAACTCAAAATCAAACTCAAACTCAATCTCAAACTCAATCAAACTCAATCTCAAACTCAAACTCAAACTCAATCAAACTCAAAATCAAACTCAATCAAACTCAAAATCAAACTCAATCAAACTCAAAATCAAAATCAAACTCAATCAAACTCAAACTCAAAATCAAACTCAATCAAACTCAAACTCAAAATCAAACTCAATCAAACTCAAACCTTAAAATCAAACTCAATCAAACTCAAAATCAAACTCAAAATCAAACTCAAATTCAAAATCAATCAAACTCAAACTCAAACTCAAAATCAATAAAACTCAAAGTCAAAATCAAACTCAAACTCAATCAAACTCACACTCAAAATCAAACTCAAACTCAAAATCAAACTCAAACTCAATCAAACTCAAACTCAAACTCAAAATCAAACTCAAACTCAATCAAACTCAAACTCAAAATCAAACTCAATCAAACTCAAACTCAAAATCAAAATCAAACTCAAAATCAAACTCAATCAAACTCAAAATCAAACTCAATCAAACTCAAACTCAAAATCAAACTCAAAATCAAACTCAATCAAACTCAAAATCAAAATCAAACTCAATCAAACTCAAAATCAAACTCAATCATACTCAAACTCAAACTCAAACTCAAAATCAAACTCAAAATCAAACTCAAAATCAAACTCAAACTCAAAATCAATCAAACTCAAACTCAAAATCAATCAAACTCAAACTCAAACTCAAAATCAATCAGACTCAAACTCAAACTCAAAATCAAACTCAAACTCAAATTCAAAATCAAACTCAAACTCAATCAAACTCAAACTCAAAATCAAACTCAAAATCAAACTCAATCAAACTCAAACTCAAAATCAAACTCAATCAAACTCAAAATCAAAATCAAACTCAATCAAACTCAAAATCAAACTCAATCATACTCAAACTCAAACTCAAACTCAAAATCAAACTCAAAATCAAACTCAAAATCAAACTCAAACTCAAAATCAATCAAACTCAAACTCAAAATCAATCAAACTCAAACTCAAACTCAAAATCAATCAGACTCAAACTCAAACTCAAAATCAAACTCAAACTCAAATTCAAAATCAAACTCAAACTCAATCAAACTCAAACTCAAAATCAAACTCAAAATCAAACTCAATCAAACTCAAACTCAAAATCAAACTCAATCAAACTCAAAATCAAAATCAAACTCAATCAAACTCAAACTCAAACTCAAAATCAAACTCAAAATCAATCAAACTCAAACTCAAAATCAATCAAACTTAAACTCAAAATCAAACTCAAACTCAAACTCAATCAAACTCAAACTCAAACTCAATCAAACTCAAACTCAATCAAACTCAAAATCAATCTCTCTCTCTATATATATATATAGAGAGAGAGAGAGATTGAGATAGAGAGAGAGAGAGATCCAGATATAATACGAAACAGAAAAATATAAATAACTTACCTCCCTCCACAAAACTCCTCTCCTCACAACCAAAAACTCTCCAAACCTTCAGGCCAACAGCAAAAAAAACACAATTGTACTTCTCGCCAGTGTATTCAGTAAATATAGAAATTGGCAAAACATACAAATAAAAGACAGCTTGATAGGATGAAAAGCATGTACAATGCAACTTACCTCCCTCCAAACTCCTACGTGCCGGATATAACCTCACAAACTCTACAAAATCCTCCAAACACCTATAAACAAGCAAAAAACACAATTGTACCTCTCGCCAGTGTATTCAGTAAATATAGAAGTTGGCAAAACATACAAATAAAAGACAGCTTGATAGGATGAAAAGCATGTACAATGCAACTTACCTCCCTCTAAACTCCTACGTGCCGGATATAACCACAAAAACTCTCCAAAATCCTCCAAACACCTATAAACAAGCAAAAAACACAATTGTACTTCTTTACATCAGCATCCGTAAATGTAGTAACGGATTCCCATAAAAAGAACTTAATCCGCGACTTTATAATAAAGCAACTTACCTACTCTCAACCAACAAGCTCCTGGAACCGCGTGCTACCTCGTCAGAAATCGCAACACAGTCGAGGCGTGGGCGCGTGTCATTCCTATTTATTCACTCCCACTGTCAATCAAATGGTCTATCCTGTAAGTGATTGGCTGTGCAACCTCTGGCGCGATGCGTGATTCCGCTATTGGATGGTTCGTGCCGGGCACGGCTAGTCCGTCCCCCTTTCAGCTTTCTTGCGCGCCTAAACGTCACGGCCTTCCTACATTCTGAAGGCCGCGATTCGCGCCTGGCTAGATGTAATTTACGGCCGCATCCGTTGAAGTCCACACGATGCACTTACGGCATTGTAATGAAACCAGGCTGAAAGGGCCCTAAAAGTGTAAAGGAAGCAATAAAAGGCATTCGAATTACTGTAAAAACAATCCCCAATGATCAAATATGTTAATAAAAGAGATCTTTTTATTGTCATGTACATCCTCAATATGGCGGTCAAATTAACCCTTTACATCTCTTTTATCACATCTACATTTTTGAACACAAATATTGTATATATTTCCACGCCACATTACATAGATCATGGAGCATGTGCCCAAATTCAAATGTGGGCCAGAATATTAGGGGTTACTAATTAAAATGGCTCAACAAACCCATAATCAGGGAATTTCATAACATGATGAAGCTTAGATACACCAGTGAGCTTTTCCATTGGTGAAATCCACCCGGATAATCACATCTGGGGTAATTAGCAAGCTATATAACCACATCATCATCCATGAATTAGCAAGTCTGAACCATCATGGATAGCAGCAACCTGAGTGCAGCGTATAGGTATGTGAGGAGAGCGCAGCGTCGTAGGAATGGATATTTGTTTCGAATGTTGCAGAGTGGAAACCGGGCTGTCAGGCGTGCGACTGTGGAGTGGCTGAGGCGTGACAGAGAGGGGCGGCTGGGAGTGAATGTGGGTGAGCGTGCTGATGCAATCCATGGTGGTCCGGAACCAAGCCAGGCAAGTGGCTCATCACAGGATATGCCTAGGGCCATGGTGGGGGGTCAGTTAGGGGAGAGAGCTCCAGTGGCACAGGGACAGGGGGATATGAGGGCACCTGCAGACAGGGAGGAGGACCTTGATGTGGGTGATCAGCTGATGGGGGGGCCAGATGAGAGACCCCTAGAGGGTGTGGCACATGAAGTGGGGGCTCCTGCACAGCCAGACCCACAAGGGGGTGAGCAGGCCCAGGAGCCTGCCAGGAGGATTCGTGCACCCAGGGTGTACAGGATGAGAGTCACATTAGAGGGGTTAACTGATGTGGAAGTGTATGAGCGTTTTAGGCTAACCCGTGCCAGCCTGGAGGAGCTCTATGCGGTTCTGAGGGAGGACATGGAGCCTTCCTCACGAACCAATAGAGCCATCCCAGGCATGACACGGATGTTAGCCGCCATACACATCCTATCATCTGGTAGTTTTCAGAACACTGCTAGCATAGTAGAAGGAATGTCTCAAGCAAGCCTTTCAAGGTGCCTGAGCACATTCCTCCATGCTATCGTTCCGAAAACTGCCAGATACATAAATTTTCCCCACACTGGGGAAGAGATCTTGAAGGTGAAAGCAGATTTCTTTCGAATGGGAGGTATCCCCAATGTGCTCGGTACTATAGATTGTACACATGCAGCATTGATACCTCCTAGAGAGCAAGAAGCGCTGTTCCGAAATCGCAAACACTATCATTCCATCAATGTACAGGCTGTTTGTGATGCAGACATGCGCATACAAAATGTGGTTGCAGGCTTCCCGGGAAGTACTCATGATGCCCATATCCTGCGTCAGTCATCCACCCATCTTTATTTTGAGTCTGGAGAAGCTCCACCTGGGTGGCTACTGGGTGAGTACCCATAAAGGATCCCCTAAAATATACATCATGTTCCACTGTAATACTATTCCATTGTTGCGTGAAAAATGCGCAACGACGCATGCGCCAACAGACAAAATAGAGTCCCTCAATAGCACGCACAACATCTGCGCGCAGGAGTTGAGATAAGGATTTAAGAGTGGACTTAGGGGTTTTAGGCTTAGGGGTCTTTGGGCTAAGGCTTTGGATTATGAGTGTAAGTGTTAGGCATGGGGTCTCAGTGGTTTGGGTTAGAGGGTTTTGGCCCATTAGTCAATAGATTCTACAACTTGCGCTCTTTGATGGACGCACATTTTGGCTCACAATTTCCAACAGTGCACTACTGTCGCCGGCTTCTGGCAGCGCCGTATCGTCCGCGATCATTTGCCGTGCGCCATAAAGAAGGTGGAGTGAGCCATTGCATCGTAGCTTGTTGCTGTGCCTAACCCGATGTGACGTGGTCATAGGAGTATGAAGTTCCAACCCAAAGATCCCTAAACTAACGTCACATTAATCATTGCGTATATTTACAGATGCTTTAACGAGCAGCACAAACTCACATTCATGTCTACATCTCCCATTTTTGTTTCCTTCAGGTGATGCAGGATATAGGTGTTTGCCGTGGTTGTTGACCCCTGTGAACAATCCACGCACAGAGGTGGAGGAGAGGTACAATGCGGCCCATGCCAGAACCCGGAATGTAATAGAGCGCACCTTTGGACTCCTGAAGATGCGCTTCAGATGTTTACATTCCACTGGCCGGGCGCTACAGTATACACCAGGGAATGTTTGTCACATCATCATGGCCTGCTGTATTCTGCACAATATAGCAGTACAGGCAAACTGTCTGGGGAACATTGATGATGCTCCGCTTGAACCGGTGGAGCGTCCAGTACCTCCCGCTGGTGAGGATAACGTTCAGGGGTCACAACTACGTGCCCACGTCATTCGTGAGTACTTCCCATGTAAGTCTGAAACTAATTACAACCAACTATAATGTACATGGCTTATGGTTACTAATACATCTCTTTTCTCCTTCCCCATTGTCTTCCAGAATATCCAACAGTCCACAGTAGAGGATAGCTTTGTGATCTAACGTATGTCTCGTGACTCATTCTTCATACTGGATCAAATACAGCCTGCTCTGATATCCGTTAATATATATTGATATCTGCCAACCTCAAGAAGCTAAGCTAAATGGATGGTCTGATGTATTCCACAATGTCAATGGATATAGGCCTCACAATCGTATTTGAAAACATCTGCCCAGAACAGTAATGTTCACATTGTCTGATCATGCTATTCCACATCCCATGGAGGTCAATGCAATTCCTAGCAATATGGATATATGAACATACCAGCATACTGTAAACCATAATAAATGTACCTCATGTGATGCAAAGAGGGGATGTCCCCTGTTCTATGTCAGCGAATGCTGGTAAAAGCATTCGAAGTCAGATAACAGGAATAGTCTCAAGGATGTGTTAACTAGGAATCATTGTGCAATATATCATATGGATTGTGTGACTCATCTCATCATATTGCCATTACAGAACTGTTGCTGTGTGTCAACACATTGTTTACCCACACAGACATGGGAAACGACCTTGCCAGCAACAGAACATCAGCTACATCAATGGCGTCTACATTGTAAGTGAGTATTTGCGGGACACATGTGCATGTATGCATGAGAGGAAATGACTAATAACTCCATTAATGTAGGCCTAACTTTCGTTTTTCCCAAGACATCCCCTACGTATTGCTGAAGCGGTCAGAAAAGTTTATCGGACCATGCAGACGTGTCCTGGGGTAACAGATCTCTTTGTTGAATACTCCACTTGATCTATCCAAGGTAGAGAACCACATGTGGATGTCCGAACATGTATCAATGTGTGATAGTTGTGATCTTCCCTTTCTATTACAGGCTGCACTGGTCTCTCTCTCTTTCTCTCTCTCTCTCTCTCCTCATCCAACCCACCCCTGTTTACCCTTAATTTATTGAGTCACACAAGTCTTCTGCTAACTATCCCAATTAACCCTTTCCACTATGTTTTCTCTTGTCTTCTTCCTCACATCCCCTGCCTTTTCCTCAGACTCTTCTTTACTTCTCCCCTTTTTGTCTGCATCATTTTCATTTCAACTCTCATGCCCACCTCTCTCCTTTTATTCGCCCATCAGCTAATCTTACTCAAGCTGTGGTTAAACTATGTGTCTCCTGACTGTCCCATCTGCAGATTACATTATCTGTCCACATGGGGCAGATACCTTATTACATAATAGTGCATCGCACTTTACATCTGATCCCTTTCCTCTCCGACTAATGCATATCTTTCTACTTGACACAACCTCCTTCCTATGTATCTCTGACTTACTTATTAACCTTGCTATTCCTTATCTACTCTTCCCCATGTTCATTACCTTTAACTTGGAAGTGGTGATTTTCGAATCTTGTGTGGGCCTTTGGGAACAAATCATTTATCAACAGACTTTACGCTCCAAACAGGGCCCTCCATTTTCTTGCGTTGGCAATATTACATACTGTATATTTTCTGGTTCTTCTCCCCTGTACAGCGTTATGGAATATGTTTGCACAATACAAATACATGAGAATTAGACTAATCCTCATATTCCCCCATCAGGACAAATTAGTCTGGGCCATCATTATCATCGGACAGATGGTTAGCTTGTACGAGATCCCAATGCCTAACATGTGTGCCGACATACCTTCATCTGTTGGTGGCTGCTCATATGGCATATGTAAGGTTTCCACTAATATATTATTTGTGTGTTTGTATTCCAGATCCCGGTCAGAACAAGGCATGACGATAAACATCCTGACATTCGGTGGCCATGTCAATGTCCTCATGTATGTGCATGTGTCCGTTTCATTGCTTTGTTGGATCCAGTTTGATATCTGATGACCTTGACTGAATAGCCGATATGTGTCACGAGACAATTTCAATATACAATGCAGATGTGATGTGACATCTGTCAGCTGATGTTCCTGGTATATCCACAGCATGTGTATGCTCATATAGTTTATCTCGATTCATAGGTATCTATTGGTTTAGACATTCTATCCTCTCCTCTACTTGGACTGTTGTGAAGCCTGCAGCACCAACCCTTCAAGATCTTTTCTTCAGTGCTGATGTGACCCTCCCTGTGCATATGGGGAAGAGTAAATCCAGGCTTGGGACTTAACAGTTAAGGAGGTTACGTTAATCTTCAGTTATGCATATTCAACAACAGTGAGTATAGATGCTCAATCAGAGAACAAACTATCCTTGATATTGCCTGGTTTCTTGTGAGTTCTCTGCAATAAGTAACATCTGACTGATATGGTCCTGGTCAGGTCACCATCTTTTTGACCAAGGTTATCTATGTGCTGCTTATTGTTGCGTGAGAACTGACGTTATGGGCTCATAGCATTCACTGATTGAGCACTTATACTTCTGATGTGGCATCAGAGTGTCCGTTTAACACACAAGCATACATTTTGCTCTCCCCATATGTATATCACCTTATTCTGGATTATTATGGTGTTTCCTTATTGACTGTTATATATATGTCGTAACAATAATGAGATCGATTATATTGCCTAATGTTGGTTGATACACTGTACATTCCCTGATCATCTATATCAATGTAATTTTCCCTGCCTGCATTCTGCTCTCATATCCCTATTTCCCTGTGTTACTTGGATTTTGTATCCTACCCCCCTCCACCATGATCCTTTGCATACCTGTGTTGATTAGTCAACCTGTGGCTTTGTGGCAAGCTTGCCTTGTTAATTTCTGTAAATATTAAATATGATTTATCCGAGATGTTGTTTGTGTCTGCCTCGTCAATGTTGATACCATAGCATTTCCGGAACATCAATGAAAGGACCTTCAGACTCCACATCTGTGCTCTGCACCATCAGTTAGGGGTGTCAATAGAATTCTCACAGTGTGTTTGCATTACTGATTTCAACCATGAGGGAAGGTTGGTATTAATCTATATGACGCAGAAACAGACAAATGAGACAGGTGTCCGTAAGTGGCTCACATCCTAATAGTGAACATACAGGGCCTCATTCAATTGCATATTGCCAATTGAATGGGGCTCAAAATAAGCACAGAACATATATTGTGTCAAAAAGATTTTAGTTAGTGAAAACATTGATTTTGGATAGATGTTTACTAACTAAAACATTTTTCATAGAATATATGTTATGTGCTTATTTCGAGCCCTATTCAATTGGCCAAATTGCAATTAAATGAGGGCCACAGTATCTAATATAAGTGAGTACACCCGTCACATTGTTGTTAATATTTTAGTATATCTTTTCATGTGACAACACTGAAGAAATGACACTCTGCTACAATGTAAAGTAAGTTTGCTGACCCATCAATAACTCAATACACAGCCATTAATGTCTAAACCATTGGCAACAAAAGTGAGTACACCCCTAATTTGAAATGTCCAAATTGACACGAAATGTCAATTATGTGTGGCCACCATTATTTGCCAGAACTGCCTTAACCCTCATGGCCAGGGAGTTCACCCGAGCTTCCCAGGTTGCCACTGGAGTCCTCTTCCACTCCTTAATGATACATCAGAGCTGGTTGATGCTAGAGACCTTGCACTCCCCCACCGTCAGTTTGAGGATGCCCCACAGATGCTCAATATGGTTTCGGTCTGTCGACAAGCTTGGCCAGTCCATCACCTTTACCTTCTTTAGCAAGGCAGTGTCGTCTTGGCGGTGTGTTTAGGGTCATTATGTTATGTTGCCCTGCGGCCCAGTCTCCCAAGGGAGGGGATCATGTTCTGCTTCAGTATGTCACAGTACATGTTTGCATTCATGGTTCCCTCAATGAACTGTAGCTCCCCAGTGCCAGAGATAAATGGATAAGTCACAACGAACACAAAAACATTGATATGAGATGAACCCAAAATTTTGAACCGAAACAGTGATGCAGAGAGAGGGGAGGCAGCATCTGACATCATTAGGTAAATGCATATAGGGGGAATCCACACAACATATTAGCGAAAACATATATACACATGCATATATGTTTGGTCTGGGCCTGCATGCATGCTGCCAGCACTGAGGAGCTACAGTTCTTTGAGGGAACCCATGAATGCCAACATGTACTGTGACAAACTGAGAAAGAGCATGATCCCTCCCATAGGAAAAAGGGCCGCAGGGCAGTATTCCAACATGATAACGACCACAAACACACCTCCAAGCCGACCACTGCCTGGTTAAAGAAGCTGAAGGTCAAAAGTTGATGAACTGGCCAAGTAGGTCACCAGACCTAAACCCTATTGAGCATCTGTGGGGTACTCCTCAAATGGAAGGTGTGGAGTGTAACGGAACCCATCACTGTTTTACCCTGTTTTATGGTTATGGTTAAAATATGATCATACTGTTATACTGTATGTATGTTGGTTTCTGCTCTGCAAAATCTTAGCCCAGACTATTGCAGACCTTGGCATAATAGATAATCCTAGTACAGAGACTCATCATAGGATAAGGAAGTCTATTGTATAAAGTGTTTTCATTATCAGACATAACAAAGAAGGATGATCTAAGCAATGTCTGATTGTATCAAAGTAGCCAGGTAGTCTCCGGGAGGTGTGACCCACCTGTTGTCCCTCTATGTGTATTGTGTGGCCAACTATGGGGGATGTGTGTATTGCCTGTGGGAAGAGATGTGTATATATATATTTCTGCCCAACAAAATAAAGTCAGTATTCATTTGACTCCCAATTGAGTGTGGGCATATATTGGAGGTTGGGAATGGTGAGACTGTAGTGCTTCTTGGATATTGTACCGTATACCAGCGGAGATATTGGACTGCGTGTTCCAACTCCGTTACAGGGAGTGCAAGGTCTCTAACATCCACCAGCTCCATGATATCATCATGAAGGAGTGGAAGAGGACTCCAGTGGCAACCTGTGAAACTCTGGGGAACTCCATCCCCATGAGGGTTAAGTCAGTGCAGGAAAATAATGGTGGCCACACAAAATAATCGCCAATTTCACTTAGGGGTGGACTCACTTTTGATATTTCCCCTGAATTAATCTATCCATGTGTCAGAAATACGAATATCATGCATCACCGTTACTGTAATCAAACTCATGAATATTACCTCCACCCTCAGCTGCACTAGTGGCTGTTACCCCAACCCTACATTAACACTGGGCTGGTATATTGAAGGAAGATGTATGTACTAATCCAATAACGTTGGTGTGTAGCATTCATGTGGTGTTTACCAATCATGGTACAGTACAAACGAAAACAAACAATGATAATGTGAGCATAATGTTTAATCTTATGCTTAAAAATTATTTACAAAAAAAAAAAAAAATGGGAGACGGAAAATCAGGACCATCAATAAATTGGAACCTAAAGAGATAAGAACAAGACATCAATTAGAACAATATACGCATTGACTGCAACACCTCAATGTCAATACATCTTGGACATCAATTGCTTCTATATGCAACATGAACATGTTCTCACCTATTTCCGCTTCCGCTTGTGTGTTTCCTGGCTCTCCTGGCCTTTGGAAAATGTTCCCCTAGGCCGGCCCGACCTCTTTGAATGGTTGGAGGCTCTTCCGGCCTGGATGCTGGGGACAGGGTCTGTGATGTTGAAGGGGGTGAGGTTGAAGGGGTAGCCAGGTCTTGGGGCTGGCCTTCTCAGGCCATTTCAGGCCTTCGGGCGTACTCCTCCATCATAAGGTTATGCCGCCTCACCTCTTGGAACATTCGTTCATTTTGCTGTGTCATCTCCTGAAACACCCGTTCATTATGGCGTCTCCTCTCCTCGAAGTTCCGGTCGTTGTTGCGTCTCCGTTCCTCGAGCTTCCTGGCATCGTGGCGTCTCATCTCCAGCATGAACTGTTGATTTTGCTCACGCTCATGCTGGAGATGAGCCAGGAAATCCTGGCACTGGGCCGCTGACAGCGCCGGACTAACTGGCAGCGACCCAGACCACTGTGTCCTCTGGGTGGAGGCACTGCTGACTGGTGTGTCCTGCCTCACCGGAGTCGCCTGCTGGTCCTGCGGGGCCTGTGGGGCCGGAGTGGCTGGCTGGGCCTGCTGGTCCTGCGGGGCCTGTGGGGCCGGAGTGGCTGGCTGGGCCTGCTGGTCCTGCGGGGCCTGTGGGGCCAGAGTGGCTGGCTGGGCCTGCTGGTCCTGCGGGGCCTGTGGGGCCAGGGTGGCTGGATGGGCCTGCGGGGCCTGTGGGGCCTGTGGGGCCAGAGTGGCTGGCTGGGCCTGTGGGGCCAGAGTGGCTGGATGTGCCTGCGGGGCCTGTGGGGCCAGAGTGGCTGGCTGGGCCTGCTGGTCCTGCGGGGCCTGTGGGGCCAGAGTGGCTGGATGGGCCTGCGGGGCCTGTGGGGCCAGAGTGGCTGGATGGGCCTGTGGGGCCTGTGGGGCCAGAGTGGCTGGCTGAGCCTGCTGGGCCTGTGGGTCCAGAGTGGCTGGCTGAGCCTGTTGGGCCTGCAGGGCCTGTTGGGCCGGAGTGGCCAGAGTGGCCTGCTGGTCCTGCGGGGGCCACATGCCCTGCCGGGGGCCCATGCTCCAGGGCACCATTGCTTGTGGATCCATACTGTGGGCCCAACTGGGATGGGACCACATTGGGTGGCCCCACATTTGTCCAGCCCACATTGGTTGGGAGCCAGGCGGTGCCATTATCCTGGCTGGAGGCAATTGATGGCACCTTGTGGATGGCCCAGGTGGACTTTCATACGAGGGCCCTGCTCCAGGTGAGGTTGCTGCAGGTGGTCCTGCATCTTCACAAGGTGCAGGAACCTGCAGAGGCAGGGGACGCCTGGCTGGTACTGAAATGAGACAAGATTTTGATTTGAGTATTGTTGTTTCCATATCTCTGAGATCAGAGTGACTTGTAATTGGCTGTGAATGTTTGACGCTAATCAAAATTGATCTGCATCATTAGTATTGTGGATCCTGGCTGGGATCTTTCCTGTTATGTGACAGCGACTGCTGGCAGCAGCAGTTGGACCAAGGGGCTGATAGATGGCGCTGCCGCTGTTATATACATCATTTTCAACTTACACAGAAGCCCAAAAGCACTAGCCCTCACACTTATCCGAACCCCTTACCTTAACAACACCATAACCCACTAAATATACATGATTATATAATCTCCAGGAAAATGCTGTGACATTTAGAGGCTGCTCACTGCTGCTACCAGCAGTCACGGTCAGATAACAGGAAAGGGCCCATGGCTCATATGACTATATGTAATGCTGGTGCGGTGTGCCAACTGCAGTTAATTAGGACACGTGCTCATCTGAATCTGTTGGCCAGTGTGTGAGGCAGACCAATCTGTGACCAATCCTCAGCAATGTGAGTTAACATGTTAATGTAACATGGTCCAGATTATGCTGTTACACGACACAAACTTGCAGTCCATCAGAGTCTGTATCCGCATATGCTGCAGTGTGCACATCCATACATGTACTCTCATGGGGATGTACCAGCTAGACCGGACCTATCCTGTTGTATGTGTGCATCTCTGGAAGTGCACCGCCAACGACTCTTGCTACGCCAGCCCAGCAGGCCAGTTAAGTGGTTATGGGTTTCAGGTTCTGGCTACAGTTAGGGGGTATGGGTTAGAGTTAGAAAGTGGGGTTTAGGGAGTTAGGGTTAGAGGGTTAGGGGCTTTGGGTGTACCAACTATTTTTTACGGCTACATGGGGACGCAAGCGCAGCCGCATCCCTAGAGTCGGCGGCGGCACTCTTCCAGCACATACTGAAATGCCCACATAAAACAGGATACATCCGCTATACCTATAATCAAAATGTACATGAATTCTAAGCAGTAGGAGGGTTAAATCAAACAGCTATGGATGGTCCAGTTTAACATGGAGTAGAGTGTGACAGGGGAACTCATGACAATAAACAAACAATTGCAATGGAGTTGTCATGTATGCTTTATATGCACTGGGAACCAACAGCAAACATAACAGTAACATCAATAGATTTGCAAAACGGTATCATAATCAGTTGTGGGAGGAGGTATTGGACATATATTTCATTGCTAACAATTCTGACAAGTATTTTTCTTTACACTGGATTTACATGATTTTTGCAGCCTCATATGTCTGTAGTCACAACCAGATATCTTACAGTGCAATTCAACGTCAGTTATCTATCTGTGTGGGGTACATGTGAGTACATATGAGGGTGTTAAGGTGTACATGGTACTCACATTGCAGGCTTTGGGACTGACCCGAGTCCACCAGGCTAGGGAGGCCCACGACTGCCGCTGGCTGGATCATGTCGCGGACTGTGGCCTCCCAACCGGGGTATGTGAATGTTTCTGGCGGCCCACCACCGGTTCCACATGCTGCTTTGGCCTCATTGGCCATCTTCTTTTTGACGTCAATGCGGCAGTCTTGGAACCGGTGCTGGACAGACTGCCAGGTACGATTCGCATACCCCAGCGAGGAGACCTCAGCCGCGATCTCCTTCCAGGCATCTGTCCTCTGCCTGGGCCTCACTTCACTCCCACCGGTTAGGATGGAGTGTCGGGCTTGCACTCCTCTAACCAGTGTTTCAATCTCCTGGCTCGTGAAATTTGCTGCCCTTTTTCTGGCAGCAGCAGCAGCTTGCTGGCCAGCCTGTGGCTGGGGGGCCTGCACTCCATGCCCTTCGCTGCCTTCTCCCTCCATCTCTCCTCCTCTCTCTCTCTTTCTCTCTCTGACAAAACCTCCAACGACAAGACCTGTGTGTCCACTTGCACAGCATACAACACAGTCACAGATTTACGAATTTCACTCCCTTTTAAACTATTTGTGCCCTTGATTGTCATCTTCCTATTGGTTAATTGATTTCAGGTTTGATTTCAGGATTACGGGCTTGAGACTTGGCCGTAGCTTTTTAGTGAAGCACGTACGGGTTTGGCGGATGATTGCCCTCCAAACCCGTAGCTCATTATTCAAACCCTTGCGGGCTTGCATGATAGATGAAGTTAAATATCTTTATTTGCGCATTTGAGAGTAGGGGAATGTTGAGCTATTAATTCTGAAACCAAAAATCACTTTCACTTTTAATAAAAGTACAGGATGGCTTTTCGATGCTACGACTTGTAAGTTAGCCCTTTACGACCCATAGGTCTATTTTACCCATTTCCGGACTTGACGGAGGCTAATCCCGCAGCCTTTGCGGGTCTGAGGTGCTCCAAGCCCTCGGGAGGTTTCCCGTAGCAATTGAATAGCAACCGGGGCTTTCTTGCGGCCGAAACTCTTGCGGACGTTTTAGATCAAAGGCTTTCCTCCGGCGCGAGCGGCCGCAAGGGATAACAAGGCGCCGGCCTCAAGCCTGCCGGAACCCCCGGCCGGAAGGTAATAGAATAGCAGAATAGCTTGCGGCCGGTCCTTGCGGCCCCGCAGCGCCTACGGCCGCTAATAGAATGAGGCCCTAAATATTTATGTGTATCATATGTGTCTGCTTTATTAAAATATAATATTTCTGGGTTAATTCTAATTATTCATCATAAGGATTGTTGTTTTTATCACATGATAATGAATCATTAGAATTCACATAATTATACTGTGGGTACAACATATCATATGATCTGGAAAAATAACCAGGCCTAGCTCTCCCAGAGCCATAATTGTGGGGTAAACTTTATTTTATTATTAACCTTTATGTGTAAACAAAATGATATCAAGTTTAGGAGCCAGTCACTTTGTAAGGTGCTTGGAAGGATGTATGTCCGGGTTCTCAAGATATATCAACAGGCCAGGATTTTAGTTTTTTCCAGTCTGTGGCTCCGTCATTTTGGTTAAACCACATGTGCTCAAGTAGAGAAACCAATAAATCATGGCCAGTTGATGTCCTTCGGAAGCACAGAGATAAATAGAAGTAAAATAGCCCATAGGATAAGAAAACTTATAGCTACAACTTGTGTATGTAAAAAGAGGCTTACAGCTTTGCAGCCTTATTAAATTGAGATTCAGCCAATTGAAAAGGCCTCTATATAAGCACATAGCATATGTTTTTTTACAGAAGTTTTTAGTTAGTGAACTTCTATCCAAAAAAAGATAAAACTTTACTTAGATTTTTATGGTGAAGTCTGACATGTCATGCAATGGGGGTATCAAGCATATGTTTATTACTTAGTACATGTTCCCCTATCCTGCTTTGTAGCTGGCGGTCAGTTTTGCCAACATAAATCCTCTTACAAATGCATACTGCTACATATACTACACCTGTGGAACAGCAGTTAAAGAAATCTCTGATTTCATATTTATCATTAGTTGTTGGATGTACAAAAACGTATGTGGGTATGATGTAACTACAGTATTTGCATCTGCACATCTGAAACAGCCTAGTGGAGGTTTAAGCCACGTGGTATTCTGTCCTTTTTCTTTGAAGGTGCTATGTACCAAAATGTCTTTAAGATTTTTACCTCTGTGGTATGTGACTGAGATATTAGGTGTTAAAGCCTCAGTGAGGTCTTCATCACTTTTTAGAAGGTACCAATATTTAGCAAGTGACTCTTTCACAATCTCAGAATCATAACCAAAGGTCATAATGCAGCGGATGGGATTTTGATCTTCTAAGGTGCCTTT
This sequence comes from Discoglossus pictus, assembly GCA_027410445.1. Taxonomy (NCBI): domain Eukaryota; kingdom Metazoa; phylum Chordata; class Amphibia; order Anura; family Alytidae; genus Discoglossus; species Discoglossus pictus. Next base: position 31,579,299 of record CM050170.1, on the reverse strand, counting down.
TAAAGTATTTTTTCCATGAAGCAGATCAGTTCTATTGCAATTATAAGCATACTTAAATTCTGTTTTAAGGCAATTTTTTGAAAAGCCTCTTTCTTTAAATCTTTTTCTCAGTTTGTCTTCTTTTACTTTAAACTCTTCATCTGTGCTGCAGTTCCTTCTAATGCGAAGGTATTGGCCCTTGGGTATTCCTCTTTTAAGAGATTCAGAGTGTTGGCTTTCCCACTTCAATAAAGTGTTGGTGGCACTGTCCTTTCTGTATGTAGTTGAGGATATTTTGCCACTCTCATCTTTTTTGCTCAATAGGTCAAGAAATGTAATTTTAGAGTCATTAATCTCGTGGGTAAATCTGAGGCCTAGTGAATTGATGTTAAGTTTCACCATAAATTCCTCGAACTTACTTTTAGTACCTGTCCATACCAGCAGGATATCATCTATGTAGCGCCTCCACATTAATATTAAATCAGTATATTCTGAAAGAAGATCATTAAAAACGAGTTTCTCTTCCCACCAGCCCAATAGCAAGTTAGCATAGCTTGGGGCTCATGGAGTGCCCATGGCTGTTCCTTTAATTTGGTGGTACCATTTCCCATTGTAGGTGAAATAATTATGTTTAAGAACATAATCTAATAGGACTAAAAATAATTCATTGAACTTTTGGAAATTAGTGCCTTTACTTTGTAAAAATAACTTTGTTGTTTCAATACCTTCCTTGTGAGGTATACTGCTATATAATGCTTCTACATCCACAGTAGCCAAATATGAATTAGTGGGTATTGTGCGATCTTCAAGTTGTTTTAAAATATAATTTGTATCTTTTACAAATGATGGTAATGTTTCAACCATATCTTTAAGATGATAGTCTAAGAACAGACTGGACATGTTGTGCAATGGGGGTATCAAGCATATGCTTAATACTTAGTACATGTTCCCCTATCCTGCGTTGTAGCTGGCGGACAGTTTTGCCAACATAAATCTTTTTACAAACACTTTCCATTACTTATGGTTGCCTTACCAACCGCTGTGCATAAATACCTCACGTAGACGCTACCCCCCGTTTGCCCTTTGAGAAAGACGTCCTCTGTGATGACGAAACGTGTCAGGCGTAGGCGGAACATCTTATGCGGTCCACAGTGGAACGCATATAGACGCTGGGTGCTCTGTTACTTTGCACTCTTTGTAAATAACCTCCAAAACCCCTCCTAAACAAGATTGTTTTAGCTCATGTGAATTGACAAAGTATTATATTATTATAACTATCCCTGCGGACTTCCTATATCAAACTATCTATTATACTAAGTGTGGTATAGTCACTTTCTTGTATATGACACATTTTCATGAATTAGACATATTCAGAAAGAAGTGGAAGCCATGAGAGTTTTATAGGGGGAGAGATAGGAGAAAGACTTTATATATATAGATATTCATCTATGTTTATGGTCATTTTGAGCGCTTAATAAGAACAGAAGCACTTTAGAACCTTACATTTAACAAAGTTGATTTAACAACATGAGATATTGAATATCCTACAAACTTGGGTTCCTTAGGCCTTACGAAAAGGCATTGTTTTCAATTTACCTTTCACAGCCTTGGTTTTAATGTTTTAATCATCGTTGTGAGGTACAAGTACCTAATAAATTGTAAAAACATATGACATTTTTCCCAATATAACTTCTATCCAAAAGCAAGGTTTTCACTAACTAAATACTTCTGTAAAAAAAATGATGCTATGTGCTTATATGAAGCCCTTTTCAATTGGCCGAATTGCAATTTAACAAGGTTGTTGGTTTTTTGGCTATTATTAGAGTAATTAAAAATAGATCACTTTAAAGGCATATATACGTTTCCTGGACTATGAATGAATCTTACAGAGGAGAATCAGTAGTGTATAAAAACATACTAAAATAAACATTGATAAACTAACCCTATAGTTTGCTAATTTCTTCAGGTTTCTGCTGTTTGATTGCCCCTTGAAAACCTTATCTAAATTAGCATAAAATTCATAATTTGTTTTGGAAAATCACAGGCAGCTATAATATTGTTTCAATGACTGAGAAGTTAGTTTCTGCAGCAAAGCATCATGGGATGTCTAAATTGCTTTCCCCTGAAAAAGGAAGCAAGGAAGAGATCAGATATTGCTATGTGAATTTCTACACTGTGCTGCTGTTGGCTTGTAGGTGAGTATAGGGAAAAAAGAAATTAACCAAATGCAATGTTTCTATTGGTTAGTACAAGGTGCCTATGTAAGCAGTAAAATGATTGTTTCAAATGAAAACAATATTTTAGATTACTTTTTCATGCATCACTAAAAAACAAAAAGTGTCAGTGTTACTGATTTACAATGAAGATACCTCATGAGGGATATTCTCCACCTGTTACATAATGCCACTTGATTTAATATACGACTAATATAGTTCCAAAATCATAAATTATTAGTGATACAATTAGCATCATTTTGTATTGTGTACATATATATATATATATATATATATATATATGTTCTTTCTCATATGAATGTCAATAAAAGTAAACTTTTAGAAAAACAGTTTGCTGTAAAAGATTACACTACACCATTATAAAACAGCACTTTATGCTGCAAATTAAAGTGTTTACACCTTTTTTACATGGTACTGACTGCTCTACATGATGATTCTGCAAAGTATCCATAAGTTCACAGTCCATTATATATCTGAGGAAGAGACAGTTGGGTGTAGAAAAAGTCATGACCCCATGGACTCATGGACATTTTTGAGATAGCAACCTTGATGGACACTAGCCATGTGACTACCTAACCCTAGACCTATTCTAATGGCCATAAGAGCTTTTAAAAGGACCACTTGCTGCTTTATGTTGTTGTATGATGTATTTTCCCCAAGCCCTAACTCTTTGCCCTGGGCCCGTAAGACCCCTTTCCACTATGCCATTTGAGCCTAGGGAGCTCTGGGCCATTTCTTCATTTTGGGAACAGTTGTTTTATGTGTAGACTGTGTTTGGGGGTATAAATATTTAATTGGACTAATAAAAATACTTGGGGGTTAGTACAAACCATTCAATCTAATAGGGAGCCCAAACTGCTAAAATAATTATGGAAGCCAAAGTCAGCTCCGAAAAGTGAATACAACCCAGAGCTACTCCAACCCCCTAGCCAACTCTTCTCTGATTCAATAAAGGTATCGCTATCAGAGAGGTCATTGAGTGAACAGTCAATGTCACTCAATATTAATGCAGTCAATTTCCATTGAACTCACGAAGTCTTACCACTACTCTCACCGCATTCAGGAGGTACCCCGAGACCATTAACCAGCCCCACAATCCTGTGCTGAGTCCCCTGAATATCACAGAGACAGTTCTCAGACAAACTAAAATGTTCACCCTCCAGGTCCTTGATTCCCCACATGGGTTACACCCAAATCCATCACTCAGATACTCTGTCTCCAGTAGTGCCACTACCTAATCAGCTTCTACCGGGGCCAGATCACCGCTCGGCATCTAAGTGGAGGAGACAAGCTGGTACGAATTCCTTGGAGACAGATCTGGACCATGCAGGGTAGTTCAAAGGAGGCAAATAGTGTGAAACTTGTTCTTACCACAAGGGCACACACTGTATAAATTATGTGTACTGCAAAATAAAGTTTATGCTCTGTTTGTGGCACATGTGCATGGTGTGTTTCATTATGACGGGAGGTGTTTATCATGTTTGTAATCAGAAATTATCAATGCGATCTGGCCCCTTTTCTCCTGAATAACATCTGCTCTGCAGGAAATCAGGGATCTGGTCTGATAGTACTGGGTAAATCGCTTGTCTGTCTCTGCATCTCCTCCAAGCCTCTAAAAGTACTTGATTTCTATCTTGGATAAGTTTCCATGTGCCATAACGGCTGCTGTTTTGGATAGTTGATGAATCCAGCCGCTGCCATGAGATGTTATTATCTGCTTCTTCAGTTGGGCTTGATAAGGCTATTATGGCGAAACTTACCCAGCAGATCTTTTCAGATTATTTTTATCCCTTCACCAAGACAGCTGATGTCTCTTACATTAGATGCAGCATTTAAAAATATGAATGCTCTCTCAGCATTATACAAAAATCAGGAACTGTTTTTATTTCTGTGGAAACTTCATATACTGCATTGAGAACTGGCTTTTCCTCAGAGATACACTAATCTTAATCTCAACTGAACCTCTCAACTGCCTAACTGCTCTGCCTAACTTCTTTCACTGACAGATACAGACAGACAACACAACATTCTAAAATATTAACACTTTATGAACCAAACGTGCAGCATACAGAATCACACATCACAAGTTAATCACACATAGGAAAGCAACATAACATACTGTAATTAACATAACATAGGGTAATCAACTTAACACATATTACATAACAACAATTACTGAACCCAAATCATGACAATGAGGGTGATGGATAATCAAGCAATATCCAAGTAGAATTCTTAATCAATTAAAAAAAGATAGCTTTAGCTGTAGCTATTTCACATTTTAAGAAAATTACTTTTAGTGCAGATGTCTGTTCAACCCATTATAAAGTATCAGCACCCTATATTTATTCAAAAAAAATATTATTGACAATGAGCTCATCAATCACTTTAATTATTTAAAACATCTGTAACTTAAAGATGTATCATACTAAACACATTAGTATAACTTAAAAACAGAGGATACTTTTGTAGACAGCTTGACATTTATGATCCTTTCAGAACCTAAGAGCATAGATTTTGTCTTTTACAGCTCAGTAGACTCAATGCTTTGTTTGAAGCAACAAACGCGCAAGGAAAACAAGAAAACTAACGGGAGGGGCTACTAAGGTTGAATAACATATAAAGATTATATAAAAAATATATATAACTTAGTTTACAGGTCCACAAATTGACCATGAGTGTTCAGCATGATGGTGTTGAGCAAAGTCCATAAGTTCAGGGTCCCTTAAAGGGATATGTAAGTTTACTGAATTATGAATGCATCTGATAGAGGAGAATTAATAGTGTATGAAAACATGTTTTACATGAAAAGAATCCCAAAAATAAACATTTAAATACTTACCTTGAAAATAGCAAAACGTTTTGTTATTTCTGACAGTTGCAAATTAGGGTTAACACCCTCCAAAACCAGGCTAAATTAGCATAACATTTAAATAATTTATTTTGGCCAATCAGGTTAGCTGAAACATTTGAACAAACTCGGGGGTTCATTTCTGTGTTGCAAAGCAGCCTGGAATATGAAGTGAGGCACTATGTCAGCAGCAGCATATAGCACACATCAGACAGGAAGCTGCAAGGAGATTGGCTGAGGAAGCAATAGCGGGTGAATAATGGGTTAAATGAATCCCCTAAGACTGCGTGCTGATTAGGGGGGGGGGGGGGGGGGGTCCGAGGATGTTAACATAATCATTAGAAAGATTTTTAGATATTGATAAAATGTTTTATGAGATGTGCCGCATACATATGGGCTGCATTTTGTTTATAGAGTGCAGAAAAGTAATAACCCATTCCCTTTAATCAAAAGGTTATTAGTAACCAAGCAGATAGCAGCGATGCACAGAACTAGTGCAGCCGCATAGTGTGTAATGTAATAATACAAGCTGATACACTAGTAGAACTTACTAAAAGAACAGCACTGTTGAAAAGTTTTGTTAACATGCTTTACAGCTCTGCATTTTTATGATCTTAGTAGAATTTCATAATATGTCATGTTGATGTGTAATGGCGGACTCATATTAAACATTCCCCACATTTCATACATACAACTGATCTTTATCCTATGTGAGTTTTTTGCGTCATTTCAAATCTAACTGAAACACATTTTTCTATTGTGTAAATTTCAAAACATGCAAATGATGTTTATCCTGTGTGAGTTCTCATATGTTGCTTGAGATTTGAGGCCAGACTAAAACATTTCCCACATTCAGAACATGCAAAGGTTTTTTTTCCTGTATGAGTTCTCTTATGTTTATTAAGAGATGAGAGATAACTGAAACATTTCCTACATTCAGAACATGGAAAAGGTTTTTCTCCTGTATGAGTCTTCCTATGGTTATTAAGATTTGAGAGCTGACTGAAACTTTTCCCACATTCAGAACATGGAAAGGGATTTTCTCCTGTATGAGTCATCTTATGGCTATTAAGATATGAGAGCTGGCTGAAACATTTCCCACATTCAGAACATGGAAAGGGTTTTTCTCCTGTATGCATCCTCTTATGACTATTAAGATGTGAGAGCTGACTGAAACATTTCTCACATTCAGAACATGGAAAGGGTTTTTCTCCTGTATGAGTCATCTTATGTTTAGTAGGAGATGAGAGACGACTAAAACATTTCCCACATTCAGAACATGGAAAAGGTTTTTCTCCTGTATGAGTCATCTCATGCCTATTAAGATGTGAGAGCTGACTAAAACATTTCCCACATTCAGAACATGGAAAAGGTTTTTCTCCTGTATGCATCCTCTTATGACTATTAAGATGTGAGAGCTGACTGAAACATTTCCCACATTCAGAACATGGAAAAGGTTTTTCTCCTGTATGAGTCCTCTTATGGCTACTAAGAGTTGAGAGCTGACTAAAACATTTCCTACATTCAGAACATGGAAAAGGTTTTTCTCCTGTATGGGTTCTCTTATGTTTAATAAGAGATGAGAGACGACTAAAACATTTCCCACATTCAGAACATGGAAAAGGGTTTTCTCCTGTATGAGTCCTCTTATGGCTACTAAGAGTTGAGAGCTGACTAAAACATTTCCCATATTCAGAACATGGAAAAGGGTTTTCTCCTGTATGCATCCTCTTATGACTATTAAGATGTGAGAGCTGACTGAAACATTTCCCACATTCAGTACATGAAAATGTTTTTTCTCCAGTGTGAGAAGTGTGGTCTTCTCCAAGGGTATTCCAAATCTCGGCTCCATCTGTTGGAAACAAAACACCAGGAGTAAATTGTAACAGCTTTAACATACTTCTAAATGGAAATAATTAGTTAGTATATATGTCTATTAAAGTTACAATAATTATTTATATAGTACTGAGACCAATTTGCAGTTGATAAAGGGTCAATTTGGTTGAAAATGATTTAGTTTAGTCTATTAATTTAGTGGAAGTTATGTAATTCCTTATGAACATACAACATTTTTTTCTAATTATATGAAAATGAGGTAACAGATGTCTGAATGTCTATAGAATGCAGTGTGATCCGGTGCACACCAATGATTCTCAATTATGGTCTTTTGTTTAACTAAATATGATTGTCTGCAAAATGTTATTTAAAAGACACAAAAAGGACTTGACAAATCCCTATACTGACCCTGGATGTATCTATATAATGTAATCATATCTCCTCTTAGACACCTTTTTTCTAGAGGACACAGTTATAATTTGGATAGTCTTTCTTCATAACTTAGCCCCTCCATTCCACTTATTAGTTTTGTTGCCCTTCTCTGTACTCTTTCCAGCTTTAAATGTCCTTTTTATGACGTGGTGCCCAAAATTGTAGACATATTCTTGTATATTAGCGCTTATTAACCATTCTAGAAGCTCCCAAACATGTGAGGCTTACAGTTCTATACTTATTATTATAATTATCAGTTTATAACTAATGTGAGAATCTCTGTATATAAAAAAAACAATAAACCGATTGAATACAATGAACAATATTATTAATACATTTATCCTGTACATTTGCTGTGGATGTGTTAGACATTAAGTTATAGACCGATATTAGTAATGATTGGAAAGTACTACATTTTAGATCCCCCATAACCTTATCAAGCTCTCTGAGCCATACATTACAATACTGAGCTGCACAAACAATGCTGTATATCTCAAGAAATATGTACTATAGAGATAAATAGCTAATGCAATGTATAGACAATTTTTAATCCTCTTTAAGATAAAATAAATGTATTGTTATGGTGCCAGTGTGACGTTACAGAATTTGTAATTAATGTTCTTATTGAGTAATAATTTCTTACCTTCCCTGATATTCCCAGTACTCTCCTCCTCCTTCACCTGCTGCTGATCTCTTATATGCAGCTCTTCTTTTTCAACCTTGGGGACAACTGGAGACTTCACATCTAAAGGTCCTACAGATATAGATAAACAGATTATAGACTTTCACCATTGTAATTATTTACTATCAATCTGGTGTTTGTGTCTTAAAATCTATTTA